>JAMPIV010009620.1:0-462500 GCA_024509875.1 Oreohelix idahoensis
AAACGCAAGAATACTGCGCAGAGGAAAATATCAGGAATAACTATAATTTCTAATATGACTGGTGAGAATATATATCTCAAAATCTGAGAGAAATTGTTTCCCTACGAATAAATGTTTCCAGGAAGGTGTGATGTACGTATAATACAATTCTGGTAATTATACAATGCATACCAAAAATTCACACTATAATCTTAAATTTATGATTTATGAAGAAACAATCATCAAAGAACAGCGGTGAATTAACATCAATAAACCGCTAAGTAGCGATACCATCATTCTATTATTAAATTACAAATGTGTATCTTAGTAAAGAAACAAAAAATAACTGTTGTAAAGTTATACATATTAAAAAGATCCAATATTTAACAGTTAAGTGGCATCATGTGGGCATCTGGACAGAATGTCCGCCATCACATTTTCTGAACCACGGATAGCTCGTACCGAAAAATGAAAAGGTTGAAGAGCGATTGCGTATCGAGTTGATCTCGAGCTCTTCAAGTTCTTACTTTGGATAGCCGTAAGAGCTTTTTGGTCAGTTTCCACTACGAAATGCGCGCCAGAAGGAATCTTTGGAGTTTGAGAATTGACCAAACCATTGCCAATAATTCACGGTCTAAAACCGAGTAATTCCTTTCTGCAGCATTAAGTTTTCTGGATATATACATTACAGGATGCAGAGTTCCAGAGTACTCTTGCATTAGTGCCGCTCCAATCCCAGTGGATGAAGCGTCACTACGAAGAACAAATGTCTTATCTGTTGTAGGTAACACTAAAATAGGTGGTGATGAAAACATAGTTTTGATCTTCTCTAGTGAAGATTGGCATTCATGAGACCAGTGAACCATGTTAGGCGACCCTTTCTTTAATAGTGTAGAGAGAGGTGCCATGATAGAGGACAGATTCGGAATGAAACGTCCATAAAATTGTATGAGACCTAAAAGACTTCGCACTTGCTTTTTAGTCCTAGGGATAGAGATGTTAAGTATCTTAGTGATATTATGGTCTTCTGTCTTCAAGAAACCGTGACCTACTCGATGGCCTAAGAAAGCAATTTCGCTAAAGCCAATACAAGCTTTAGATGGTTTTGCTGTCAGGTTATACTCACGCAGAGTTGATAATAATTCAACTAACCCTGAATAGTGATCTTCCCAAGTATCGCTGAAAAGACAGATGTCGTCTAGATAAGCAATGACATCTGACCGATACGATAGGATTCGACGCATCATGCGTACAAATGTAGCTGGTGCGTTCATAAGGCCGAAAGGCATAAAATTCCATTGGAAAAGGCCTCTGGGAGTAGAGAAAGCGGTAAGAGGTTTGGCGCGTTCGGATAATGGAACTTGCCAATATCCTTTAGACAAATCAAGTTTAGTGAAAAAATGCGATTTAGAAAGACGAGTAAGTAACTCTTCTAGTAAAGGCATAGGTTCAGCATCGAACTTCGTAACTTGATTCAATTTGCGATAGTCAACGCAAAGACGTATGTTATTGTCTTTTTTTCGAACAATAACCATCGGCGAAGAATATGCAGAAGTGGATGGTTCGATTATTTGTAAATCTATCATTTCATCCAACTCCTTTTCAACCTGTGTTTGGAAATGTATAGGGATAGGATAAGGCCTAACCCTAATTGGAGTATGTTCAGTTAGAACAATGTCATGCTCAATGACATGAGTTTGTCCAGGGATGTCAGTGAGGACATCCTGAAATGTTTGTAACATAGACGAAACTTGTCGCCGTTCTCCTAGAGACAAATCAGGAGAAACAGTAACGTCTTTCCATGATTCACTAGAATGAAGTGGGATCATTGGAAGCGGAGATTAACATCCGAAAAACTTGTTTCCTCATCCTGTATTACAGACAGTGATGAGTAATGACCATGTTTGACATGAGAATCGTCCGTTGCCTGGAAAATAGGCTGTAGATAGTCAGGACGTTCATGGAACTCCGTAAGCATATTGATGTGGAAGGTTTTATGCTTCCCGTTAATATCGACGATGTAGTCAACATCTGAAATTTTCGATATTATATCGTACGGACCTTTCCAACTAATAAGGAGTCTATTTTCACGACAAGGTAGCAAAACAAATGCTTTGTCACCAGGACAAAGTTGTCGTAAAGTTCTCTTCTTATTAGCAAATTGTCTTGCCTTCTGCTTAGCAAATTCAGAAGAGGACGTTGCCAATTTGCATGCTTCGATAATCTTTTGTCTCAGCGCGATGACATACTCGTAAGAAGATTTTGTGTCATCGTCAATATTGTCAGCTGTTATAAGATCATGCAGCAAAGACATTGGGCCGCGCGGTCGCGCGCCAAAGACAAGTTCAAAGGGCGAAAACCCTGTATGTTCATTGGGGACCTCTCTGTACGCGAAGAGGGCCGCGGGTAAAACCCTATCCCAATCTTGAGGATGATCCTCAGTTATCTTCCCTAATAAGTTCTTAAGTGTTCTATTTAGTCGCTCGACCATCCCATTGGACATAGGATGATAGATGCTACTCAAAGATCTCTCTATCTGTAGAGTAGACATTACTTGAGACATGGTATCCGATATCAGTTGGGTGCCATGATCTGATAATATTTCTCCGGGGAATCCCAGCCGAGAAAATATAAGCCAAAGAGCATCTGCAATGTCAGCGGTAGTAATGCTCTTTAGAGGGATAGCCTCTGGCCAACGTGTGCACATGTCTACACACGTTAAGATAAACTGATGTCCTCTAGCAGATTTGATCTTGAATGGACCAATGATGTCTATCGCCATTTTCTGGAATGGACGAATAGGAATATCTGCAGCCTGAATAGGCGCAGCATGACGAGGACCTTTGGATTTGACTTCTTGACATACTTTACAGGATCGACAATAGATCCGTATGTCCTTGTTCACAAAAGGCCAAAAGAAAGCCGCAAGAACTCTTGACTTAGTACGGGAAAAACCCATGTGACCAGCACACTGAGAGTCGTGTGCATGTTGTAAGATCTTAACTCTCAAATTCTTGGGTACAAGAATCTGAGAATGACTTGACTTAGTGGAGTCTTGCACCATACGTACAAGTACGCCATTCTTCATTGTAATCCAAGATTTACAATTTGAATCTTTATTCGGATCACCTTTCGTTACAAGAGTGAAGAATTTCTTAAGAGTCGGATCTTCTTCTTGTTGTTTTATAAACGAGTCACGAGAAATTACCAAGGGATCATCTTGGTTATGCACTTCATTATCTTCAACAGATGAAGTTTCAGGCATATTGAGAGCTTGAGCTCTAGTGACTACTGCATTAGCAGATTGCATATTTTGATTTTCCCAAACGGAAATTTGCTCCGGAGTGCATTCTTTGACTCCGTGAATGCGACCGATGATAAGATCAGCGATCGGATTCGGCAAAAGACATGCGTGTACATCTCCTGTGAAGAAAGGAGTAGCAATCCTAATGATAGCGGTAGAGTATTTCTCTATGGTGCCGCCAAATGTTACGCATTTGACTACTTTGCCTGTAGAATGAGAAGGATCTATGAGTGACTGCCTAACCCCAATAGTTGTGCATCCAGAATCAAAAAGTACTGAGACTGGATTGTCATTTACTAAACCTTTGTGTAAGACAAGAGAACCTCTCCCATCATGCGCGATTGACGCAGGAAGAGCGGGAAGAGGATGGCCACAGCTTAAAGTAGACACTGTGGTTGGCTCAAATAATGTTTTGCATTGGGGGCACTGAGATGCTCTCCCAAAATCAAAAGCGGCACATGCCATATTATTAGAGTCATCATTATCTTTATTTTGTTTATAGGCTTCGTGGGACTCTTGCTGTGCAGAGTTCGCCTGGTAATGAGCTTTATGTTTTTTGAATTGTGCTCTACCTCTGTTATTATTGCCTCTGTACTTATCATTGTTTCCACTATTATAACCCCTACTCGGGTTTGAATCATAGCTCCTTTGGTTACTATCATCATATTCATTATAATGAGTATCTCGGTAATTATGATCCTGTTGTCTCCATGAAGGAAAACTTGGATAGTTTCTAGAATGACTTCCTTTGCGAAAGTTCCTGTAATTATGACCACCCCTGAATCGAGGGCTGTCAGCTCTTCTCCAGGTATTCGAAGAAGAACCCTGAAATGATTGGTTACCTTGGTTCTGATAACTGTAATAGTTACCTTTTTTATTAAACCTATTTTGAGGTCCTTGGAATTTGTGAGAGTGATTAGGGTTGTATGGTGTTGCAGAAGCAACTGGCATACCTTCTTTAACCTTACTGTTGCTAATAGCTACGTCCGGATGTGCAGTGACGTATTGGGTACAATACTGTTCCATTTCTTTTAGAGACTTAGGTTTACGCTCATGTAAGAATTCGAGGAAAGGTTTATTTATACTTGACATAATCTTGTCTCTGAGTATCAAGTCCATAAGGGCTTCATAAGTCTTTTCTGTTTTGGATAGCTCAATCCAACGATCAAATGTAAGACGTGTCCTTGCAATGAATTCTGAGAATTCTACACCTGCCTCAGGCACCATTGTCTTAAACAACTTCCGATAACCCTCTTCAGACAACTGATACTTCTTTAATAAGGCTGCCCTAATAACATCATAGTTATCTTTGTCAGCCTCTTCAACCAAACTTAAACTAGTCAGAGAATCACCTTTCAGATTTTCTGATAACTGGTTAGCATATTGTGATTTGTCCACATTATGTGCTCGACACGAGCGTTCAAATCTATTTAGCCAGAATGTTATGTCATCACTGGAAGGGTTGAACGCTGGTACCTTGACCTTGTAAGTAAAGGGTTTACCATTACCACCAGATGCTTGATTAACATTACTTATGTTTGTTAACTTTAACTTTTCTAACTCAAATGCTAAAAGTTCTTTTTGGTGTTCATGTTCTCTTATTGCTTTTTTTCTCTTGAGCTTCAGCTTGTAATTTTCTCTCTTCAGCAGCAGCTTCATCCTTTCTTTTCTCTTTTTCCATTTCCATCTGGAATCTTTTTTCATCAGTCTGTATCTGCAATTTCTTTTGTTCATCCTCTCTTTGTAATTTTTTTTCCTCAGCTGCTAATTTCTTTTCTTCAATCAATGCTTTTCTTTCTTCAGCAGCAGCAGCAAGTTTTCTCTCTTCTGCAGCTAATGCTTTGTCATATTGAGCAACTGCCCATTCTTCTAATTGCTGACCAGTCTTATCAAGAGCCCTGCCTTGTGTGATAAAATAATCTAATGTAGACATGTTGTCTAATAAGATCAGTAATTTGCAAAAGTAAATAAATTCACTTTCTTAGTCTTAATCAAAGACCTTGTATGATAACTTTGTAACCTGTGGAAAATAGTACTTAACTATCCCAATCACTGTGGGAAACAAGCCTTACAAAGGTCTTGTATAAATCCTTATATAATAACAGCTATAAGTTGCTGGTTCACTCTATAATATAAGTGCAGTGCACCAGAAATAGTGTTTTATATCATCAACTGTGTACCTTTAGTAATAGCAATTAACTATCAGTTGATTCTTGTACATCAATTTATATGATCAACTATATTTTAAATAGTGTATGTCGATCAGGCACAAAACAAAACAGTTATACAGAAGAACATGAAAACATTTGCGGAAATGAAATAAATCAAATGGGAAAAACAATAAAAGATAAACCGCAAGAGGATAACAAATACAAATAACGCCACAGTATATAAATATAAATTGAGAATAGAACTGAAAGATAGAATAGGGTAGACCAACAAATTACAAACAAATCAAAACAAACTAAAGAACAGAGGAATATTACAAAAACAACAATGAGTACAGTCTTCACAGCTAACACTAATAGCAACAGCTGTCGCAGCAAATTTTCAATCAAGAAAATTGCACCTATAGAAACGCACACATCAGACCCTCTATTACGTGGGATACTCTGCTGTGTGACACCGCCCAACCGAAACAACAACCCGCTGGATACAAACAAATATCACATATAAATAGTTAAACATAAATACATAAATGCATAAATAGTATGGCAATATGATGTAAATAGAGTGTTGCAGAAAGAATGTGTTGGAATGAAGGCTCAGTTACACTGCCTAATAGTACAGTACTGTGGTACTTTATTAAACAAATACTTCTGGTCTAATTATTTTAAATTCAACACAGAAATAGAAGCTCCATCGTTGATTTGAATGATAACAATCAATGTAGGACTTCTCAGTTCAATAACATTTTCTTTCGCAAACACTGTCAAATATTCTCCAGTCCTGATGTGTAATGTTCTATGTTTCAACCAAGCTTGCTGTGTAACACTGTCAGTTGTATGGCAAATGTCCAATGAACCAAATGTCAACAAACCCTGACCTAGTTACTGCATACTCTCGACAGGACAGGTCACGCTGACATCACTGTAGAGTTGTACTGTTGATGTATTTGTGTGTCGTAACAGACCCCAAGGAACGTCTGGTCTCAGTAGTTTACTTCTCAATATGGTCACTGTGCAGGTTGACCCAGGAAGCTGGCACACCAGTTGTTAAACTCTTTGTGTAGTTGTTAACTCATACTGGCTACTAGTTGTTGAATCATGCTTTATTTGCTAAATGATGTGAATGTCCACCAGTGGATAAATGTAGATGTTGGGACTGGTGTAGTAAAGTGTAACGATTGTCAACTCATCAAACCCAGCACAGTTTTGGTCATACAGGTCATCTTGTCCTGGAACGTGATGAGGCTCCGACAAGAATGTGAGTGTAAACAATGAGTGTGTATCTGAATGTCAGTACGCGAATGGTAGAATGATTCGATAGAGTTGACAGGTTGGTAGTACATCACTCATACTCACACTGTTCGAATTCAAGAAGTACTGGAACTACGGTGGTCTTTTTATAACATTTAATGGGACGCACACTTGGACAGTACGTGTATGGTTACAGGAACAAATGTCGACATAGACAGCATAATGTTGATCACAGGAATATCATCTTAAGTTAGCATTCATGCTTGGCAAATATCATAATGGAGCATTCGTAAATAAGCATTCAGCGTTCCATCATGTAAATCATCTGGCTTTACTGACTGGGCACGTCAGACCATAACCAATATATAGGAAGGCTCCTAGACCTAACCTCGTCTAGCGAATCTTCCTTCACGTAAAGTTCAATATATATAGTTCATAATATAGGAATCCCAGACATGGGTTCTCACATGTAGCAGTGATCTCTTGGTTCATCGAGCGATAGTACAGGCATCCCTTTTTCTCACTCGATAAATACAAAGTATATGAATTTCAACATGGCTGTTCTCTCTCTCGTGAGCTTCACTCACTATAGAATATAGACCAAAATTAGTCATTCATTAAATGTCCTCATTTCTTCATAGCTTCTCTCATAGAGGTAATTGAATAATATCATACAATCCAGTGCTGATACATAGGAATGTCTTCTTCCTTTGAATGGATATTCTTTTTAAAAGTACCACTGTGCATCTGCTTATCAACAACGATGGCGAAGCCCAAGTTCATAATAAATTGTGGTTTTACCTTTTTATGCGAAATATAACTTTGCCATTCCTTGGCAAAAGAGAATAAACACTGGGGTAAAGTACATACAACATGTCTAAATGATTATCACTTTTCCCCATCCATATATAGATCACTATTTCGGCAAAAAGCCTGCTACAACAAAACTCGGCATCCTCACAGGATGACAGCCATGGATCACACCCCTTGCTAGCGATACTTCCGCTGCATAGCCTTTGACCTTTTCTAGCGACAACCAAATTAGTTCGACTTAGAAATGCAAAGATATCCATATATAAGACAGACTCGTCCTACTCATACAAACACTACGTATAAATTCAGGCCATAGATATACTGAAGCAAGAACAATCTATTCCTACCCAGCCACAGAATAAATCGCAGTAGGCCTAGAGTCGTCTGCGGAGTCCGATCGAAGATGACAGAACTATTTTCAAGGGAAGCAACCCAAAAATGACTTCTCCTTAAGCACTTAAAAAGGAAATACTTTGCTTACAAAATATTTGCGAACATAATAAGAATATAAATGTATTATATTGCAAGATAGTAAAAATTGCCCTTTACAATATGCCACTGGGCTTAATTCCCCATCCAATGCATCTGATCTCTGTAGCAGAGTTGCACCTAACCCAATATTACTGGCATCAGTCCTTACAATGAATTCTTGACTTAAGTCAGGTAATTTCAAAATAGGTTTGCTTGTGAGCTTTTCCTTCAATTCTTGGTAAGCCATTTCACATTGTGGTGTCCATGTAATTCGATCTGGATTTCCCTTACGTGTCAAATCAGTTAACGGTGCACATATGGAATTAAAGTTTTTGATATACTTTTGGTAGAAACCACATAATGAGACAAAGGATCTCACGTCTTTCTTGGTTTGTGGTCTCGGGGCTTTCTTTAGTTTCTCTAAATTCTTGGGGTCAGGGGTCATGTTTCCCTGATAAACTGTGTGTCCCAAGAATTCCAATTCTTTACATCCAACGCAACATTTGGTTGGTCGGGCTGTTAAATTCGCTTCCCTAGTCGATTAAACAGCATGTTCAGAGAGTCAATGTGTTCCTCAAATGTTTCTGTTGCTATAAGGATATCATCCATGAAATTTGTGATACATGGATTATTCAGAGGGTCCAATAATTTTCTCATCATTCTAGAGAAAACACTAGGCGCATTCTTCAATCCAAATGGCAATCTATTAAACTCATAGTGTCCTTCTGAGGTACTAAAAGCTAGGTATGGTCTAACCTCAGGCTTTACTGGAATCTGATAGTATCCTTTACTCAGATCCACTTTTGAGAAATATTTAGCTTTATTTAGTCTGGCAAACAACTGATTTGTATCCGGCAATGGATCCACCTGTCCTTCTGTAATAGCATTCAGTCTCCTGTAATCTATACAGAGTCTATGTTCTCCAGAGGGCTTCCTCAGGAGTACAACACCGGAACTATACGAAGATTCACTGTGTGAAATAATTCCTTCCTTCAACAGATAGTCTATCTCTTCCTTCAAAGCTTTCTCCTTAGCAAACGGAATCGAATATGGTTTCATACAGACAGGTGTGGGGTCTATCAGTTTCATATCATATTCCAATAGGTTTGTATGCCCTGGTAGGTCTGTTAACACCTCTGCATGATTATTTAGAACCTGTTGCACTCTCTCTTTCTGAGTTTTCGTTAAATGTGTACTGATTTTCACCTGTGCTGCTGTCTCACAGGGGTGTAATGGATATTCAAATGATGAAAGTGGTTCCTTTTTCATCTCCATGGCAATGGACAAGGTCAACAAGTGTGTCTCTTCCTGATGTTCTCTTTCCAAATATTTCTTCAGGAGATTCACATGATAGATTTCTTCTTTCCCCTTCTTATCTATCTTATAATTGGTTCTAGACACCTTCTCTAGAACTGTATATGGACCTTGCCATCCAATTTGTAACTTATTCTGACTACCGGGGAGAAGAAGCAGTACCTTCTCTCCCACAGCCAAATCTCTGTCTTTAGCTTTCCTGTTATAATAGGCAGCATGTTTCTTCCTGGCTTGTTTCAAATTTTCATTGGCAAGTTTCCAGCCAGTTTTTAAACGAGTGGTCAGCTCATTCACATATTGGTATGAGGATGTAATATTTTCCTCTGCCTTTTCATCAGTCCACGTTCTTAACAGCGCTACATATGGACCTTTAATTTTGTGGACCTATTTGTCCATGCACCGGTATGGTCTCTTCCACTCGAAGCGCTATAGTGATGATTTTTCTTCCCAGAATTATCAGTCACAAAACGACCGCTACCAATTCTTTTCTTGGGGCTTTCTCCCCCCTTAAAATTCTTGATGAGAGATTTCCTCTCTACATCCTCTTCCTCCAGTTTGTTTAAGTCCGATTGAGGGATTTTCGGCTTATCCTGGGGTAAGACATCTTTTTGCACTCTCCGCATAGTGGCCATTGTAAAACAGTTAAGTGAAGCTTGTCCGTGAAAAGGGGCTTCCCATTCCCTTTGGTCCACTTTATCAAATTTATATTTCTTTTTATTGTCAGGCCTAATTTTGCCCCGTGGCGTGTCCAGGTCCTGATCAATGTTCCCACTTGTGGGTGTTCCCTCATGTGCTATGCTACACCTTTCTACAAAATTCTCAATGTCCCATCTTGCCTTGGGCCAATAATAATTGTGAGCCACCTTTTGGATGATGGTACCTATCTTCTCATGGTCCCCATCTGGTTTCACATGTAGGCTCCTTATTAAGTCTGACCTATATCTTTTAGGAAGTACCAGCTGTCCCTGACCTTTGGATCTAGCTCCAGTCTTCCTATACATCAATTTGTTTTTCATGTAAAAATCTCCCTTGCCTGGAGTTGTATGACAAGTTGACAATTTCCTGAAACAAGGCTTGAGTGTTTTATCCCCAGCCTGTGCCTTCCTCATCTCTTCTGGAGTGGTATCTAACATAATATCCTCCTCCTTTCTTGAGGTCGACCTGACCTGAAGGGTGGCCATATACACAGGTTTCCTTCTACAATGGTCAGTGTCATGATTGTTCATCTTACAATTTTTACACCACCTTTTCCCTTGGTTGAAAGATTTTCTTTCATCATATTTCCTTTCATCGAATTGTGGGGTTTTATTTTTATTGTCATACCGTGGCCTATCAAATTGGTGCTTACCTTTGTTTTGATCTCTAGGATCAAATTTATTAAAGTTCTGTGATGCCCTAAAATTATCCACCTGTTTCTTTTTGTTACCTGATACCTCTGCCTGAGCTGCTTGATACCTTTCAGCAACATTTAGCAACTCACCCAGCCTCTCTGCACCTTGTTCCATGAGAAACTTTCTCAGGTCTGGAGCCATGGACTCTCTTAATTGTTCTATAAGGATCATTTCCTTAAGATCTTGGGTTTTCCCCAGAGAAGTCCATTTCTCCAAGTATGTCTCTATTCGTGCAGAGAACTGGTGATAGGTTTCACCTGACAGTAGTTTAGCATTCCTAAATTTTTTCCTATAAAATTCTGCGTTCTTTTCATATCTTAACAAAAGAGCCTGCTTTAGCATGTCATAATTTTCCTGATCACCTCTGCTCATTTTGGCAAAAACTTCATAAGCTGCCCCACGAAGCCCTTGAGATAACTTTAAGCTCTACCTTTCTCTCTCTCTAACCCATATGTGGTAGCTAATAGTTCATATCTATTTAGATAGCTCTCAATATCATCGTCTTTCTCAACGAAATGATCTAAATGAAAATTCATAGCTGAGGTTGAGGTTCCCTGACTAGCAGTGGCATCAGAGGCAAAGGGACTGGCACCATTTTCAGGAGCATGGCCTTGAAACTCAAACTCCCTTAGTCGTAACTCATGTTCCCTTTGTAATCTCTTCTCCTCCTTTTCTGCTTCCCTCTCTGCAGCTAATCTCTTGTCTTCCCTTTCTGCAGCTAATTTCTTCTCTTCTCTTTCTGCCTCCTGTCTTCTTTCCTCGGCTTCCAATTTCTTAGCCTCAGCCTCAATCTGCAACCTCTTAGCCTCAGCCTCAATCTGCAACCTCTTAATTTCTTTTTCAGCCTCTAACTTTCTTTCGGCCTCTTTTTCTAATCTTCTTTCTTCCCGTTCAATATATTTGTCACATTCAGCAGTGACATAAGCAATCATAATTTGCCCGTCCATTCCTAACTCTTTCGCAGTCTGTACAGCAGCAGATCGAAATTTTGCCAAGTCGGCCATTGTCTAACATGCAATTGTAAACAATTCAATCTTTCAATAATTATCTAAGGACACTACAGGCACTGAGAGCTCAACCTTATTTATTTCCACCCAAGGATACCTTTTAATTCTTTATTATTCCCAATATATATAATAGGAGAAAGTTCAATATCCCGGGAGCGAGACCCCAATATATGTGGTAAAGTGGGATGTTATAAATATGTATAGGGGACTTAGTGTACTGACTGAGATCAGCTGTGAAGGTAACTGTATCTATTAGGTGTAGTGTTTTACAGATAACCTTACTTGCTACCACATTATAACTCAGTCAGAATTATTCTGGAATATTGTGATGACTACGTTAAATGTCTAGGGTATGTATATGATGAAGTGTAAGTCACAACAACAACAGACAGATAAACAATTTAATTTATTCCACCACACTTGACAACACTGTGACACTCACACACATTTAACACTCTATAAGACTATCTTAAATGAGGCACTGGTAAAGTTTCAAATATAAATATGTATTAATTATTTGCACTAATATATGTGTCCTGATTCAAATACAAAGTGAACCAGGAATCACAATCAATTGTAATTACAATTTATATGTACAGAATTTATCAATATGAACCTTGTAGTGACATATTTTATTAATATTATACTATGTGTGTCAGTTGTGTAGTAGTAATATGAGGTAACACTGGTTTTGTTTTTTTCAAGCTATGTTGTTATTTGTCATCATGACTTCAAGTGTTTGTTTATCTTGGGAATAACTCTGGGGGAAAAGTTCACAGTTCCTATCAATTTAAACACTGTATTTTCCCTCTGTTTTATTATAAAGTCAGATTTTGAGGGGGGGGGGGGGGATAATGTTGAGCTCCTCTGGCCACAGACGCTTATCTTTCGTGATGGCGGCAGGAAAAGACTCCTCTGCTCGATAGCCTCCCTGTGTTCTGGAGACACCTCACTGGTCACTATCTGGACCCAGGAGTATGCTGTCAGCCTCTAGGTTCAGCAAAACTCAGACCAGGTGCTGCTCAATAACTTTAGGACCACGGTCCCACAATTCATGGAATAATACACAGTTACGTTGACTGGCAATGAATATAGCACAATTTCGATCTGCCGATGTCCCAGGCTTTTATTTAGAAAAATATGCACTGGCGCTCACGCACTGGTTCTTTAGTAAGTTTATTTGAAAATGTGGTGCTGACCTGACGCCTCTGATTGACTATATTGGCGGGTCTAACCAATCGTGCCATGTTTACACAAGCGTTTGAAAAAAAGTACCCCTACTCACGTTTCCCTAACAACAAAGAATCAATATTTATAGTCCGACTAATCGTGTTTAGCCTTACATTTACTTTCCGCCAATCAAATAGGAGGTAACATGTCAGCCTATTTCCCGTACCATGGTGGTGTGAAAATCTGCCACTGAGCGATTCTGATTTTGGTGTTGTCTGACATCCCTCACTATTTCTTTTGGCTATAATTTGTTAATTCCTAGACTATTTGCGTAACGTTTAACATATTCTTTGTCAGCAAGTCCTAAGGAACCCAAATATATAAATTTAATGGGGCAAAGGGGCTGCGTTCAAAATATGCATTTTCTTCTAGGATAGTCGTGCTGGTTTTTTATTTTTTTTTAATGTTTAGAACCGCCACCTGTCCTGCTGTACTGTCAGACTAATGTCAGGATTTTAGACATTACACAGTAGAATGTCATGTTTCCTAATAAGAATTTTTCAGGTTTTTAAAACCTAACTCGTATGGGTAGTGTTTTTTATCACTGTCGATTTGAAAAAAAGTTAGTGCTTGTGGCCTTACACGCGTGTTAGGGGTGGCATTAATTGTGTATCGCGAGACTGTGGTAGTATTGCCTGCGTTCCGGCTTTCAGCCCCTCCCTTTCTTTCTATCCTTAGTCCATCTGTCTTTCGTTTATGGTAACTTAGTGTATAAAATGACATGAATGGAATATTAGATATAGGTCAGCTTGCGTATCTCAAGGTTTTTCTTAGAAAGGCAGTACACGTTTTATCGTAGAAAGCGGGTATTGAAGCAGTAGGCTTTTACTATCAACGTGAAACGTTACAATTTGCAGACGAAGGAGAAAACAAGGGGGATTTCGAGTACAGTCATTGTGACAGCACTGTTCTTTACCATTCTTCTTTCCTTTTATTAAATTTATTTGTTAGGCTTTACATTTACGTTTTAATTTATATATGTGGATTAGAATTTCACACGACAAGCGCATATATCCAGAGTCACAGTGTGGATTCCGAGCTGGCAGATCAACAACAGACATGATCTTCTCTCTCCGCCAGCTTCAGGAAAAATCAAGAGGCAGAAAAGACCATTATATATCGCCTTTATAGACCTCACAAAAGCATTCGACCTGGTTAGTAGGGATGGACTCTTTAAAATCCTCCTGAAAATAGGCTGCCCTTCTAAAATGCTGGAAATGATAAAGTCATTCCATGACGACATGAAGGGAACAGTCCAATATGCTGGAAGCACGTCACAGCCCTTTGATATACGAAGTGGCGTTAAACAAGGCTGTGTTCTGGCTCCGACCCTCTTCGGAATCTTCTTTGCCTTACTCTTGAAACATGCATTCAGAGATGCAACTGAAGGAATATGCCTTCACACTAGATCAGATGGCCGTCTGTTTAATCTTTCAAGGCTGAAGGCAAAAACAAAAATCAGAAGGGTCACTATAAGAGAATTGTTGTTCGCTGATGATGCTGCAGTCGTCACTCAAAGCCAACAGGAGCTTCAGAGCTTGATGAATCGCTTCACTAAAGCATGCAAGGACTTTGGCCTCACAATAAGTCTAAAGAAAACGAATGTGCTGAGTCAGGATGTGGGTGCTGCACCAGTTATCACTATCGATAACTATGAATTGGCAGTGGTGCACCACTTCACATACCTAGGGTCTACCATCAATGACAAACACTCACTGGATACAGAAATCGACAGCCGCATTGGCAAAGCTGCAGCTACCTTTGCCCGCCTCACATCGCGTGTTTGGGGAAACTCTAAACTCACAATGAAGACCAAAGCTGCGGTATATAATGCCTGCGTCACCAGCACACTCCTATATGGCAGCGAGACCTGGACGACCTATGCTAAGCAAGAAAGAAGGCTCAATACCTTCCATTGCGGTGTCTACGCCGCATCCTCGGCATCTCGTGGAAAGATAAAGTGACAAATGTCGAGGTGTTGTCACGTGCTGGCCTTCAAAGTATGTATACGCTGCTTAGACAGCGCAGACTTTGCTGGCTTGGCCATGTTCGCCGCATGGAAGATGGTCGCATCCCAAAAGATATCTTCTACGGACAATTAGCAGATGGCAAGAGAACAGTTGGGCGACCACAGCTGAGGTTCAAAGATGTGTGCAAGAGAGATATGAGGGCGCTGGACATGGATCCAGCAACATGGGAGGATGAAGCTGCCGATCGCACTAAATGGCGATGCTATTTACGGCGCCACCTCAGATTGGGCGAAGAGAGGCTCACACAAGAAGCAGAGGTGAGGAGAAAACGTCGAAAGGAGCACCAGGAAAATAAGCAGCTGAGGGCTGCCACCTCAGGGGCGCATTCCCATAGTCAGTTATGACTGAAGGCGCTATTACGCAATCTTTTAGTGCAACTTTAGCACAAATAAGCTGTGTACTACCAATTTTTATTTATTTCTTCTTTTTTTATTTTATTTTTTATTATCAAAAATTCACAATTATATAAAAATGCTTTTATCAACACCCCAATATATGAACTCTTGAAAATGAGATATTTTAACAGTAACATACTTACTGTAGTTACATTAACAAAATGTTCCACAAATCAAATATAAAATGTTAGTTGTAACTTGTTACTGTTGAAAATTTTCACTTGTCAGTGACTCGGCATCCATGTCGACAACTTCTTCTTCGTCAAGATCATATGCATGAATTGACAACGTGGAATCTTGATTGTGGAGCAATTTTATCTTGGAGATAGGGCTCTTTTGGTTTGATGAAAAACTTGTTAATGTTCAGAGTTTTGCTTTTGACTTCGAAGTTTTTTATGTGCTTCTGTGTGCTTTTATGTGTCAATAAAGCTATTTTGTTGACATTAGTTAATGTACAGGAACAGACCGTACAAATCGCAGCATAGCGATTGCCAGAGTCCGGCTCTATCCAATCTTTCAGTTCGCTTTCTGTTAGCCATTCCTCACAAAAAGCCTGCTAATACCATGACTTCACTTTTTTACGCGGTGGCGTGTGTGTCGTCATGCTGCTACAACTACATAGCATACCTTCATCATCGCTCATTTTATAATCTTAATTTTAATTATTTTTTGACCAAAAAAATAAAAAAATGCTGTTTATCTGCTTAAGCCTAAAATTTTAAAAGAATACTTTAAAAAAACATCTCAAAAATGACTGAGTATTTTAGATGACAGCCATTAACAGAATAACAGGAAATAGATAGCTGATGTAAACGAGTAAAAAACAACGTCATTGATGTGGTTAAAAACAAGAATTAAATTTAAGTGGAATAAAAAATATATAGCACATAATGTTTGACATTTAATTATAATATACATATAATATATAATGCTCAGTGCACAGAATATACATACATTGTAAATGTCAATTGTCAAATATACCCAGATTAATGCAGATTGGGGGGGGGGGGGGGGGGGGAGGGAAAAAACCACGACGGAAGCCAAAAAAAACCCAGATCTAGTAAAAAATACCCAGCTGTGGCAACACTGATAACCACTTAGCTCCTTGATTTCATATGCATGCAAAAAAAAATTAAAATTCTTAATACAAAATTTATCGAAACAATTCCGAGTCGAGCAAGGAAATATTACATAATGTGTGCTAGTTTTCTTACTTACTTACTTAGTCGTTCCCCTTCTACCGTGAGGTGTAGAGGTTTGGAAGAGAGAGCGCCAGACTATCCTATCAGCTGTCTTCCTCCTGGCCTGGTTCCATTCTAGTCCTCGGTCCTTCAAAGATTATCTAATGTTGTCTTCCCAGCGGACTCTGGGTCGTCCTGGGGGTCTGGATCCCTGGCTCTTTGTTTCCCATGCTTGTCGTGGTAGTCGATCTTCTCCCAAATTTATCGAAACAATTCCGAGTCGAGCAAGGAAATATTACATAATGTGCTAGTTTTCATCTCATCTCATAATCGGAACCTCTTCTACCCCGTGAAACGAGGTGTAGAGGGGACCTAAGTGCACAAGGCCCATGGGCAGGACATGTAATCGAAGTGACTTGGCAAACAGGTGATTAGCCCATTGTGCCCAAGTTAGTTTTCTACTTCTTTATTTCTTACGAGTGCCTAAAAACATACCTTTATGTTTGTCAAATATTGATGTAAAAAATAATAAAGGAATCTGCCGAAAAATTGATAACAGGCAATGAAAAATATTGATTCTAGTGTATTGTTTAGTCTGATCGCCATATAATTTCTTAATATTTTTAAAACGTAAACACACTACATACACATCACTGCGGTTACTCCTGTGGCAGTTGACAGACAGGCTAGTCTGTTATACTCTACTTCTATTTAGTTGATCGTATAGGTTCGTATCTCTGCCCTGACAGTAGGCTGCTTGTTGTTTGGTAAGAAAATTCTTTCTTTCATACGACAAAGTTACTCAGAACAACAGTTGATAAATGAGGGACGATGACAGCAGGCTTCATATTAAAAGTTGGACCTTTTTTTACATAGGCCATCGTAAAATAGGCCAAATGTTGGCTCTTGACAACATCTGCAAAACAATATGCCCAAACTTCCACCTGAGGTTGGCAGACTTGTACAACAATATCAGTAGGTAATATTTCAGTGTTGCAATCACTCTCGCTGCTTCAGTTATTATAACTGTCTCTAGTGGCTATTGTGGACCACACTTTGAGAACCACTGTTGCCATAATTTGATTTGCCATCTATATCTTCATAGGTAAACACACGTCTCTCTTATGATCTGACATATTCTTATGTTTCTGCCATGGTGTATCTTAATGAAACTGGCTTAACCGCCAGGGGTGTACATTTACCAATCTATCTTCTAAGCTCAAGACTATCGGCTGTCTACTGTTCTTCTCATTACCTAAAAGTTCATCGACAGGTTTTGTGTAAACTCTACCTGGTATCTCGAATACACACATTTCTCTCACTTGGAAACACTGACATCTCGTCCTCAGAATACTGTCATACACAAACGTGGCAAATATCGAGATAGACGTCTGGATGAAAGTTCAGCTTTTCTTCCACCGCAGAAGAAACCAATATACATTGGCTTATCACCCGATGGAACTTCTACTCGCTACCACATCTAGACGCTAACTCTATAACATCTCGGAGCAAACTGATTTAATCTAAAACGTCGATTTGCAACGACGACTATTTTCGAACACCCCAGAACACTTTGACAAAGAACTCACCACTCCTTTCAAAACACGTGAATTACGATCACCTAGCCCATCTCACTACACAAACAAAGGCATATGCTCTGTGACCAAAGAAGGGATGTAAGACGTATCCCCCCCCCCCCCTTTTTTTACATTCAATGTATTATTTCCCTTTGACTATAAATTAAACTCAGCTAATATCAATCATAAAAATTAATCTCATAAAAATAAGTCTAACCGAATTTTCCCTCTTAACCACCCTAATGGTTACACTCTTTATACAATTTCTTCTACTTCTTTGATCCTTAGCCGCCGACTGTATAAGCAGTCAGTGGTCATCACGCCTGGTGGCGTCTTGTAGGACAGCAACAAACTGCTTCCACTTTGTTCGGTCGGCAGCCATTCTTCGTACAGTGCCCCCAACTCTGGTTAATTCTTTAGATCTCGGCCTCCATAGTTCTCCGCCATGTTGTTTTTGGTCGGCCTCTCTTTCGGCTTTCTTCGGGGGTCCATAGCATATCTGTTCTTGTGATGGCATCGGAGCCTCTTCTGAGGACCTGGCCAACCCAATTCCAGCGTCTGCCAGCTATGATGGTGTGTGTAATATGAATACATTAAAGTACGAACCACACATTGTAATATAATGCGAATCTTGACATGTACGATATTCTGTAAATAAACATGGCTACAAACTGAACATGCTTTTACTGAGTGCCTTCTGAAACATGTGTGTGCTTGTTTAGATGACGAGGTAATGCTTATATACATACATCATAACATTACATGGTGGCAGCGGTCGATACCGGACTGACGCAAAAAACAGCTACACGATAACACGTGAGTACAGTATTCGGCTAATTTTCGTCATCGAGGTCAGCCATGGCGGCGAAACAATATCGCAACGCACCGCAAATGAGATTCGCCGGTAAAGATGATAAGAGTGAAGCTTTCTTGTTATGGCGCCAACGCATAGATCTATATTCCAAGACCACTGGTCTGGAAGGACAAACCCTAACTCCATATATCCTAGAAGCATTGGACGATGAAGGTTTGAAAATTTACAACAGTTTTGCTAGCGCCATGCCTGTGGAGTCGGCAACAGACCCCGCAGCCATATTGGACGAATTCGAAAAACGTCTGATAATAAAGCACACGAACTTTAGAGCGGCAAGATTAGAACTTCACCACCTGCGACAGAAACCTGGTGAAAGTCTAGATGATTTTTTCACTCGCATCAAGGAGAAAACAAGTGTATGCAAATTTAACAAAGAAGAAGAAAAAGAACGAATTATTGAACAGATCCTTCTTAGCACACCAATGCCAGAGTTCCAGAAATGGATACTGAGCCAGAGTGATACACTAACTTTACAACAACTTCTGGATGAAGGCAGGAAACACGAGGCACAAGCACTAAACATTAAACAAATTCAGCAAGGTACATTAGCAGCCCAGGTGGATGCAGTGAAAAGCTATAAACATAGACACAACAAAACAACTGGTTCGAAGCAACAAGAAAAACACAACACAAGCAGAGGTGCTATGTGTAAATGTTGTGGCCTAAACCACATACAAAACCACTGTCCAGCTAAAGACTCTACATGTCATTACTGCAGAAAGAGGGGCCACTGGATAAAATTATGTTTCAAGAGGAAACAAGACAGTGCTCAACACAACCTTCACAGCAGAGAGTCATCAAAACAAACACACTTTATGATGACTGAGGACCTTGACTCCAGTGAAGAAAGTGATCCTTCCACATTTGATACTGTGAAGATACTAACTTTCAGTAATGAACCAACGAGAACGCAGGCTTTCTGCAAGGTACAATTCCGAATACCAGAAATTAAAAGGCACAAAGAAAGATATATTCGGTTCAAGATATACACAGGTGCCCAAGGTAACACTCTACCCTTAAGAATATTCAGACAGATCATGCCTGACAAGGTGGATGAGCAAGGATTTCCCACAAGGGATGTAAAAAGTAGGAGTGGCAGGACAAAGCTAAGAGCTTACAATGGAACAAGTATAGACTGTTTCGGAGCAGTAACACTTGAATGTTTATACAGAGACTCTGAATGGACATCGTCAACATTTTACTTGGTAGATGTTGAAGGACCTGCAATTTTGGGTTTACCAATGTGCGAAAAGCTGAGTGTGGTAACTATTAACAACATTAAAGCTGACAAAAAAGAACATCTTACTCTACACGTCACTGGAGTAGATGACCTTAAACAGCGATTCCCAGAACAGTTCGACAGAATAGGCAAACTTCCAGGAAAGGCAAGATTCTTTTTAAAAGACAACGCTGAGCCAAAGATAGACCCACCTAGAAAGTATCATATACATGTTAAACAGAAACTTGCCACAGAACTAGAAAAGATGGTGCAGAATGATGTTATTAGAAAGGTTGAAGAGCATTCTGATTGGTGTAGTAGTATCACAACCGTTCTGAAGCAGGATGGTTCTCTTCGGGTTTGCCTTGACCCAAAACACTTAAACAACAGTCTAAAACGCTGTCCACACAAAATGCATACAGTGGAAGAGATAACTCACAGATTCCACAATGCCAAATATTTTTCTAAACTAGATGCTGTACACGGATACTGGAGTGTTGAGATAGCAGAGGAAAGTCAACTCCTTACAACTTTTCGAACACCATTCGGCAGATATTGTTTCAAGAGACTCCCATTTGGTTTGAATGTATCACAAGACATCTTCCAACAGAAGATTGACAACATTGTTGAGCAATGTTCTGGTACAGTGGCTATTGCGGATGACATTGTAGTCTGCGGCAGGTCAGAACAAGAACACGACCGTAACTTGATTAACTTGATGCATGTAGCACAGGCCAATGGGCTAACATTCAACAGCAAAAAGTGTACAATTAAGGCAACGGAGATACAATTTTTTGGATTGCTGTACACCCAGAATGGTGTAAAACCAGACCCTAAAAAGGTTGAAGATATTCATGACATGCCAACACCAGCTACAAAGAAGGAACTGCAACAATTCTTAGGTGCTGTCAATTTCCTAGCACAATTCATACCAAATTTGTCAGCTGTTGCAGAACCTTTGCGATCTCTACTACAGAATGAAACTCCGTATGAATGGTCAGAAGACTACCAACACATATTCAACCACTTGAAGACCCTCATATCATCTGATGCATGCTTGAAATACTATGACATGCAAGCACCCACTTTTCTCATGGTTGATTCCAGTCTGAAAGGCCTAGGAGCAGCACTTTTGCAACCAGACAAAAATCCTGAAGGACACTATGCCAAAGAACTTCGTCCTGTAGCTTACGCAAGCAAATCATTAAGTTCTGGCGAAAAGAAACTTGCAAACATTGAAAGAGAAATGCTAGCTGTACGTTTTGGAATCAAACGCTTCCACACATTTCTTTTCAACCGCCCATTTACAATTCTCTCAGATCACAAGCCACTTGAGATGATTCATAAAAAACCAATAGCTTCAGCACCACCACGACTACAAGCTCTGTTATTGGAAACACAAGGTTATGATTTTAATATTCAGTATATCCAAGGAGAGGATATAGGTCTTGCAGATGCTCTCAGCAGACTACCAAACCCCAACAAGACAGCAGATCTTACCCCAAACATCAAAGTTGATTTTGTCAAGTTTAGCGATAATCGGCTTGAACACATCAGAGAAGACACAATGAGAGATCCTATCCTTAACTCTCTCAAAGAACTGATATACCATGGATGGCCAAGCTCTATCAGGGAAGTTCCAACACACATCCGTCCATACTACTCGATGAGGGACGAGTTAAGCATCGAAGATGGTCTGATCCTTAAAGGAGATCGCATTGTTGTACCAGAAACACAACGCGATATCATCCTTAAACAGCTCCATAATAGTCACCTTGGTATTGTGAAGACACAACTGAGAGCAAAGAAAGATGTTTACTGGCCACAGATAAACAAGGACATAGAAACACTATGTAAAAACTGTTCAATTTGCCAAGAACATGCAAATAGGCAGTGCAGAGAACCTCTCATACCATCAGACATACCATTGAGCCCTTGGAGCATTATAGGAACTGATATTTTCTCAATCGACAATAATGACTATCTTATTATTGCTGATTACTACAGCTAATTTCCCATCATTGAGAACTTCCACAACCCTCACCATCAGCTGTTATTGCAGACATTACAAAGAAGTATTGCAGCATGTTTGGCATCCCAGATGAAATTAGATCAGACAACGGTCCACATTTCTCAGGTCAAGCATACAGAAACTTCACTAAGGACTGGAAGATCAAACACACAACATCATCACCTAGATACCCTAAATCTAATGGTTTCATTGAGAGACAGATACAAACTATCAAGTCAATCATGAAGAAAACAAGAACAGAGGATGTACACCTAGCACTCTTGAGATGGAGAACAACACCGGTAGACAGTAAGATCGACAGTCCAGCAGAACTTATGTTTGATAGAAGAATTAAAGACCTCCTACCATCTAAGGTCCACTTCCGTCCACAACATAGAGACAGCACATATGATCAACTTCAGCATCGTCAGCAAGTTCAGAAATCCGACTATGACAAATGTGCTAAAGACTTACCACCATTATATCCTGGTCAGCATGTGACTACCTACAACCACAACAATGACACATGGTCAAAAGCAACAATCATTTCCAGAAACCCTGAACCCAGGAGCTATACTTTAAGACCAGACAGCAGCAGCAACCTCCTGAGGCGAAACAGAGTGGACATAAGAGAAATCCCACAGAATACAACAGAACAGAGAATTCCCATGCTTTCAACAGACAATGCAGTAACTCCAGACTTGGTGCCCCACAAAACCAACAAGCGCCAAGGCCGAAATCACAACCAACTCAAGCTAAACCAGGGACTTCCGCAGAACCACCAGCACTTTACACCACTCGTTCTGGCCGTACAGTGACACCTCCCAGCCGATACAGACAGTGACATATATACTCACACTGAGCATTACACATACTTATCCTTTCTCACATGAAACATTTCGTTGGAAATGTTTGCACACATTTTTTTTTTCAAAAGAGGGGGGATGTAATATGAATACATTAAAGTACGAACCACACATTGTAATATAATGCGAATCTTGACATGTACGATATTCTGTAAATAAACATGGCTACAAACTGAACATGCTTTTACTGAGTGCCTTCTGAAACATGTGTGTGCTTGTGTAGATGACGAGGTAATGATTATATACATACATCATAACATTACAGTGTGCATGACCTCTTGGTCACTCCGAGTAAGTAGTTCTTGGTTAGTGATAGTATTCGGCCAAAAGATTCGGAAAATTTTGCGTAGGCAGATTGTATGGAAGGAGGGCAGTTTCGACATTTTCTTCTCTGTTACTTTCCAGCATTCCGTGCCTTAGAGAAGCACAGAAAGTACACAGCTGTCATATAATCTTAATTTGGTGTTTGTGCTGTACTGGGAAGACTTCCAGATGTTGTTGAGACTAGCAAAGGCTGTTCTCGCTTCATTCATTCTGTTCTTGATGTCTTGGCTTGTTCCGCCGTCTGGTGTTACTATGCATCCTAGGTACCCGGTATGTAAATGTGTTTATCTGTTCCAGCTTCTGGTTCCTTATTGTTATGGGCTCAGGACTGCCCACATTGAGTGTCATGACTTCTGTCTTCTTTAGACTGATGTTTAGACTTATACAATTTAAACAACTTTAAATAATTGTTTTCAATTTGTCGAATGGGAGCCGCGCTAGCGTAGTGGTTACAACACCGCTCTGGCGACCGGGTGATACAGGATCAAACCCGGGCGACGGCATTTGAGGATTTTTCGTCGACCGGGATTTGGACTGGATTAACTCGAGACCTGGCGAGAACATTTGAAGAAGTGTCGTCGACCAGAGACTGGCGGCTCCTGAGCCGACCCAGCTGCAATGGGTACCTCCGAAATCGGCGAGTATTTGCCTGAATGGCGAGGGACATTTGTCTCTGTACAAGAAATAAAGGGATACTCACGTAAAATCAATGTCAGGTTAGACATAAATGATAACCTGAGATTTCGCCTCGAGTATTAGCGGGCGAACGCAAAAAAAAAAAAAAAAAAAAAATTTGTCGAATAAATTGAATCAGTTTAAAAAAATGTTTTCCGAAAGGCAAATGAAGACTACCGGCATATGACGACCACCGGCATATGATGACTACCGGCATATGATGACTACCGGCAAATGACGACTACCGGTATATGACGACTACCGGCATATGACGACTACCGGCATATGACGACTACCGACATAAGACGACTACCGGCAAATGATGACTACCGGCAAATGACGACTACCGGCATATACCGGTACCTGAAAATGACGATACTGGCAAATGACGAGTACCGGTAAATGACGACTACCGGCAAATGACGACTACCGGCAAATGACGACTACCGGCATATAACGACTACCGGCAAATGACGACTACCGGCGTATGACAACTACCGGTAAATGACGACTACCGGCATATGACGACTACCGGCAAATGACGACTACCGGCATATAACGACTACCGGCAAATGACGACTACCGGCATATGATAACTACCGGTAAATGACGACTACCAGCAAATGACGACTACCGGCCTATGACGACTACCGGCATATGACGATTACCGGCAAATGACGACTACCGGCAAATGACGACTACCGGCATATGACGACTACCGGTAAATGCCGACTCCCGGCAAATGACGACCACCGGCATATGACGACTACCGGCAAATGACGACTACTGGCAAATGACGACTACCGGCATATAACGATTACCGGCAAATGACGACTACCGGCATATGACAACTACCGGTAAATGACGACTACCGGCAAATGACGACTACCGGCATATGACGACTACCGGCATATGACGATTACCGGCAAATGACGACTACCGGCAAATGACGACTACCGGCATATGACGGCTACCGGTAAATGCCGACTCCCGGCAAATGACGACCACCGACATATGACGATTACCGGCATATGACGACTACCGGCAAATGCCAACTACCGGCATAGGACGACTACCGGCAAATGACGTCTACCGGCATAAGACGACTACCAGCAATAACGACTACCGGCAAATGACGACTACCGGCAAGTTATGATTACTGGCAAATGACGACTATCGGCAAATGACGACTACCGGCAAATGACGACTACCGGCATACAACGACTACCGGCAAATGACGACTACCGGAAAATGAACACTACCGGCATATGACGACTACCGGCAAATGACGTCTACCGGCATATGACGGCTACCGGCATATGACGACTACCGGCATATGACGACTACCGGCATATGACGACTACCGGTATATGACGAGTACCGGCAAATGAATACTACCTTCATATAACGACTACGGGCAAATGACGACTACCGGCGCATGACGACTACCGGCAAATGCCGACTACCGGCATATGACGATTACGGGCATATGACGACTACCGGCAAATAACGACTACCGGCAAATGAAGACTACCGGCATATGACGACTACCGGCATATGACGACTACCGGCAAAGGACAACTAACGGTAAATGACGACTACCGGCATATAACGACTACCGGCAAATGGCGACTACCGGCAAATGACGAATACCTTCGTATGACGACTGCCGACAAATGACAACTTCCCACAAATGACGACTACCGGCATTTGACGACTACCGGCAAATGACGACTACCGGCAAATGACGACTACCAGCATATGACGACTTCCGGCATATGACGACTACCGACATATGACGACTACCGTCATATGACGACTACCGGTAAATGACGACTACCGGCAAATGACGACTACCGGCAAATGACAAGTACCGGCATGTGACGACTACAGGCATATGACGACTACCGGCATATGACGATTACCGTCAAATGACGACTACCAGCATATGACGACTTCCGGCATATGACAACTACCGGCATATGACGACTACCGGCATATAACGACTACCGGCAAATGACGACTACCGGCATATAACGACTACCGGTAAATGACGACTACCGGCATATGACGACTACCGGCATATGACGACTACCAGCATATGACGAGTACTGGCAAATGAAGTTAAAAAAAAGTTAGTTGCTTATCCTTTACAGGACGTGGCAATCAACCCCAGCTTTTATTGGCTGTTTTTAGATTTTTCTGGCAATTTTTTTCATTCAGTAGTTTGCCATTGCTTTCTGAACGGTACGGCGCTTATACCATTGTTAAAAATCCACACAAAGCGATCTGCTACCAAACCGCCTGCAGCAGGTTTCGAACCTGGTATATCTGGATTATGAAACTGCGTTCATATCCATTAGGCCACAGACGCCGGCAAATGAAGACTACCGGCATATAACGACTACCGCCAAATGACGACTACCGGCATATGACGACTACCGGCAAATGACGACTACCGGCATATGACGATTACCGGCATATGACGACTACCGGCAAATGACGACTACCGGCAACTGAATACTACCTGCATATGACGACTACCGGCATATGACGACTACCGGCAAAAGACGACTACCGGCAAATGACAACTACCGGCATATAACGACTACTGGCAAATGACGACTACCGGCAAATGACGAATACCGGCATATGACGACTATCGGCAAATGACAACTACCGACAATTGACGACTACCGGCATATGACGACTACCGGCAAATTACGACTACCTGCATATGACGAGTACCGGCTAATGACGATTACCAGCATACGACGACTTCCGGCATATGACGACTATCGGCATATGAAGACCACCGGCATATAACGACTACCGGCAAATGCAGACTCCCGGCATATACCGACTACCGGAAAATGACGACTACCGGCATATGACGACTACCGGTAAATGACGACTACCGGCAAATGTCGACTACCGGCATATGACGAATATCGGCATATGACGACTACCGGCAAATGACGACTACCGGCATATGACGATTACCGGCAAATGACGACTACCGGCAAATGACGACTACCGGCATATGACGACTACCGGTAAATGCCGACTCCCGGCAAATGACGACCACCGGCATATGACGACTACCGGCAAATGACGACTACTGGCAAATGACGACTACCGGCATATAACGATTACCGGCAAATGACGACTACCGGCATATGACAACTACCGGTAAATGACGACTACCGGCAAATGACGACTACCGGCATATGACGACTACCGGCATATGATGATTACCGGCAAATGACGACTACCGGCAAATGACGACTACCGGCATATGACGACTACCGGTAAATGCCGACTCCCGGCAAATGACGACCACCGACATATGACGATTACCGGCATATGACGACTACCGGCAAATGCCAACTACCGGCATATGACGACTACCGGCAAATGACGTCTACCGGCATAAGACGACTACCGGCAATAACGACTACCGGCAAATGACGACTACCGGCAAGTTATGATTACTGGCAAATGACGACTATCGGCAAATGACGACTACCGGCAAATGACGACTACCGGCATACAACGACTACCGGCAAATGACGACTACCGGCAAATGAACACTACCGGCATATGACGACTACCGGCAAATGACGTCTACCGGCATATGACGGCTACCGGCATATGACGACTACCGGCATATGACGACTACCGGCATATGACGACTACCGGCAAATGAATACTACCTTCATATAACGACTACGGGCAAATGACGACTACCGGTGCATGACGACTACCGGCAAATGCCGACTACCGGCATATGACGATTACGGGCATATGACGACTACCGGCAAATAACGACTACCGGCAAATGAAGACTACCGGCATATGACGACTACCGGCATATGACGACTACCGGCAAAGGACAACTAACGGCAAATGACGACTACCGGCATATAACGACTACCGGCAAATGGCGACTACCGGCAAATGACGAATACCTTCGTATGACGACTGCCGACAAATGACAACTTCCCACAAATGACGACTACCGGCATTTGACGACTACCGGCAAATGACGACTACCGGCAAATGACGACTACCAGCATATGACGACTTCCGGCATATGACGACTACCGACATATGACGACTAGCGGCATATGACGACTACCGGTAAATGACGACTACCGGCAAATGACGACTACCGGCAAATGACAAGTACCGGCATGTGACGACTACAGGCATATGACGACTACCGGCATATGACGATTACCGTCAAATGACGACTACCAGCATATGACGACTTCCGGCATATGACAACTACCGGTATATGACGACTACCGGCATATAACGACTACCGGCAAATGACGACTACCGGCATATAACGACTACCGGTAAATGACGACTACCGGCATATGACGACTACCGGCATATGACGACTACCAGCATATGACGAGTACTGGCAAATGAAGTTAAAAAAAAGTTAGTTGCTTATCCTTTAATGGACGTGGCAATCAACCCCAGCTTTTATTGGCTGTTTTTAGATTTTTCTAGGCAATTTTTTTCATTCAGTAGTTTGCCATTGCTTTCTGAACGGTACGGCGCTTATACCATTGTTAAAAATCCACACAAAGCGATCTGCTACCAAACCGCCTGCAGCAGGTTTCGAACCTGGTATATCTGGATTATGAAACTGCGTTCATATCCATTAGGCCACAGACGCCGGCAAATGAAGACTACCGGCATATAACGACTACCGCCAAATGACGACTACCGGCATATGACGACTACCGGCAAATGACGACTACCGGCATATGACGATTACCGGCATATGACGACCACCGGCAAATGACGACTACCGGCAACTGAATACTACCTGCATATGACGACTACCGGCATATGACGACTACCGGCAAAAGACGATTACCGGCAAATGACAACTACCGGCATATAACGACTACTGGCAAATGACGACTACCGGCAAATGACGAATACCGGCATATGACGACTATCGGCAAATGACAACTACCGACAATTGACGACTACCGGCATATGACGACTACCGGCAAATTACGACTACCTGCATATGACGAGTACCGGCTAATGACGATTACCAGCATACGACGACTTCCGGCATATGACGACTACCGGCATATGAAGACCACCGGCATATAACGACTACCGGCAAATGCAGACTCCCGGCATATACCGACTACCGGCAAATGTCGACTACCGGCATATGACGAATATCGGCATATGACGACTACCGGCAAATGACGACTACCGGCAAATTACGATTACCGGCAAATGACGACTACCGGCATATGACGACTACCGGCACATGACGACTACCGGCAAATGACGACTACCGGCAAATGACGACTACCGGCTTATGACGACTATTGGCAAATGACGACTACCGGCATAAACCGACTACCGGAAAATGACGACTACCGGCATATGACGAGTACCGGTAAATGACGACTACCGGCAAATGTCGACTACCGGCATATGACGAATATTGGCATATGACGACTACTGGCAAATGACGACTACTGGCATATGACGACTACCGGCAAATGAAGACTACCGGCATATGACGACTACCGGCATATGACGATTACTATCAAATGACGACTACTGGTAAATGACGACTACCGGCATATGACGACTACCGGTAAATGCAGACTCCCGGCAAACGACGATCACCGGCATATGACGATTACCGGCATATGACGACAACCGGCATATGATGATTACCGGCATATGACGACTACCGGCAAATGCCGACTACCAGCATATGACGACTACCGGCAATAACGACTACCGGCAAATGACGACTACCGGCAAGTTATGACTACTGGCAAATGACGACTACCGGCAAATGACGACTACCGGCAAATGACGACTACCGGTATATGACGACTACCGAAAAATTAAGACTACCGGCATATGACGACTACCGTCATATGACGACTACCGGCATATGATGACTACCGTCAAATGACCACTACCGGCAAGTTATGACTACTGGCAAATGACGACTATAGGCAAATGACGACTACCGGCATATGAAGACTCCCGGCAAATGACGACTACCGGCAAATGACGACTACCGGCAAATGACGACTGCCGGCAAATGACGAATGCTGGCATATGACGACTACCGGCAAATGACAACTACAGGCAAATGACGACTACCAGCATACGACGACTACCGGTAAATGACGACTACCGGCAAATGAAAACTACCGGCATATGACGACTACCGGCAAATGACGTCTACCGGCATATGACGACTACAAGCATATGACGACTACCGGCAAATGACGTCTACCAGCATATGACGACTACCGGCATATGACGACTACCGGCAAATGACGACTACCGGCATATGACGACTACCGGCATATGACGATTACCGGCAAAAGACAACTACCGGCAAATGACCACTACCGGCATATGACGACTACCGGCAAATGATGACTACCGGCATATGACGACTACCGGCAAATACGACTACCAGCATATGACGACTACCGGCATATGACGACTACCGGCATATGACGAGTACCGGCACATGAAGTCTACCGGCATATAACGACTACTGGCAAATGACGACTACCGGCAAATGACGACTACCGGTAAATGACGACTACCGGCAAATGAAGACTACCGGCATATGGCGACTACCGGGAAATGACGTCTACCGGCATATGACGACTACCGGCATATGACGACTACCGGCAAATGACGACTACCGGCATATGACGATTACCGACAAAAGACGACTACCGGCAAATGACGACAACCGGCATATGACGATTACCAGCAAAAGACGACTACCGGCAAATGACAACTACCGGCATATGACGATTACGGGCATATGACGACTACCGGCAAATAACGACTACCGGCAAATGAAGACTACCGGCATATGACGACTACCGGCATATGACGACTACCGGCAAATGACAACTAACGGCAAATGACGACTACCGGCATATAACGACTACCGGCAAATGACGACTACCAGCAAATGACGAATACCGGCATATGACGACTACCGGCAAATGACAACTACCGGCAAATGACGACTACCGGCAAATGACGACTACCGGCAAATGACGACTACCGGCATGTGACGACTACCGGCAAATGACGACTACCGGCAAATGACGACTACCAGCATATGACGACTTCCGGCATATGACGACTACCGGCATATGACGACTACCGGCATATAACGACTACCGGCAAATGACGACTACCGGCAAATGACGACTACCGGCATATGACGACTACCGGCAAATGACGACTACCGGCATATGACGACTACCGGCATATGACGACTACCGGCATATGACGACTACCGGCAAATGACGACTACCGGCAAATGACGACTACCGGCATATGACGACTACCGGCAAATGACGACTACCGGCAAATGACGACTACCGGCATATGACGACTACCGGCATATGACGACTACCGGCAAATGACGACTACCGGCAAATGACGACTACCGGCAAATGACGACTACCGGCAAATGACGACTACCGGCATATGACGACTACCGGCATATGACGACTACTGGCATATGACGACTACCGGCATATGACGACTACCGGCAAATGACGACTACCGGCAAATGACGACTACTGGCAAATGACGTCTACCGGCAAATGTCGACTACCGGCAAATGACGACTACCCGCAAATGACGACTACCGGCATATAACGACTACCGGCAAATGACGACTACCGGCAAATGACGAATACCGGCATATGACGACTATCTGAAGCTCCTGTTGAGTAATGACTTATTGTGAGGCCAAAGTCCTTACATGTTTGGGAGAAGTTATTGTTCAATCTCTGAAGCTCCTGTTGAGTAACAACTTATTGTGAGGCCAAAGTCCTTGCATGTTTCGGAGAAGCTATTGCTCAATCATTGGAGCTCCTGTTGGCTTTGAGTAACGACTTATTGTGAGGCAAAAGTCCTTGCATGTTTGGGAGAAGCTATTGTTCAATCTCTGAAGCTCCTGTTGAGTAACGACTTATTGTGAGGCAAAAGTCCGTGCATGTCTGGAAGAAGCTATTGTTGAGTAACGACTTTTATTTGAAAGAATTTGGCTACTGCTCCCTCAGGTGACTAATATGAAGCTGTGCATGTGGATGGCAACCTCATCATGTAAACACATTGCTACAGAAACCACCGTTGCCAGAGCCTATTAATGTTTTATGCAGGTTTTCTGCTACGGTAGCCAGCGGTAGTGGTGGCTCCGTGCTCCCTAGGCAGCGAACAGGAACATGATGATGACGAGTCAACACAAAGAAAACGGAGCGGAATAAATCTCGATGAACTGATCACGTGACGTTTGATGAGATTGAAGACAACTTATTCAAGTCACCAGAGACTCAGAAATAAAGCAGCGAGCTTATCAAAACTAGCCAACAGGACAATCAGTCAATGAGGGGAAACAATATTCTTTTTTTTGTCTTCCTCTTTTTTTTTTTTGAGCAGAGGTTGCAGTTGTTATCGAATTCTCTATTTTTTTTTCTTTCTTTCTCTTCCTATGATTTTTTTTTAATGATGAAAAATGTCCCATTCAACCTCTGATGGCTTATAATTAGGATATTTAGTGTCCTCATGATGTGCCTAAGAGCAATGATTGTTTGCAATGTAATAAATATTTTATCTAATTGGCAATTTTTCTTCTGTTTTTATGAGAACTTACCTGTTTGATTTTCTGTTCTCTACTTTCTTACATTGTCTTCCCTCTTCCACCGTGAGGTGTAGAGGTTTGAAGGAGGGAGCGTCATACTATCGTATCGGCTGTCTTCTTTCTGGCCTGGTTTTAATCTAGTTCCCAGTCCTTCAGAGATTGCCGAATGTTGTCCTCCCAGCGGACTCTGGGTCGTCTTGGAGGTCTGGATCCCTGACTCTTAGTTTTCCATATTTGTCGTGGTAGCCGATCTTCGTCCATTCTACAGACATGGCCAAGCCATCGTAGTTGGGACTGTTCTACTTGAGTCTGTAATAGCTGGGTTTTGAGGCCTTGCCTTATCGCCTGATTGTGATCTAGAACAGGTGGTGACTCAGTGAGAGATAAGGTAAAGAAATAGATTTCACGAGTGAAATGGTGAAAGGTAGAGTCTGTCCCTGGATTGAGAAGATACTCTAGTCCAGCCTATCATTTACGACTGAGATTTGTTGATCAGACAGTATACCTCTCTGTATATATTAACATATACACTATAACCACTCACATACACACACACAGATAAGTGACGACAATTAGACGCACAAACATGAAACTATAGTAAATGGAGTAGGGATATTAGGACGAGCTGACCGACACAGGTGATTAAGTTTTATGTTTAAGTTTATTTATCATAAAGAAAATAACTTCACAACATTTAATATCAAATATCAAAGTATAAAATCATAGGTTACAGGATTAATAAAGAAATAGCTACATAAGTGCAATCCCCTGTGTTGAGACAAGATCCCACAAGAAGAAGTTAATTAACCCCCCAAAGGTCAAAAGATTAGCACTATGGTATAAGATTTAAATGTACTGTCAAGAACAGAGTTTCTAATTTACTCTATCCTGAAAAAAGAACAGTATTATCAACCATAAGAAGAAAAAAACAAAGTGAGTACATTGATTATACAATATAAGAATTATTCATTCCTGCTTTCTCTCGCTCTGATAAACACGTGGCCACATTTTCAATCTCGCTTACCTAATTGCTGATTTACAACGTCTGGAACAGAACTTCTTGGTACATGCACAAATCCAGTGTTTGGTTTTTTTTTGGCAAAACAAGCCCCAGTTCCTCAAATTTACTGATTAATCCTCTTATTTGGGGAACGCTTGCTTTGTTACTGTTTATTGAATCTGTTCATGTCACCGCAATTAGTCCAGGTAGGAAAATACTTGAGATCAAAATGTGCACAGGATACAGTAGCTGGTAAATTTGATACTTAAGAGAATGTGAGGTAGATAAATCTCGCTGGATAAATCCATGCCACAACACAGTGGTCGGTAATCGGGAAATGTTAATATTGATAACTTCGCCACAGCGGGCTGAAGGTAAATGAAAATGAAAAAGAAATCTGGGTAGCTAAATGTCCAGTTACTGTTATTCTTAGTGTCATATATTTGTACGCTCTCTCTCTCTCTCTCTTTCTCTCTCTCTCTCTCTCTCTCTCTCTCTCTCTCTCTCTCTCTCTCTTTCTCTAGGTGAAACAAGAGACCAACCCGGTCAACCTCGAAGACCCGATATATTTTACATAAGAACGTTTTTTTTTTCTTGTATTGGTTGGACTAGACCTAGACCCTTTTCTCAGATTAAGGTGCAGGCCGCTGGTAGGTTTTAGGTTGTGACCCGTACTAGACTTATAGGAAGAAAAAAAATACAACATTAACCACAATTTCAATTCTACCCTAACCCGTGTAAAGGTATAATTTATTTATCCACTCGGTTATTAACTTTGATTAGAAAACACAAGTGTATAGCTTGTCTTATCGTTCTTATTAACCCGTGAAATAAATTCTAGTCATTTACAAAATTACTCATAATGAATTAGAAATAAATATATATTTCGTCAGTACTCATAATGAATAGTGCTTTTTACTAGTGAATTAAATTATCTCTTTTTCTGGATGGTAGCGAGTAATTAAATTGACGTTACAGCCGGAAAAAATAGCTATATGTTATTTAATTTGCTAGCCAATTAACACCAAAAATCCTAGTAATATATAATGACGGACTTTAACCATTAAATCACTCAACACAGAAAAATCTTAGTGAAATCTAATGACGGACTTAACAATTAAATCACTCGAACTTCTAGTATAATATTTACCGCAACACAGAAATTTAAAACGATCTCCAATCGAAAAACTGAGTAATTCCAATGGTACAATGGATCTAGAAATCGAAGCTAGATGTTCTAAAAAATTATGTGGGTACTAGATAATGGATTTTAAAGGCTGGGATATATATATATATATATATATATATATATATATATATATATATATATATATATATATATATATATATATATATATATATATATATATATATATATATATATATATATATATATATATATATATATATATATATGAAATAGATAGAAAATCGCTAACCAGTGTCAGATTTCGCGTCTTGCTCGTATTCTTGGGGAAATCTGCGGTCGAATTTTGAATGAAAGTCAAATTTTACACTTATGCTGACCGCAGACGTGGTTCCGCGAGCAAATCGTCTCTTTGATCTCCCTCGTTCCGTAGCTTAATTACATTCACGAACGAACGGATGTGGGGGGTAACTGTGATTATCTCCCCTTTCCTCAGATTAATTCCCCCTGAGAAAGTGCACTCATCAATTATCGCTCTTGGTTCTACAAATATACGACCCGTCCCCTCTCTCTCTACACGTGAAACAGTCTGGCCTGTCCTATACAACGGTTGTCCAATGGTTCGCGTTATAATTCAGTTAACGGCTCTGGACTCGCTAATGGGTCTGTCTGTAAACATTCCTAGCGTCCGTAAGACAAAAGAGAAAGAAAATAGGCGTGGCTAAAGTATGAGTTCGACAGACATCGAAACGCATGCCTTTTGCGTTAACAAAACATGAATATTAATATGCGAGCCCAGGTGGAAGCAAAAACGTGTTGATATGTAATATATTTACATAACTCTGTCACACAGACCATATCTCTTCTTGTTACTTCAACTACTTTCCTCAGATACTTCATTTCTGAGGTTTGGGGCTGGTTTTTGTGGGTTGTATTTATTGCTCATGACTCGCATCCACAAGTAAAGACTGGAATTTAGGTGGAGCGGTATACAGCCGTCTACGTCTTCTTGCTAACTTCTCTTTTGCTGAAGAATCCTCGATTTATGGTATGAAAAAGTCTTCCAGCTGCTGCTCTTCGGGTAGCTAACTCTTCTTTAATGCCTCCCTTCCAGCTCCGAGGTATTTAAACTGATTGACCTGCACCAAGACCAGTTCTCTCAGCTTAATATGATGCCTTCTTTCCTCTCATGATATCACCATGATTTTTGTTTTGGAGCTACTGATGACCATCCCTCTCTTCTCCAGCTCTTCCTTCCAGACTTGCAGGTTGGATTGAAGATGTGCCTCTGATTTAGCAATCAGGGCAACATCATCAGCAAATGCCAGTTCTGAAATACAGACCTGTCTCATCTTCCAGTACCCCACTGAATATCTTTTGGTCCTTTCCATACATACTTTGACGACATCATCCATGAGGAGTATGAAAAGATAAGGTGACAGAATATGACTGTCTTACGCCAGTGGTGGTCCTGAATTCTGCTGACTTATAGTTTGCCGTCCTCACATAATGTCTGCAAGTCTTGTAGAATCTGTGTATAGCTTCGATCAGAGTTGCTGGAATGTTCTTCCTCGCCAAGCAGTCCCAAAGTTTGCTTCAGGGAATCTTGTCAAACGCCTTCTCTAGGTCCAAGAAACAAAGATGCATCTCAGCTTGTATCAAGGCTTTTTCACTCAGTTGCCTTGGTCACTCAGTGGGTGTGAAGATAAGGTCCTCAGAACTTCGGTTTGCTCGGAAACCACACTGGACCGCATCCATTTGTGGCTCAGACAGGCGCCTGAGTCTCTGCTCCAGTATTCTAGAGTAAATTTTACCAGGGATTATTAGCAGGGATATGTCTCTATGATTTCCACACTGACGGTTGTCACCCTTTTTTAATATGGGCGTAATGATGGCAATCTCCCAATTCTTTTGGTACGGTCTTGTGTCGCCTGTAGGATCCTCAGGAGTAACAGGTCATCTGCTGTTCCCATGTACTTGACAATTTCTGGGATTATACCACCCTGTCCTGCTGCTTTGTCCACCTTGATTTTCTCCAGTGCTGCCTTCAGTTCCTCCGTCACAGGAGATGTGACTTATAGATCGCGATGACGCAAATTAAGGCAATTTGAGCAGAGGGATGTAAACTACACTTTCAGAGCGATACCCAAAAAGGGGTTTTTTTTTTGTTTTTTTTTTGGTAACAAGACGACGTAACAACTAGAGAGAAAATGGGACGTACAATGGAATGGAGCAACAAGAAGAACAAGAGAGAAGACCTTGAAGCCAAGATGGTCGTGGGCAGAACTGATAACAGACAGATTCTAGAAATGGTGGAACATCTAGGGCGAATTCTATAAAATTGAAACGAATATTAAGGTGAACCTACCTTATACGAACGGGTCGAAGTAAATGTTCAAATGACTACGACCAATGTTAATGGATGGAGCTTAAGGTTAGTTTTAAGAAATATAACTTAACATGGAAACTGCGCTTTATATCTACCTTAATGAAATTTTTAAAAATTCCATTCGTGTTGAATTGAGAAGCGGCAATCTCGCACGTACCTTCACGCATAACTGCGTGGGTCTGGCAGAAATCTAAAGCCCTAAATCCTTAATATTAGAATTACTATTGAGGTGGAATAGTAAAGGAAGTCTGCCCCATGTATAAAATTCTCCTTAATCACATCTACTTGAGCTGACCGTCTCTTTATAACGTATTGGCTATAACTTGTAGAAGTAACTATTTTTGAAATAGATAACATTGCCTTATTTGACTCATCAACGTTTATCAGAATTACTAACATAAAATTTGTAAGATTCTAAGGGTAGAATCAATTAAAGCTTGAAAACCTTTTGTGGACAATGACTTCCAGTGAATTATCTCTAGTTGGTTCACAGTTGAGAATTTGGTTGTATTCAAGTTCCTGTCTTGGGTATGTCGATGTTGGGGTTACTTCACAATATTCAGGATAATCAAATAGCGTATCGTGTGAGAAAGAATCCTCAGACTTTACCCACCATGAACATTACTACTACTATACATAAAACTCACGAGCCAAACCATACAAACCTGTGACACATCTTAATGCCATCATCATCACCATTGGTTTCCTCTTCTGTGACAGTGGTTATCATATCTAAAGCTTGACCTTGCTCACAGTCAAGGAGCTCTGAGAAATATTCTTTCCATCACTTCCTTTGGAGTGGTAACCAATTTGTCTTGCTTGTCCTTTACAAATTTAAAACAGCACTGTTTTTCCTTCCTCATATTCTTCAGGGTCTTATAGAACAATTTCTGTTTTTCCTGAGCATCTTTTTCTAGCTTTTCTCCAAATACTTTTCATGATTTCTGTTTTACTGCTAGCGCCTTATTCTTTGTTTCTGTTCTGAGTATCACATATTCTCTATATTTCTTTGCTCTTCCTGTGTTTTTAGCTTCTAAGTATAGTTTCCATGCCCATTTCTTTCCTCTTTAACTTCCTCTGTCCACCAAGGTATCCTTCTTCCCAAGTTGAACTTTACTACATGCTTCTGCTGCAGCTGTCTTTATTATATCCTTAAATTTAAGCCAGAGTTTCTATGTCATCTAATCATTCTTCTAAGTTTCTCACTGCTGTTACAATAAGCCCCTGATATCTGATCTTAACGCCTGGCTCTCTTAGCTTGTAATCTTTAATTCTCATCTCGTTTGATTATTTATTTTCTTGTGTGATGCTGGGCAATGCCTAGGCTGAGGCAACTCTTTCAATTGTTCCTTTAATCGTTAGCAGGTAGTGATCACTTCCACTCTTTGGCCCTCTCCAGACTCTAGCAGAATCGAAGGAGTCGCTTTCCGTTGTCATCAAGTGCATTTTCTCAATATCTTCCAATAACTCCACCCCATCTAGCATGGTCATTTCCAACTCTGGCGTTGAAATTTCTGAGAAGGATAATTGCATTCATGCAGTCGTCTACTGCCTTTTGAAACAGCTCAAAGAATTCTTCTTTGACCTCTGCTCGCTCATCTTCTTTTGGCCCATACACAATGACAAGGTCTCTACTTCTTTTAGATTTAGCACCATGATGCGCTCCAAGACAAAGTTTCACCCTTTAATGTTATTTGTTTGGCTTTTAGCCACAATACAACACAACCCCTTTAGCTCTTTCACTTGTAGAGACTCCACTGTAGAGCAGTATGTTGCCATTGAGATCCATAACTCCTTGCCCTTTTTTCTTTGTTTCTATCAGCGCTAGGATTTCCAATTTTGTTTTCCTGATCTCCTCCTCTTTCCCGTTGATACTTCTACAATTTCATTGTCCATAAATCGTCGTCCATAAAACGTGCCAGTTCGTCGCCTTTAAGATCAGTCCGGCACTCTCTCATTAGGTTCTTTTAATCAAATTTTAAAGCAAACAGGTGATTGGCCTGTTGTGCCTTTGCATGGTAGAGAGGCTGCCTCCTTACGGTCTACATGCACGCCACCCTCCTCCTTTTTTTCAGCCGGGCTTGAGACAGCCCTAGGCGGATTGTTTCCATGGATACCATTACAACAGTTTTTACGCACAGTAGTTTAAAGTACTGAATAGTCAAAAATGCATTTATGATACAGGGATCAACCTCTGATGATCAGATTGCCCCATGTTGTATTGCTGTGCTTAGTTTCCTATTATTGAAATAAAAAAAACAAGAGATATGCGCATAAACTGAGCATATGACAATTTTATTCATTCATTTATAAATAAAACTTTATATCACATCATAAGATTCATTATTTTTGACAGTAATAATTATCGCAATTTAAAAAAAACATTAGTCAGATCATACATCATAAACAGCTCAGGAAAACTATTCAGCCTTTGTCATATAATAAGGAGTTTCACTGCCTCATCTGGAGCTGACCTAGCCGGTACAGCCCCAATGGTTGCAAGCTGAGAAACCCAAAGCAGCAGATGGACATCACAGCGGTTAACAAATAAAATGTACACAGGAAGGAACACACTTTTTATTTGTATTATGTAGTCACTACATATAACAGAATGGAAGGACGAATGTATGCTCATGCACGCAAGTTAACATGCTGGCGTATATCGTACAGTTGGAAAAATATGAAAAATTAATGTCAAACACAAATAAACATGTTATATTACTGGACAAAAGTTAAGGGCCGCCATTCAGTTTAGACAAGGTTTATATAATTCACAAAAGTGAAAGGAATATTCGACAGGGATGAACAGAACAGCGTGCAACGTAGGAGTCACTCTCAGTTTCCTGGATGATGAATACCCACAGGACCTCTGGGTCCGAGTATACACAGATGGGTCAGCACAGAATGCAGTCAAGAATGGAGGAGCAGGAGTGTACATAGAATACCCAAACAACACTAGGGATACGGTCAGAGTACCAACGGGGAAATTCTGTAACAACTATGATGCAGAAGTCCAGGCAATCAAGGTGGCAACTGAGAAACTATTGAACACCAATCTCGGTCCACAGCCTGTAGTATTCCTGACAGATGCAAGATCAGCACTCCAAGCACTTCAGTCCAGAAAATTGCCAGGTATACAAGCCCTACTTTCTGAACTGTGCAACCAGCGCAGGGTCGCCATGCAGTGGATACCGTCTCATTGTGGAATACCAGGAAACGAGAGAGCAGACAGACTGGCTAAAGAAGGTGCTGCAGACGAGCAACTGGATGTACCAGTTACGTACCATCAGAAGAAAAAGATGATCAAATCTATCAGAAAGCCACCAACACCAACACAGGATGACTACCAAGCTATGAACAGATCAGAACAAATTGTCATTCTGCGCCTCAGGACAGGTTACAACCGCCTCCGCAGCCACATGTATACAAAATTCAAGATTGGCAATTCAGCCATGTGTACAGGCACCCCAGACTGCGGAGCACGTACTTCAAGATTGCCCCGAATATGATATATTGAAGCAAACCCACTGGCCCAGAGAAACAACAATGGAAGCAAAACTATACGGACCTCTGTGTGAACTACAAAAGACAGTGAAGTTTATACAAGAAACAACATTGCAGATATAGACAATATATTTCAAGCGAACGAAAGAAGAAGAAGTTTATATAATTCTTCGTGAGCAGGGTCGATTTTCCAAATGTCCGGTAGTTTGAAATCTCTCAAGAAGTCTCTGAATGGTAGAGTGGGACACTGCTAAACGTCTTGCAACATGACGAACAGATTGACCATCCTGAATCCATGCCATGGCTCGACCACGGTCTACAGTGCTGAGACTACTCCTTGGTGGCATGGCTAATGCAGTGATCATTTCGACCACTTGTCATACTGATTTATTGCATACCAACTCTTTACCGATGATCATTTTCCACGTGCATTCAAATTCAACTCACTTTTTCACCTTTTGAACTAGTGGGGCTTGTTGCAAAAACCACGAGTTTTTGCAGCAACAATGGCAATTTTCACATGCGGGTTAAAGTAACCCAGCTTTTGGACATTTAAAAAAAATTAACCTAGTGCATACAGAAATGTATACACATTTCTCTGAGCTCAGTTTTAATGACATTTTCACTGGTCTTTACAGTTTGCCAATCAATTATATAAAGCTTGTCTAAATTGAATGGCGGCCCTTAACTTTTGTCCAGTAGTATATATTTACAATGTCATACCATTTCCAATTTTCAAGAGGAAAGTTCTTATGTTCATGCAAAGCTATTTCATGCAGTATTACACCATGAAACAGCTTATGAATTAGCCACACTATGCACAATATTTACTGATGCATCAGCCTTTCACATTTAAATTGTTCTATCTACTTTTGTCCAAAGAATTATTCAGACTAAAATCATTATCATAATCACTCATTATGCCTGTTCGGGTTGTGTGTGTGTGTTTAGTCTCTGAGGAGACAAAGAAAGACCTGGGTTACTGTCCCCTCAAACATGTTGTAAAGGGAAACTGACATGAGGTTGTGTATGAGGCCGGCAACATCATCTTGTAACAAAAATGGCTACAGAAACCACTGCTGTAACGGTACATGAATGTTTAGGGGCAGGCCTCCTACAAGGGGACCTGTTGCAATGGTGATCTATGCCCCCCTCTTCTGCTCTTTCAAAAATTTCTACACTGTTAGCTTTCAGCACCACTAATTAAACAGTGACACATCAACCTTTTACACTACATTCATCAACCACTATTGTATACCAAATTTAACAAAAAGTAACTATTCTGACTAACAACAGTTTAAAAAAAAAAAATGACACTTAAAAGTTAAATTAACTTGCTACATATTAAGGACAAGAAACACAATACAATTATTACAATAATGCAACTCAGGTATTTCAGCATCAAATATATTTCTCCATAATCAATAAACACACCTATTATTTATATACATATTAGTTGATTAGTCATAATTATATATCAGCCTGTATTTTAAAGAGTTTCACAGCACGTAAATCTTTGTTCTATGAAAAAAAAAAATTTATGTAGTTCTTTTTTCCACACATCTTTGTACAAAAACATAGCACACACACACACATTTAGCCAATACATACGCTCTAATGCCATTTTCAAACTCAAGTACCAACACATTAATGTACAACATGTGTACATCCACAACAGTAAAGAATTACACATTTCTGATCATTTAACTGACAAACTGAAAACAACGTTCTCAATTGAGAGGCATCATTTATCTATTTCGCTGGTTCTCACATAACTACATCTACTATTCTCATAACGTTGGCAGTCTCTCAGACTTCTTTAATCATTCTAATACAACCAAATCTACTTCTCTGAAAAAGTTGACAGTCTGTCTCAGACTCCTCTCATTATTCTAATATAAGCACATCTATTTTTCTCAAGAAGTTGGCAGTCTCTCAGACTTCTCTCATTATTCTAATATAACCAGACATATTTCGCTGAAAAAGTGTGCAGTCTGTCTCTAATTGCTCTCATATAACCACATCTATTTCTCTCATATAAGTGGTGGTCTGTCTCAGTGGCCAGTTTTCTGCCTAAAAATTATCACTTCATCCCTTCTTGGCAAGGAGTACTATGCTTCTAGTATATCAGGCTCAGTATTCTTTATGCCACTTTTCTATTTCTGATCATTGCTTTTATCTCTTTGTCCTTTATTGGCAAGTCTATCTGCCCTCTCATGTCCATATATCTTGCAATGTGCAGGAATCAAAAGTACTTACAGTCTGTTGAATTTATAGCTGGTTTCCATTAGTGCTTGTTGTGCACAGCATCTTCTCTGGGGTCTACATCAACCACATCCTTTCAGTCTTTCATTCACTGTGTGGTTTGTGAGCATTTTACATTCTTCTGCCTGTTGCAGTACTCTGTGGTCTCTTTTGTTGATCATGGATTGTAATTTTGTCACTGTGTTCATTTCATTTAGTGGGGTTGATTTTACTGCTCCAGAAATGATTGTCAGAGTCCGATTTTGTATCCTAGCTGTTGTTTAAAACTGGATTTTGAAGCAGATGCCAACAGTTTAAGTATCTGATGGTCTGTGCATCAAGTAGTTCCAGCTAGTTTTTTCATTCATTGTCCAGCTTTTTTGCTGGAACTGATCAATTTGATTTTTCCATGTTAGTGCGTTGTCCAGTGTAATTCTAAAGTATGTGGGACACTTTTCTTGTTATCTTATGTCCATTCAGTTTCAGCTGTTTGAGAGAGTAAAAAGTGTGTATGTTGTTTTCTTCTAATTTATGTTTAGTAGCCATTCTTGTGCCAATTTATCTAGTTTCCGTAAGACTTCCTGCAACCTGCTGTTTTCTGTTTTGATATTTTCATCTGCTACATGCAACACTGGATCATCGGCGAAGTATGGGTCCTCGTTGGTATCTGTCCTCTAATTATGAGATATCGAAAGTATATCAGGCGTGTTTAATCCAAATGAAAGTTCTGCTATAAGCTCACCAAGTCCTTTATGAAAACAATTCTGCTAAAACATCCTTGTGCAAGCCTGTCTAGGACTATGTCTGGCATTTAATTTGTGTTATTGACAAAAGAGAAACAAACTTTCATGCCTGTAATGGAAGGTTTACTGTGTTACAGATACATAAGACTAGAAAATTAAGGAGTTTTAGTTAAGCAGTCAATGATAGCTACCTGGAAAATAATAATTAACAGTTTTCACAAAACACAGGAATGAAATTTATCAAAAGTTTGACAACTGTTTCATCTGATGAACTGCCCAAAGTCTGGCTGAATTTTGGAATGAATAGCCCAAAGTAACTCTGCATCTAGTGACATCAAAAGTAAACAATGAGGCCTGTGAGTAGTATATAATCAATGAAAACAAGCAAATTGTAGGCACTCACAAGAAAGAAAAAAGCAACCACTAGAAAACAAAAAAGTAAGAGAAGTGCTAAGCACTTTGAAGACCATCCATATGGCGCCACGCCGTCGCAGACAGTAAATCATGACAGGACATAAGGCCAGATAAGCAGTGTCTACCATTTACCTATTATCATTAAATAATGACTACCCCTTGTGACATCAACGAGTTAAAAATAATACTGTACTTCGTTCATCCTAAAAACATTGATTCACACAAGGCCAATCTCGATCTGAACATGAACAATAATTCTTACATGTTACACAAGTAAAAAACACTCCACATTATTTCTCTATTTCATTAAAACATAAAAATAAGAATTGCCAATTCAAATGTCAAAACAGTTCTAATGTATAGCTCTAAAACATGGAGAATAACAAAAACAACAACCAAAAAGCTACAGACATTCATAAATGGATGCTTGTGTGGAACAGAAAAACTGAAATGGTAGGACAAGATAACCAACGTTGAACTGATGACACAAACCAGACAGGTTCCAGTGGAACAAGATGAGAAGAAGATGCTGGTAATGGATAAGACACGCATACTACTGACAACATGACAAGGTAGTTCTTTTTATGGAATCCCCAGAGTAAGAGAGTAGAGGGAGAGTGAAAAAAAAACCACAAGGAGAAGAGAACTGGAGACAAATGGAAGGGATAAATGAGAGACCTTGAGCAGACGGCACAGGACAGGAAGACTTGGAAGGTATTCTCTGAAGATCTTTACTCCATGGAATTTTTGAAGGGTGATGATATGTTATACAACATAATAATATTAGTACAGCAAAATTAGAAGTTGACAATAAACATCTCCCTGTGATGTTTGATGATGGAAGCTGAAATATGAAATATGCCATTAAAAAAAAACAACACACTGAAAAACTATTTCTCATATGAAAGTACGATACAACATTAATGACCAAAACAAAAATGTACCAGATCTATTCATCTGAAAGACTTCATGCTTCTGTACCAATAGATCAATGGTTCTGAATGAACCCTCTAAACATTATTTCTGTCACCATGGCAAAAGATTGAATGATCTTTCTTGTGATACCAATGTCTCACATCTCAAAATGCTGATACATTATTAACTCTGCTGAGCAGTGTCACGAAAATTACAGATTTTGCAAGTTAAATTGGTCTGTCATGCTTCATGAATTTCTCCGTTTGCTAAATATACTACTGGACAAAAGTTAAGGGACGCCATTCAGTTTAGACAAGGTTTATAATAATTCTTCGTGAGCAGGGTCGATTTTCCAAATGTCCAGTAGCTTGAAATCTCTCAAGAAGTCTCTGAATGGTAGAGTGGGACACTGCTAAACGTCTTGCAACATGACGAACAGATTGACCATCCTGAATCCATGCCATGGCTCGACCACGGTCTACAGTGGTGAGACTTCGCCTTGGTGGCATGGCTAATGCAGTGATCATTTCGACCACTTGTCATACTGATTTATTGCATACCAACGGTGAACACTCTTTACCGATGATCATTTTCCACATGCATTCAAATTCAACTCACTTTTTCACCTTTTGAACTAGTGGGGCGTGTTGCAAAAACCATGAGTTTTTGCAGCAATGGCAATTGTCACGTGTGGATTAAAGTGACCCAGTTTTTTTACATTAAAAAAAAATTAACCTAGTGCACACAGAAATGTATACACATTTCTCTGAGCTCAGTTTTAATGACATTTTCACTTGTCTTTACAGTTTGCCAATCAATTATATAAACCTTGTCTAAACTGAATGGTGGCCCTTAACTTTTGTCCAGTAGTATAAATTAGTCTGTCTTGTTTCGCAAAAATAACATCTTCTACAAAATAAATTAGCCTGTTCTTTGAGAGAGATCAGTGAAATCATTCTACTACTGCTACCATGGAATGTCAGTTATCTGCTCAAGGTTTCTAGTTGTATGTAGTTTCCTTTTTCTATATAGTATACTACATTTGTTGTTTTTCTTTTCTTGGTTCACCCAGGCTGTAAATTACTTTGCATTTGTTATGGCATTTCATAATGTCTACATATTGTTGAGAGGAACTACTTTCACAGATTAAGGGTAATAAAACTACATTTCAAGACTTACAGCCTAACATTAATCCTCCATATTGAAAGTTTTAAAAAAAAAGTACTGGAGCCAAATTTACAAAAGAACAATACACAAGAAATATGGGATGTTGCAGGATTACCCTTCTAAAAAGAAATCTCAGACAGGTGTTAAGGTGTAGATACCCAATATGTGTTGCTCTAAATGTTCAACAAAGCTTAATGTAATGCAGTCTTACAATTCTGCATACACTTGTTTCATGCACTTTAACAGCATTTCAATAGACAAATTGTTAATTAAATTTAATTCCATAAGAAGCGTATGTTTTCACAGTTAAAATAACACCAAACACGTTTGAAAGATATAGTAATTTCAATATGATTACAGCAACCATACGACTGTTACAAGTTGAACATGCTAACCTGTAGCTCCTCTGTTTCCAATTCTTAAATAATAATCTTATGCTCATGCCCATACACACACGTATATATTATTTTAGTACACTAACTAATCTAAATTGGTTCCAAAAGTTGTCATAGCCGGGCGTTATAGTGAGGATAAATGCTTCCATTGGACACGCCTCAAATAACCTCTGACATGTTTTAATAAAACTGTTCAAACAATTTAAATACAATAAAGGTAATGGCAGTCCCATAGCAGATACTGCTGTAGGGCGGTGAAGTGTTAGAGACTTCCCTATACTAGGTCCAGCATTGAGAGGTGGGGTGACCAGTTCCCTTCCTCGCTGCCTTTTCCTTTCTTAACTCAATAGCAAAGTCAGGTACCCATTTACAGCTGGGTAGACTGCAGCATGATGATACCGTGAATGACCAGCGATCTAACCACTCTGTCATTCGAACGCTCTTAAATACAATAGTGTCCCTAAAAATAATCAAACGTGCCATGTGAGGTAGGATCTAAGTTGTAGTGTACTTCACAATGAATTAATACACTGGACAACAGCCAAAACGTATCCGAGACAAAAGTAACTATTTTTAACTAATTTGGACATGCTGATCACGAATATGAACTTAAAAATCGCGAATTAGCTCTAGTTTTCAAGATCCGGGGGGGGGGGGGGGGGGTGTTCAGTAGGCTGGTGGCTTCACCTTCGCAAAGCGAATGACCCAGTCCTTCCCTTCTCTATAGCCCTGGCGTGGATTCCCCACGAGACGGATTGCCTTGAGCGCCAATTGGTTGACGCAATCTGTAGCAGTCATTGCAACCACATTTCCTCCTTGTCATCATTTGTGTTGTGGATTCTGTGAGTGCAGACGTGTCGTTCAAGATGCCTCATGAATGTGAACAGTGCGGATTATTTTTGCTATATTTGCGGACAAATAACTTTGCTATCACAAAGGCGACCCATCACACCGATGATAAAGAAAGCTTACAGCCTTTATTTTGGTTGTGAGATCGGTGACCAGGACTGGTATTGGGCCCCACACATATGTTGTCAATCATGTGCAACGAATCTGCGCTGCTGGTTGAACCAAAAAGGACGATCAATACATTTTGCAGTTCCAATGGTGTGGAGGGAACCGACAAACCATCTTAATGATTGTTACTTTTGCATGACTCCTCCAATTGGACATGGTATTTCTAAGAAGAATAAGCGGCCTGTGGCCTATCCGAATATTCCCTCTGCTATGCGGCCAGTGCCTCACAGGGAAGGACTTCCTGTTCCGGACCCACCAGAATCTTATACTCTAGATGATGAAGAAGATAATAAGGCCAGTGGACATCCATCACATGTGAAAGCATCTACATCAAGAGATCCTGATTTCGTGCCTATTGAAGAGTCTGCACAGCCACATAAAATTACCCAGAGTGAAGTGAATGATCTAGTGAGAGATCTGGAATTGACAAAAAATAAAGCAGAGCTGTTGGGGTCTAGACTGCAGCAATGGGATCTTCTAGAAGAGAATGTGCATGTGTCTGTGTTTCGTGCTCAGCAAAAAGATCTGCTTCCATATTTCAAAATGACATAACCTCATTGCTTGCGTTTATATAGTGGGTCTGATGGCAGCACTACACATGAACTACAAAGACGACGATTGGAGGCTGTTCATTGATTCGTCCAAGTTGAGCTTAAAAGCTGTGCCGCTCCATTATGGTAACGTTTTACCATCTGTTCCACTCGGGTATGCAGTCCACATGAAAGAAACATACAACAACATGAAACAACTGTTACACACCATCAACTATGACAAGTATAAGTGGCAGATTTGTGGTGACCTGAAGGTCATTGCCAGCAGGGTTACACAAAGTTTTGCTGTTTCCTCTGTCTGTGGGACAGCCGTGCCAGGACTTCCCACTACAAGAAAAAAAAAGGATTGGCCCCAACGACAATCACTTGAACTGGGGAAAAAGAATGTACTTAACGAACCACTTGTAGAATCCCACAAGATCTTGCTCCCTCCTATCCACATCAAACTTGGACTAATGAAGAATTTTGTAAAGGCCATGGATCGAAATGGGGCAGGATTTTTATACCTTTGTGATAAATTTCCAAGACTTAGTGAGGCAAAAATCAAGGAAGGTGTATTTGTAGGTCCACAGATACATCAGCTCTTCCGAGATCAGCGTTTTGACGATATCCTCACAGGTGATGAAAAGTTAGCTTGGAATGCTTTCCAGCAAGTGGCCACAAACTTTCTAGGAAACAATAAGGCTGACAATTACCAGGAGCTTGTAGAAACCCTCTTGCAGCGCTACGAGAGACTAGGGTGCAACATGTCTTTGAAATTACACTTTTTACACTCTCAACTGGATTTCTTCCCTGCTAACTGCGGTGCTGTCAGTGACGAGCATGGGGAACGATTTCATCAGGACATTAATACCCTCGAAAAAAGGTACCAAGGGAAATGGAATGCAGCAATGCTAGCAGACCCTTGTGAGAGATGCTCCAGAAACTCATTACAAGCGACAGGCAAAAAGGCGTCGCTGTGAATCATTTCCGCTATGAGCATTATTATCATATGGTATGTATATGCAAATGTGTAAAACTTGTTTTATAAATATTTTAAAAACTAGCGCTAATCTGGTGTTTTAACGGCCATTTTCATATTCAGCAGCCCAAACAACATAAAGGTAACTTGGTTTAATCTCAGATACACACAAAAAGTCAAAATTTGTTGTCCAGTGTTACTTGCAGTTTTGTGTCACAACTACTGCAAAGTTTACAAGTGTACATCAAAGCTACAGACACCTTACACTACACAGCACTGAACTTATGCAAACTGTGACCAGAGAACCCACGTGGACACACTGATAACAACATGGCATCAAATGTCTGCACTAAAATGAAGTGCCATCAAACTGTGACCAGAAAACCCTTATGGAAAAACTATTAAAAACTCGGCACTAAACCTAAACTTCTGCACCAATGAAATGTCATCAAACTGTGACCAGGAAAGCTACGGGGTACAAACTGTTAAAAACACTGGTTACAAATCACAGGCTTATTGTAAGTGGGGAGCCGCGCTAGCGTAGTGGTTACAACACCGCTCTGGCGACCGGGTGATTAAGGATCAAACCCGGGTGACGGCATTTGAGGATTTTTCGTCGACCGGGATTTGGACTGGATTAACTCGAGACCTGGCGAGAACATTTGAAGAAGTGTCATCGACCAGGGACTGGCGGCTCCTGAGCCGACCCAGCTCTAATGGGTACCTCTGAAAATGGCGAGTATATGCCTGAATGGCGAGGGACAATTGTCTCTGTACAAGAAAATAGGATACTCACGTAAAAATCAATGTCAGATTAGACATTAAAAAATAATAACCTGAGATTTCGCCTCGAGTATTAGCGGGCGTACGAAAAAAAAATAAAAATTGTAAGTGGGAATATATTTTCTGGTAAATCCTATCCATTCTTGGAATGACAAAGTGACAGATGTCGAGGTACAGTTACATGCTGGCCTTCAAAGATGTATACACTGCTCAGACAGCCCAGATTACGCTGGCTTGACCATGTCTGCCGCAAGGAGGATGGCTGGATCCCCCAAGATGTTTTCTATGGACAACTGGCAGATAGCAAAAGAACAGTTGGGTGACCGTAACTGAGGTTTAAAGATGTGTACAAGAGAGACATGAAAGCACTAAACATAAATCCAACAACCTGGCAGGATGAAGCTGCACATCGCACCAAGTGTGGATGCTCCTTATGTCATCATGTCAGATTGGGCAAAAAGAAGCTCTCACAACAAGCAGTACCGAAAAGAACGTGCCGAAAGGAACATCAGAAAAAAAAGCTGATGGTTATCACTTTCGGGGCACATTCCCATAGCCAGTTATGACTGAAGGAGGCCATTATTATTATTATTATCCATTCTTATAATTCTTAATGGAGATCTGGAGGAAGAAATAAGAAAGGGGGAAAAAAAAGACAGAAATATAGAAAAAGTAGACTGAAAGTAGAATTAAGGGAAAAAACTGGAAAGAAGAAATAAGTACTACTGAATGAAAGAGTGTTGGTTAGACAGCTTGCTTCTCGAGGCAAAGTTATAGGGTTCAAAACCAGGTAAGCATCCTATTCTAGCCTACCCAGCTGTACCTGACTCTGATCCTGAGTTAGACAGGACAAAGGAAGCGAGGAAGGAAATGGGTCATTATACTTTATGAAGCTCAAACCTAGTGCAGTAAAGTCTTTAAAATGTCACTCCTCTACAGCAAGAAATGCTATGAGACCACCTTAAATGATATATATATAGGATTTCATATTTAGAGAAAACACATCTTCCAAGAACTTCAAAAACCAAAGTTCCATCACATTCAACAAGTACAGCCATCTATTAAAACATACAATATTAATGCCCACAGATCTATGTGTGTCACAGATCTGAAGATGGATGCTGAGCTGTAGTTAAGTACATCTGGGTTATGTCTTAGAAACAATATTTCAATAAGTATATGGGCCACTCAAAGACATTGTGGGTCAGTCAAAGAAAATGTGGGCCAGTCATAGAAAATGTAAGTCAGTCAATAAAACTGTTGGTCAGTCAAAGAAAATGTGGGCCAGTCAATGAAAATGTAAGACGGTCAATAAAACTGTTGGCCACTCAAAGAAAACGTGGGCCAGTCAAAGAAAACGTGGGCCAGTCAAAGAAAATGTAAGTCGGTCAATAAAACTGTTGGTCAGTCAAAGAAAATGTGGGCCAGTCAAAGAAAATGTAAGTCGGTCAATAAAACAGTTGGCTAGTTAAAGAAAATGTGGGCTAGTCAAAAGAAAATGTAGGCTAGTCAAAGAAAATGAAGGCTAAAAGAAACTGACAGCACTGAATGAAGAAGAGTAAACAGACATATTCTAACTGTGCAAGTTCTCATCAGTAATAAACGTCATAACATGAAATCAGCAGAGAAGACTGGTGAGAAATGAGGAATAAGCTGTAACAACAGACAGAAGGAAGATCTACAGAGAACACAATACGATCAAGATGATGGGTTAACAACACAGAAATTGTCTGAATCAACGAAGCTTAATGATCTGAAGGTCAGGATGATCGCACAATGACCCACGATGTCAGTCCTGGCCAGAGGGTGCACAGCTGTGGCAGAAGCTATGAGGTTGTCACCTGGTAAAGACTGTGGACTTTGTTTTGGTGACAGACCTGTGGATTTAGAAAGACTTATGATCTGAACACAGAAGGAGAAGATCAGGTGATATCAATGTTGTCAGATAAAGAACATTTGGCCGTCACTAGTAACATTCCTGGACAAACTCAATGGTGATACAAACAACCTCAGGTTGCATTATTGCTTTCTTTAAACATATTCAAGTTGACATCTGAAAGTGTACAGAAAAGAAGAAGTCTGCTGCCCAAGCTGATTTTTTGCTAACTGGAAAAATAAAATCTAACAAATGCACTTAAAAAACACTATGGTACTCATAATAAACTGTGGACACATCAGACTTAAAACCAAAAATAAGAACTCTGACATGCTGACAATTTTGAGCATTATGCAACACAACTTTCCCCCGACATACAAGCTCTATGGACCTGTCAGACATCAGATGTAGACCAATGCTTTTTTTTTTTTCAAGTACTGTAAAACCTCTTATGTACAGATTTCTGAAATAATGGGCAAAATCTGCAGGTGTCAAAATTTTGGTCTGCAATGGGAATATATAAATTAGCAATCTTGACTGTTACCTAGCGAAGTGGCTGTTGGGTGACTGATATGGTCATGCGTAAAAAGTTTGCTGATACTCATGTGGAGCTAATAGTGAATTAATTTGTTCATACTGTATTACTGTTTTGGCGACATTTTAGGCTATATATACATACATAATTAGGAAGTACTGGACAATCGGCATTATCAGATCATCCACTCCCTTTATTAGTCCGTTCATAAGAGGTTTTACAGTATATTTAAGCTGATATCAGAGGGCATTCAAAGAAAAAGACACACCTTTATTCTTCTGCAGTCTCTATGAAACACAAATGTTCACTTTTGGACTTAAACCCAGGGCCAAATAAAAAAAATGATGCCTATCAACAGCTATCTAGGCGAGACCAGGTTATCATTTTCCGGCTACGCTCTGGACACAACAGACTGAGGTATCATCTATACCATATGTACAGGATTGGTACAACAGATCTCTGCACCTGTGGAATTGACCCCATGACAGCCGAACATCTGCTGCCTAACATACAGCAGTGAATGGAGTAGAATATGGCAAGAACCTACTTCTCTCCACAAACAACTGTTTGGAGATGTCAGAGGCCTTGAGCTGACTACTACCTTTATTAGAGTCATTAATGTGAAAGTCTGGTGACGAATGTGCAAGAAGTAGGACTTCAGTGTATTACTTCTTCTTCTTCTGCGTTCGTCCTAAAAAGGACGTTTGTTACGTTGTGTCGCCGTTTACCGCAAAGCTGCGATATCTGCGCCTTTCGGCCCGACACATCCGTCTTCGGCATGGCATTTTTGGGACCGGGTTAGCCTTCCCTCTTCGATCCCTACTCTCTCAGCCAGACTGCAGTGATGCAGCCTGTTTCCAGGACCACCACTTGGAGGTCGAGTAGGGTCTTGGACAGCTCTGGTTCGCTGACCCTGACGGCAAGCAGTCAAGCTATGGGTCGCTTACTGCATTCCTCACTTTTGATGCGTCTTCAGTCCCTTCAGTGTATTAAATATACATCTTGAAGAAATTTTTTTGTCATTGCGTGCTCAACTAAAATTCTTATTAGTTACAGGTTTTCACAAAGAACAAACAGAACTTGTATTAACACCTAGCAAGAGGTGATTATAGAACTGTACGTGAGGCTAGCCACTTATCATGTGAAAGAAACTGGTACAGAAATCACCACAGTAAGAGAACACAACATGTCGAGGCATGGTCCTCCTGCATGACGGCCAACTGTAGTGCTGGTTCCATGATCGTTAGGGGGCACAACCAAAAAAAAAGATGTTAACAGATTCATTCACTTAAAACTTTTTAATATTAATAATGCTGAATGTTGTTTTTGCATACTGTATTTGGTTATCTCTGGTTCATCTTGTCCACCTTCTGTGTTACTCAGGGTTTGCTTCTTTCAAACTTAGTTCATCACAAGAAAACCATGAAAACAACAATCATTTGCTGAGACAATACACACAACATTCAGACAGCATGAAGACAGAGAAACAGAAACAGCTATTTCTAGACAACCAAACACAACAATTTTGGATGACACCTTCTGTCTGACCTTAAAACAGGAACAAGTCAGTAGGTCACACACTCAACAATAACTTTTATGTTAACAAATTTGTTTGACATGACCAGGTTGTCATCCCATGCCCCAATTTCCTATCAATTGCTTCTTATGAAATGCCTGAGGAAGTAGCTTCCTTTGACTCCTCATAGGACACCACCCCCCCCCCACGAACTACATGGGGGTGCAGTGTTAGTGAGACTCCATTACAACAGCCAGCTCCTAATGATTTAATGAATGTCTTCCTTGCAGTTACCTTTATTTTCAGCAGTTCTCTATCCTCTCTCTTCACAGGTTATAAACTTTTGCTCTGTTATGCTTATACATACACATGTAAAAACTTGATCAAAGACAAACAAACGAGGCATCTTTCCGATATCAAGCTATAAAGTAAAAAATAAAATTTGAAGGAAAAACAAAAGAATTATTTGAAATGATAACAGTATCCCCCCGAGGTTTTATCATTAGACAAAGAAAGAAGAGAACCACTGATCTCTCTCTGATAGGTCAAGGCCATTAATTTGAAGCTGTGCATAAGGCAGGCAATTTCATCACGTAAAACAAATTGTTACAGAGAAAAACGATGCAAGAGTATGCGAAGGCTTTGTGCAGGTTTCCTGCAGACTGGCCAGCCACTGTGGTGGCTCTCTGCTCCATAATGAGTGAAAAGGGAAAAGACGATAAAAATATACATTATAAAGAATCCTGCTGTTCCTGATTTACTGGAGCAAAGCATATAGCACGTGAGAACACTTGAATATAAATAACAGTCAACTGACCTAACTTAGTTGACAAAAAGAAGCATTACCCCACCCTGGACAAAACACTGTTTGCGCTGAATAACACAACTTAATTTCTGCGATATGTATGACTAATGCTTTTCTCATACACAAAGACTGCAATCCATTAAAAATTAGATGAAGTCAACTGACCCAAACTAAAGCTGACAAACAGGAAATAGCACCACAATGGAAGTAAACCCCATGTAATCCAATAGTGCTAAAACTGAGCTAAAATATTAGATTCACATACCAATAACACAAATTACCCAAAATACATTCACAAATTTATAAACTTAAGCAGTAACTTAAAACATTTATGTTCAACATCTGCTATATAGCTAACATAAATAAAGCAGGGCATCATATATTACATGGACAAAATTTAACACATTAATGTGAAAAAACAACCTCATGGGTTCACAGGAACTAAAGTGCCAATTAACTGGCCAACAAAGTCTTCATCAAGGAAAAACGCATTTACAACAATGGTAACAAATGAATTCCAAAAGAAATCTGTTTGTATACTATCTGGCATTACGACAAATGACACATTCCATAAAAACATACACTCCTCATATTATTATGTTAAACTTTACCCCCTTCTTTCCTGCTTACATTCACGAGTTCTGGGAGCCCATATTGGAAAGCTTGCTCCCTACAAAGCACGTTGTAAAAGGTAACTAAGGAATAAACAAGGCTAGCAATCATTATCATGTAAAACATAGTGCTGCAGAAATTACAGCTGCAAGAGTTAATAAAGTGTTTTGGTGAAGGCTTCCTGTAAGAAGGCTAACTACTGTGGTGAGCACTGGCTCCCTAAGGAGCATAAAAAGATGATTCATATTTACTTGCAAAAACTCAAAGCATCTTGCCTGGATAAGCTGTAATATAATCTGGGACATCATTTTATTATGCCTGAAACTAGAGCATTCAATCATTAGCTCCTTACAAACACTGAGCCACCGCCATAGCTGGTCCACTTGTATGAGATCGGCACTTAAACATTTATACACTCTTACAGGGTGGGGTCAAGAAAAGCAGGTCATTCATCTAAACCAGGACAAAGAAAATACCTACGTTATGGCCACAAAGCCTTCACCTGAGAGAAATGAATTAAAACACAATAGAAAGAGAGAACAAAGTTACATACATACAAATGAATAAAAATGACACAACCCAAAAAAAAAAAAAAGGAAATACCTGACGTCGCTGTCACCGATTCCGGTGTGGAAGATGGTGTCTTACAGCAGTGGTATCCGTAGTAATTTATTTGACATGATGGAGTTTGCCAGCCTCATACACAACTTCCTGTTAGTCACCTCTCACGATACGCATGAAGAAGCAGTAGTATTGATCTTTCCACGGCATACTTTAAGTATTTTTCACCCGGGGTGGATCCATCATTTGGTACCCCCATAAGAAAACACACAGAAAAATATACTATACCCATACTTGCAAGCAGGTTTTAAACAGTACAGTACTGTCATTATAGTGTCCAATATCGCCCCTTTCCTGGCTGTCACCCAGGGGCAGGTCACCCAGGGCAGGTCACCCAGGGGCAGGCCTAGTGCACCACTGATTCTTTGTCTTCTCAGAGAACCCCTGGGAACTACATGGGGCAACAGGACATTAAAGAAATCTACCTATTCACACAATCTACCTATTCACACACAAAAATGATCATTTAACATAAATCAACATATGACATTTATTATAATCTATACAGATAATAAACTAGCTGTTACACTTAAGTAGATGGGGGAGGAGGGGTTTGTAAAAATAGACTGGAATGTTAGACTGCAGATTCCCCACCAGTATGTCACAAATCTACATTATGTATATCAGTTTTAACTATTCCAGATCTACCATAATGTCAACGGTTGAAACCAAACTGAAATCAAGGTTAAAAAATCTTCTTCTTGGATCTTCTTGACAAAGCAGTCAGTGGCCATCACGCCTAGTGGCATCCCGTATGGCAGCAACAAACTGTCCTCATTTTGCTCGGTCGGTGGCCATCCTTCGTGCCGTGCCCCAACTCTGGTTCATGCTTTGCATCTCAGCCTCCACTGTTCTCTGCCAGGTTGTCTTTGGTCTGCCCCTCTTTTGCCGTCCTTCTGGGGTCTATAGCATTAGCGGTTCTGGTGTCAGGGTCCCTTTTGAGGGCATGGCCAACCCAGTTTCACTGTCTGTCCACAACGATGGTGTGCATGTCTTTTTGACTGCACCGTGTAAGCAGTTCCTGATTCTGGATGGTATTCAGTCAAAACATGAGAAGAATTGTCCTTAGGCAGGTTGTGTAGTTGTGTGGTTGTGTAGAATGAGGATAATTTGAACATTTACTTTTCTGTTATTCTCCTGCACTCTGTGCCACACAAAAGTACAGAAAGTTACGCAACTCTTGTATAATCTTAATTTGGTGTTTCTGCTGTGCTGAGAAGATTTCCAAATGTTGTTTAGATTTGCGAAGGCTGTTCTGGCTTTGTTCATTCTGTTACTGATGTCTTTGCTTGTTCCCCCGTCTGGTGTTACAATGCTTCCTAGATATGTAACTGTATCTGTTTGTTCCAGCTTTTGGTTTTTTACTTTTATGGGAAGGTTAAGAAATGCAAAGTTAAAAAAGGCATGAAAAGCATTCTTACTTAGACAAAATGCCACTCGCTGTGAGTAATTCAGTTTTTAGATGTTATCTGGTAGACTTTTTGAATGTGAGACCTGAACAATAAACAGAAGGAAAGAAAATTGGAGACAGACGAGATGAGGCTCCTAAGGAGGATGCCACAGATACCCTGAATGGCCAGAAAAACTAACAAGGAAGTCTTTTGAGAAAAAATTTTTAAAAATGTGGGAAGCTACATGACGCTTATTCCATTTATGGGTCTATCATTTTTGATATACTCTTCATGTACTTAACTTGTTTCTAAGTGCCAGGCTGGCTCAGGGGTTGGAGTGCCTTCCTGTGGTGGCAAAGTTACCCAATTCTCATATCAAAACCTGGTAGCGTTACGCTCTGGTCTGCCCAGCTGTAAATTGTTATCTGACTCTGCTCCTGAGTTAGGGAAAGAAAAGGCAAGGGAGGAAGGAAGCTGGTCACCCCCACTGGACCTAGTATGGTGAAGTCCCGAACACTTAATTCCCCTATGGCAGTATCTGCTATGGGACTTCCCTTCTCTTGTTTTATGTTCATTTGTCCCTGATGAAGACCTTGTGGCTATAACACAGGCTTTGTCCTAGTTAGATGCATCACCCATCTTCGCCCCCTTTCTCTTTCATCCTGTATCATGATATTCACTCATGCGGTCAAAATGTACACAATTAATCTGCATTTTTTTGCATGCATCATCAATACTAAAAAGATATATAACACATCGTGGGTTAAAAAAAAAAAAAACTTTGTTACACACTTCGATGGCAGAAAAAATATCTTTTGAGCATTACAACATATTTGTAACGACGTATATTTGCTCCTCCTCGTACACCTGGTTTGGGCATGGGGCTAGCTACTCTTTCCTGTAGAAATTTTCAGCTAAACAAAACTTCAACAACAACAACAACAAAGACATGTCAGCCACAGCCATCCTAGATAAAGAAGACACGTAACGACTGGAACAGATGGCACAGGACAGGAGAGCCTGGCATGAATTCACTGATGCTCCCTAAAATGTTTTACTAATGACTGGTGTCTTGGATTAAACAGTATAAAGTACATCACTTTTTACACCCAAGATCACACACAATTATTTATACACAAGCATATACATCGGACAGCTCAGACAGTATATAATATAGTAGACTATATTAATATGCAATGACCTCCAGGCTCTTCTCGGTCGCATTTACTTACAGGTAAAACATGAACTTTAGAAATATAGAGGTGGTATGACAAAACCACTAATGAGGAACTGATGAGAAGAACCTGTTGACAGCATTACAAGGCAAGTTCTTGTTCTGGAATTCACAGGGTAATAGAAGTAGAGGGAGACCAAGGAGAAGAGAACTGGAGACAGAGATGAAGAAGACCTTAAGCTGATGACACGTGATAGGAAGACCTTAAGCTGATGATGACACGTGATAGGAAGAAAGACCTTAAGCTGATGATGACACGTGATAGGAAGACCTTAAGCTGATGATGACACGTGATAGGAAGACTTAAGTTTGCTGAAGGTCTATGATCCTTGGGGAGCAGAAGGGTGATGTAATGAATAAACATGTTTATCTCTCTTTCTTCACCCCCCAGATCCTATACTTTTTGGTTTTTGAACACAAAAATGACAGCAGGCACTAAGAGAGATGGTAAGTTATCACCATCCAACTCCTTGTCTAGAATACACCCTTCCTGTCTTATGTTATCTGTTCAAGGTCTATCCATGTCTTCTTTACTCCTTTATACTTCTGTTTTCAATTCTTTTCTCTCCATGTGTTTTTGCTACTTCCTCCATTTCTCTGACCCTCACACATGCACATACATATATAAGAATTTTGAACACAAAAATTAAAAAAAAACCCAGCTAATTAAACAAAAATAATATGCAATTAAAATGTGGTTTTCTGGTAGAATGTTCAGTAGACCATGATGACCAAATTGACCATGCCAAATGTTACTTAATTAGTATATACATCAAAAACACTTTTCATTACAAACTATACATAAATAACAAATGGAAATGTTACGACACATTAATGAGAATGGAAATGGGCGGCAGGGAAGACAGATCAGAGCACACTGTTTGAACTGATAATAATGAAAGATTGTTCAACTTTATAAAAAAAGAAAACACACAAAAGCTCTGCCAAACACCTTCCCATATACCACATGTAAACCATACGTCCTGCAAGGCCATGATTGTCAACGTCTTCTATAGAAAAGGCAACTCAATGGACAACTAATCCAGGGTTAAACATTTTCTCACTGGTGGATATTTACCTTATGAATACACAATAAGCACCAATTCACCCTGTTACTGTTAGTTATAATTTTTCTATTGGCGCACAATCTTATTAAGTAGTTAAAATTTTTTTTTTAAAACATTCACACAACTTCTATACATTGAAAGTAGCACTTCCTTGCCAGATTTTCACATAGAATTTATCTAACCAATAGGCAATCAATGATTATTACACTCTTTGGCATGTAGAGAGCAATACCAAGTCTGACTTGCCATTTGAATAAGGTTCTTAAGCTGTGGTTTATATCCTGAAGCTCTGTCTCAAAGATTATTTATCAGAGCCGAATTGACTTTCCTTCCACCCAGTCCAACATAAACTACCATATATAATAATAATAATAATAAATTCTTTAAGCGCCAAACACGGCGCATAAGGCAGAAACCAGTGCTCTCCAGGTTGTTCGTTGACGCCACTCCTCTTAGCTCTTGCACATTATTTAGGCCCAACGTTCTTCCTTCTCTTATTATTGTTCTTCTGAGTGTTTCTTTTGGTCTTCCTTTTTTCCTCTTACCCTCAGGAACCCAAGTGAGCGCCTGTAGTGGTATTCTGTTGTTTTGCATTCGTAGGACATGACCGATATATGACCATCGTCTTTTCCTTATATAGTCGGAGACATATTTCTGCCTAGAGTCTTCTCTTATTTGTCGATTAGTCTTGAATTCTTTCCAACTGATGTTCATGAGTTTTCTAAGACATTTGTTCTCGAATGTATTCAGCTTGTTCTCCAATGATTTTGTTATTTTCCAACTCTCACAGCCGTATGTTAACACTGAGATAACATTTGAATTAAACAGACGAAGCTTGGTATGTATATTCAATGATCGTAATTTCCAAATGTTAGATAATCTATTGAAGGCGCTAGCTGCCAAAGCAATTCTAGTATGGATTTCTCTTGTTGTGTCACCATCCTGAGTCATTTTACTGCCTAAATAATTGAAACTTTCAAGTATAAGTCGATCTGTCTATAAGTTGACTTTTAGACTTAAAAACAGTTCAAAATGTTTTTGTGATTTTTATTTAAAGGCAAGGCTTTCCAGGAGGTCGAATATTTGCTTTGGGATCTGAGAAGTGACTTGTTATTTGATCAGGATGCTAAGTAGCAAACAGATCTGACTTACAAATAGATTTTCCGTTTTTTTTTCATAATTTTTTTTTAGGGGTGATCGGAATTATGATTTTTTAAAAATTTTGTTTAAAGCCAAGGCTTTCTGGGCAGTGTGGATATTGAGTAAGGGCATGGTTTAGACTCTTGACAGTGACGAAATTGAATCTTGTGAAAGAAGTGATGGTACTGCTGATAGATCATACAAATGAGGCTGGTCAACAAGGAGTACTTCAGTTGCAATTTGTGAGTTCAAACGTGCATTACTTAAGATATTTCAATAAAAACATTTAACGAAGCAGCAAGTTTATATCTGAAGGATACCAGTGTGCTGCGGTAAGGGCGGGGAGCAACACTGACAGGTTTCATAAATCTTTTTCTTGACTCAAATATAAGTTGGGGCACGTTCTTTAAGGTCCAAATAGGGAAAAACTTTCTCCAATTATACTTGAGTATATATGGTAGTTCTCTATTTGACATTTATATTTATTTTTAGAATATTTTTGTAACCCTTCTTGATCCTTCAGTTTGGGCCAAACGGGAAAAGTTCAGACACCACAAAATCAATAGCATAAAAAATTATTTAAGAGTTAAAGAATGCTTTTATGTCTACAATTAAATGCTCTACCGTTTACCCGTTACAAGCAGGGATGTTCATTCGTCACTTTCTCAGACCCCTTCCAGAGCACAGTATATCATCCAATCCAATTCAAGTTTACGCATCATTCATTATCTTAACATGTCTCATCATTACCTTCAGCTCCAGAAGCAGCATAAATCTGTGCCAGGTTCTCCTATCATGTGCCATCCACTCAAGATCTTACCATGTTTCCTCTATCCCTGTCACTTGTCTCTAGCTCTCTTCTCCGTATGTTCTTCTAACTCTGTCTCTCTTAGGCTGGGGGTTCTACAACAAGAACTGTCTTGTAATGCAATCAATAGGTTTCCTAAACATCAGTTTATCAATCGCCTTCTTCTCATCTCTTGTTCCATTGGCACTTATGTGGTTCTTGTCATCAGTTCCACGTTGGTGACCTTGTCATGAAATGTCTCAGGTGTTTTTCTTTCCCTACTTTTGTTTTTCCTTTTCAACCAAGAATTTCTTTCATTCTCATTATTATCATCACGAATAAAAAAAACAACCCCTGAGAAAAAGAATCACATGTTATGGCTCTCTTTTTGTTTTAAAGAGCATCTGTGTGGTCACAGCACTTGCTTCTCAAAGCAAAGGGGCTGGGTTAAAACTTTTAAAATTTTAATTACTAAAACTATACAACCCAAATTAAATATTACAAGAAAAATAACCTGTTTGGACCACTGAAAGAAGATCTTCGCAGACATCACTTAGAGGACACCGAGACCCTTAAACGCGCCGTACACCAGTGGTTTAGGAAAAAGGACACAAATTTTTACCGTGCAGGGATACATGCCCTTGTGAGAAGATGGACAAAAACTGTCACATAGCAGAGGTTCCCAACATTAGAGAGGCGAAGACGAGATAGGAAAGACAGATAGCAGAGTAGTTGTATTACAAGGATCATTAAATAAAAGCCAGGTCACATCACATGCTGGTTTACCCATCTGTAAAAAAAATAGGTACCTGACCCTGCTCTTGAGTAGAGAAGGCAAAGGCAGCGAGGAAGGGAAGGGTCACTCCACCTAATAATGCTGAGACCTAGCAAAAGTGAAGTCTCTAACACAGGGCTTCTTAACTTGTGGCCCACAGACCCACCGTAGGGGTCATCCAATGGATTCTAGGGTTTCCGTGGAGATAAGCTAAAATTTAAAGTGTAACATTTTAAATTACGCGTTAATATACATTTTTTCTAAGGAGTCTGTTGCTTTCACTGGGCAATCAAAGGGGTCAATAGCACATTTAAAAAAAAAGGGTTAAGAATGTGGTGGTTTTCCCATATTTGACGCAAGTAAATGTATGTTGTTCTCAGCTTTCATACAGTATTAAGGTTTAAGGGTCAGTTCTTTACAAGTTTTTAAAAAGTGTTATACATAGTTGTAAAGGAAACTGAACAAGGATTAATAAAACATAGAACATGAACAGAATGAAACACAAAAACTTTGTCGAATTACGCTGGCCCTGAAAAATGGCCTCCCGCCACGAATGCCTGGACCCAAATACTGACCTCTTGTCCTTTAAAGAGTTAAGAAACCCTGCTCTCTAACACTCTACCGCCTGTGGTAGTATCTGCTATGGGGCTACTGTTATCCTATTTAAAAACATGACACTAACATTTTGAAATCATCATCATGTGCCTGTTCAGCTTGAGCCACCAGTGCAGCAGGAAGCCTGCACAAAACATTGACATGCTCTTGTAGCAGTGGTTTTTTCTAGCATTGTTTGACATGATGAGGTTGCCAGCCCCAGGCATAACTTAATATTTACTGCCTTGTATGACATGCCTCGTATATACCGCTGCGACATCAGCACACTTCCATATGGCAGTGAGACATGGACAACCTATGCCAAGCAAGAAAGAAGGCTCAATACCTTCCATCTACGGTGTCTACGCCACATTCTCGGTATCTCATGGAAGGACAAAGTGACGAATGTCACGGTGTTTGTCATGCGCTGGCCTACAAAGCATGCATATACTGCTTAGACAGTGCAGACTACGCTGACTTGCCCATGTCCGCCACATGGAAAATGGACGCATCCTGAAAAATATCTTCTATGGACAACTAGCAGATGCCAAGTGGCGATGCTCTCTACGGCGCCATCTCAGATTGGGTGAAAAGAAGCTCACACAACACGCAGAAGAGAGGAGAAAACGTCAAAAGGAACACCAGGAAAATAAACAGCTGAGGGCTGTCACCTCAGTGGCACATTCCCATAGTCAGTTATGACTGAAGGGGCTATTAATATTTTTATGAGTGAGCAGTAGTCCAATTCTTTATTTGTCCAATAAGAGACCCCAAGGAATTACACAGGGCATCCTGACATGATACAGCAGAATATTTCTTCCTCATTACATTACTGAGTTAATTCAGAGGCATGGTAATCAAGTTCACGTTTCCTGATCAATCAAGCAACACCTTTCAGTTTGCCATAAAGCACAGGTCCTCAAGAAAATCAAACCAATCTCCTGATAGGGGAGCAAAGAAAACACTTTAACCTGGCAGTAATCAATCAAACAATCTACACCCTTTCGCTCCCTAATGAGCATAGGTCTTAAAAAAACACATTCCCAGTCCTGTCCTCCTGTTTCGTGCCGCCAGTTCAAGTTCTTTCAGTGTCTTCAGCATTTTTATCTATGTCTCCAGTTCAACCTGTCAGGCATGTTTAAAAGTCGATTAAGGAGGATTGGACTTGGGGACAGCTACCCTATCCTGGAGACACTAGTCAACAAACTTTCTAATACCATGAAGAATGAAAGTGTCAAATATAACATCAAAGCTATCTACAGGGCATGATATGTGGTAAGCTACAATAAGCATTTAAACACAACTGAACTAAATAAAACAGAAGCAATGAAGCAGTTAGGGCTTAATCTTATCAAGCAAAGAAGCAGTTGTGGCTGATTCTTACCTCAGCAGCCTTTATCAAAATGGGAGAAGCAAATATAAATTGTTACCTTTAACAACCTTCTCAGTGTGGAGAAGCAGTTGCTTGAAAAACTATCAAGTATTTCAGGACAGACAAGCAATTACTATCAATTCATATCCTTCACAGCTTTTTCAAGATGGACAAGCAGTTACTATCAATTCTTATCCTCCAGGACCATCAATGTTTATCCTTTTCAAAGTGGACAAAGCATTTACTATCGATTCTTACACCTCTTATGGTGGACAAGCAGTTACAATCAATTTTTATCCTTAATAGCCTTCTCAAGGTAGTTAGGAAGTTGCAGCAAACTTTTTTCTTTAATAAGTTTCTCACAAGGCAGAAGCAGTTTTGAACCAATAACTCTTTTCAAGATGAGAACAAGCAGTTACTATCAATTCTTATTCTTTATCAGCCTTTTCAAGGCAGACAAGCAGTTCCTATACATTTTTTATCTTTAACAATCTTCTGACAATTCAAGATTGATAAGCTATTACTATCTATTTTTATCCTTCAGTCACTATCTTTTCTTATCCTCAACAGCCTTCACAAGACTGACAACAGTTTCTATTAAAATATTACCTTTAACCATTTCTCACATGATAATAATAATAGTAGCCCCTTACTGACTATGGGAATATTCCCCTGAGGTGACAGCCCTCAGCTGCTTATTTTCCTGGTGTTCCTTTTGACGTTTTCTCCTCTCTTCTGCTTGTTATGTGAGCTTCTTTTCGCCCAAACTGAGGTGGCTCCGCAGATAGCAACGCCACTTGGTGTGATCAGCAGCTTCATCCTCCCAAGTTTCTGAATTTATGTCCAGTCACATCTTTGAATCTCAGCTGCGGTCGCCCAACTGTTCTTTTGCCATCTGTCAGTTGTCTGTAGAAGATATCTTTCGGGATGCGACCATCTTCCATGCGGCGGACATGGCCAATCCAGCGTAGTCTGCGTTGTCTAAGCAGCGTATGCATGCTTTGAAGGCCAGCATGTGACAACACCTAGACATTTGTCACTTTTTCTTTCCACGAAATGCCGAGGATGTGGCGTAGACACCGTAGATGGAAGGTATTGAGCCTTCTTTCTTGCTTAGCATAGGTTGTCCATGTCTCACTGCCATATAGGAGTGTGCTGGTGAGCAGGCGTTATATACCGCAGCTTTGGTCTTCATTGTGAGTTTGGTGTTTCCCTAAACACGCATGTGAGGCAGGCAAAAGTAGCTGCAGCTTTGCCAATGCGGCTGTCAATTTCTGTGTCCAGAGGGAGTTTGTCATTAATGGTAGACCCCAGGTATGTGAAGTGGTGCACCACTGCCAACTCATAGTTATCGATAGTGATAACTGGTGCAGAACCCACATCCTGAATCAGAACATTTGTTTTCTTTAGACTTATTGTCAGGCCAAAGTCCTTGCATGCTTGGGTGAAGCGATTCATCAAGCTCTGAAGCTCCTATTGGCTTTGAGTGACGACTGCAGCGTCCTCAGCGAATAACAAGTCTCTTATAATGATTCTTCTGATTTTTGTTTTTGCCTTCGGCCTTGCGAGATTGAAAAGACGGCTATCTGACCTAGTGTGAAGGTATATTCCTTCAGTTGCATCTCTGAATGCATGTTTCAAGAGTAAGGCAAAGAAGATCCCAAAGAGGGTTGGAGCCAGAACGCAGCCTTGTTTAACGCCACTGCGTATGTTAAAGGGTTGTGATGTGCTTCCAGCATATTGGACTGTTCCCTTTATGTCTTAGTGGAATGACTTTATCATTTCCAGCAATTTAGCAGGGCAGCCTATTTTCAGGAGGATTTTGAAGAGTCCATCCCTACTAACCAGGTCAAATGCCTTTGTGAGGTCTATAAAGGCGATATATAATGGCCTTTTCTGCTCTCTTGATTTTTCGAAGCTGGCAGAGAGAGAAGATCATGTCTGTTGTTGATCTACCAGCTCGGAATCCACACTGTGACTCTGAATATTTGCGCTCAGCTAATTTGTATAGTCGCATTAAGATGACTGGCAAAAACCTTACCAACAATACTAAGAAGAGAGATGCCTCTGTAGTTATTGCAATCACTTCTGACTCCTTTATTTTTATACAGTGATACAATCTTGGCATCTCGCATGTCTTGAGCAATAGTTGTCTCTTCCCAGCACTGGAACAGCACCCTATGCAGGGGATGAAACAGCGTACAATTCTCACATGAGAGAGTCAATTACCACCATTCTTACCAATAAATCTTCTCTAGATGGACAAGCAGATCCTGTAAATTTTATCTTCAACAGTCTTCTCAAATCCAAGAAGCAATAATCTCCATTCTTACCTTTACATCTGTTCAATACAGACAGTTACAATAAATTCTTACCATTTACAGTCTTCTCAACAGCACAGAAGCATTTCCATCATTCTTATCTATCTATACATCTTTTCAAGACGAACAAGCAGTTGCTATCACTGTCTATCTTTAACAATCTTCTTGAGTTTGGGAAGCAGCTATTACAAATTTGTATCTGCAACAGTCTTGCTTTAAATCTATAAAATTTGAGAAACAATTACTATCAATTCCTATGTTTAACACTTTCCGCAAGGCATTTCATTTAAAAACTCCATAAATGATGGTATGTCTACATCATACTTTCACTTATTAATCCAGAATAAATGTACATTAAAAAAACCAATTTATATTTATAAACACTATTATCTTCAAGACAGATTAGAAATTTAAAACAAAATAAAAAAACAGACTGACAATGTATCACTAATTTTTTTCCTATGTCGATAAATGTTTTTTTTTCCTGAGGATTAGGGGGGGAACTGAAAACTAATATTATATCAATATTCTAAAAGTTCATTAGGTACTTGAGTTATAAATACTTCAACAAGAATATAACAAATGCTTTGTTATCACACAGAAGCCTCATATGTGTCATAAACGCTTTTAACATTATCCTTGCGGGACGACTGGCTTTGCCGCCGCAGCCTCTCAGTGATGCGCTTGTCGCGAATGTCAACTGCATCTGTGACTTGCAAAGCTCGAACAAAGGACATGGGTCGATTTTCCTGCTGCTGCAAGGACGCCGATGAAGACTGGCTGGGGAGACGAGAGGATGCGATGGAAATGTTGGATGAGGGAGGACCCGCTGAACTGGAGATATTGCTGCTTGGGTGAACAGTTTGGTGAGCATTTGATGAGCGGACAAATTTAGGGGAGTGTGGTGAGCTGCCTGAAGACACTGTTGATGATCCGCCTGGATACCCAAGGCCACCAACTCCTATAGTGGTGCTGGGCAGCTGGTGATATCCTGAGAGTGTCTGCGGCGCGTGGCTTGTTGGCTGGCCCACACTATCAGACCCAACACTGCCACTATCCCCATATCCCGCTTGTGATGGTTCTGATAAGTTTCTAGGCAGACTACGATCCCTGCTTCCTGCTCTCTCCCTGTCCCTTGACCCTGATCTATCTCGAGGGGGGTCAAAGTCAAAACTCTTTGACCTGTCCCGATCCCTGACGTGATGAGCATCTCTGGATGAACTCCTTTCCCTAGGATGAGACTCTGAACTCCCTCGAGCAGGATGAGCACTTTCATCATAAGTGTCTTTATCACTATGTCTGGATGAGCTTCCCTCTCTATAATATCTATCTCTACTATTGTGCCGACCATCAGATGAATCTCTCGACTGGCTTTCACTTTTGCCAGATCTGTCAACATAATCCCTGGATCCAATTCTGTCTCTCGCTCTGGAATTACTTTGAGAAACATCCCTAGGAGAACTTCCAACAACTCTGGTCCTTTCTAATGTATTGTAACGGCCATCTTGTTTGTCATTTGAGCTGCAGAGTTGGTCTATGGAACTACCTAGTTTGTCATGGGAGCTGGAAAGATAATCAGCTGAGCCTCTTCTACCTGACAAGGAATCTCCTGATCTGTTAAGATATTCCCTAGATCTATTTAAATTTTCCCTAGATCGGCTGGGGTAAAAATTCCTTGCTCTGTCTTTAATGGGAGAAGCTGAAGGTACTGTGGACCCTCCTGGGTCTTTTGCACTACCTCTGGCAGGCGAAGGTGAATGAGGTGGATGTGGAGGTCGACCACTACTTCTGTCTCCACGCTGAGATGGAGGGGAGTTCACTCTAGGTGAAGGCTTTGATAAAGGTGCCCTTGGAGGAAGTGCTCTCTCCAGGTTATGGCTCTGAATACTAGGTGCGTAAGATGTGGTGCTCCTTTTCACACCTGGACTGTTTATTGAAGCTGGACCATCATCTACCTGGTGGTGGAGTTTTGTGTCTTCTTCCCCTTTCACAATCGGGGCTTTGTGTCGACCTAGACTCCCACCATTCTGCACATTATATGAGCCTGCCTTTCCTGCTGTACGCTCAAACGAATTCCTAGGCTGAGCTTGGTGCAGACTAGGGGGTGATGCAGGCCTCTTTGTATGGTTAGGATGAGCATTGGCTTGTAGGGCTGCCCCAACAGAAGTTGGATGGTGCTTCTGGTTTACACCTGCATTGAAAAGGTTGGTGTATGAGCCCCCTTGCTTGTGTGCGACAGGAGGTGAGGGTTCACAATCGATTGACTGACTGCTCTTGTCCAAGTACTCATCATGCTCATGGGCACTTCTGGGTCTCAGCTGAAACATGGGAAAAAAACACTGATCAATTCAAAGGTAAACATAATTTATTACAGTCTATAGTTTCATAAAACTGCACTACAGTTGCCAGTTTGGCTATTTTTTGTGGCATTGGTGGTTTTATTTTCAAAATTTTAATTTGGAAACCCTGCTGCGCTGTTCAAAGAAAAGGCTTCCTACAAGTGAAAAAAGTGCTTCTATTCAGCAGATGAATATGCAGTTCTTATTTAAATACACATTATAATAAATATGAAAGGTACATGTACTCAAAACTATTAATACCACAGTGATCAAGTGAAGGTTCTAACCATATTTTAAAATTTAAAAAAAAAACACACACTCAAATTCTGATTGGTTGAGGACTAACACAACTGCTAGTGTACAGAACAACCAAAGGAAATTAAATGAAACTATAAAATATTACAACCTGTGTGTTACCAGGGCGTGAAAGGGAAGCAAAGAATAGTAACACTGTACCCTAGAAAACATCGTAAAAAGTGACTAAGGAGGGATGGGTGTCACCGTGGGGTTTGCCCAAGCATTATTCATGCTATTGTTAAGGTGAGGTAAACAGTTAGGACAGCTCACAAGAGAAAATAATGAATGAAAATAATAATATTGCTAACTGACAACGGTTCAGAATACCGGCTCACGTTAATTAATAGTGAGTGATTTATCTTGAGTTGTAAATAGAAAGTTCGAGAACAAGAAACAAAAAGGCTTGACCAATAAATTTAAGTAAAAAAGATTTGGGTCAGCGAATCAGAAGAGTAGCGAGAGAAACACACCACGCGAAATGACCAGAGGTCATTAGATGACAGTGAGTCCTGGGTTGTGCTTCAGGAAGAAGGTGTGATCGCTGTGCGGACAAGATGAACCTTCTGTGGTTTTACAGATAGGGTTGATATGAAAATATGTTTAGATGTCCAGCCATCACAAGCCAGTGTTATTCTATCGGGAGATAGTATTTGTTTCTGTAGTTCACAGTTAAGGTGTATTTCTGAAAGGAGATCAGCGTTTATGCTGTGGTTTTTGTAAGTGTTGAACTATGATTATATTTTACACAGAGTAGAATTTTGTTTACAGGAGAATCTTGCAGAAGCACGATTTGTCAGTTCATTACAAGAACTTTACGACTATATACTAAGAAAAATGGATGGTTATAACGACTATGTGTAAAGTAACCAAGAGGCTGTAAACATTTGAAGGAAACTAGAGATATTATAGAGGAGCAATATTGAACAAGGTTTGAAATGTCTAGAATTGTATATGATTATCAAGAAAAAGTGAATGTCAACTTTTATAGAAGAACTTCAAATATGCTCTCTCATTAGTAAGTATCAGAATGGTGTACATACAATTATTTATGCATGAGGTGAATTGTGTTGCTAGGAGCAGTTATAGAGACCTGTCTGACCAGTTCGTCGAGGAAGATATTTAAGTAACAAATCAAGTATGGAATGCTAATAAAGAGCATTGGTATATGAGGAAATAGGAGCAGGTTTTGGGAAGACTAAGGAAGTCTACAGGAGAAAAGAATAAGTTAAAGAGGAACACGGAAGTTACGAGACATAGAATTCATGTATGAGTTAATATGAAGTACCAAAGACCCAGTAAAGGCTTCTATGAGAACTCTATCATTTGAATGACCCATTATACTTGTTGTTTTATTAAGTTTATTAAAAGTTTTTGAAGGAACAGAATGAATTTGATTCAATCTTTATGAGTTGCTGATCGTATGCCATGTACATTTAAACTACCATTATATGAAGTCACTATTAACATCAAAGAAGGAACTGAATGAACCTGAAGTATACAAGAAAAGGATTAGAGTATCATCCAGGAATTTACACCTCTGGCGGAGATGGCCAGTAATGACATCAACTAAATAACTTGGAAGATAAAAGAAAGAAGATAAAAAGAGAAGTTGTAAACTTAAATCATATCACTAGGCCTGCCATCTGCCACCTAGTTATATAGCGCTGTTACATACTTTGAATTGATGCAGTAACAGCAACGCTGTTACAATGGGCATGAGGCTGGTTACCCCTTCCCGTAAAAAAACTTTTTACCACAAAAACTTCAACAAACACTATGGATAAGTCAAATACAGAATATAAATAACTCAGCTGCCCAAGACAGAAGAAGGTCCTCTACAAAGGAGGGGCATGAAGCAACCCTGAGAAAGACAAACGAAGTCTGGGTTGTCGACAAACTTTTTTTTCATCTAGGAAAATCTCAAGGATTGGCACCTGGAATGTTCACATTCTACATGAACAAGGGAAAACTGCACAAGTATAAGCAGAAATGTGGAATTACAGGATTGATATCCAGGGTCTCTGTGAGATAAGGTGGAAAGGTATAGAGAGGAAGAAACTAATCACAGGAGAAATGGTGTTGTTCTCAGGACATGAGGAAGAAAGTGCCAACCACAGTGATGGTGTGGCTCTAATGCTGTGTAGGGAAGCACAGAAAACACTTACAGAATGGGAAGCAATGTGACCCCAAAATATAACAGCAATGTTCAAAACAGCCAAAAAAATAAAAAAAAACATCATCGTGTTACGCACCAACCAATGATAAAGAAGAATCTGTGAAAGAAGACTTTAACACAGACTACAAAATGTCTTGGATAAAAAGAGAAGAAAGGACATCACAATTTTAATGGGGGACCGAAATGCAAGAATACAGACAACACCAGCTTTGAAGAAATCATGGATTTGGTACGAACGAAAATGGGGAACTATTCACAAACTTCCGTGCTTCAAATCAACTGGTTATAGGAGGAGGCATATTTCTACATAAAAGAATGCATAAAGCATAATGGATATCACCAGACCACAGAACTGAGAATCAGATCGATCACATATGCATAAATAAGAAGTTTATATCATCACTACATGACGTAAAGGCCGACCAGAAACACCTTGGTGGAGAAATGTGGAGGCTGAGATGCAAAGAATGAACCAGAGTTGGGGCACTGTATGAAGGATGGCTGCCGACCGAACAAAGTGGAAGCAATATGTTGCTGCACTACAAGACGCAACCAGGCGTGATGGCCACTGACTGCTTTGACAGTCGGAGGCTAAGGATCAAAGAAGAAGAAGAACATGACATAAAGGTATACAGAGGAGCAGATGTGGTATCAGATCACCCACCATCTTCTGTTAGCCAAAACAAAATTAAAACTCAAGAAATTTACGACAGTTAAGAGAAACATTTTCAATCACAGTATCCAACAAATACCAAGTACTACAACAGCTGGATGATGAAGCAGATATGGAAGACCATTAGCAACAAATAAAAAATATATGGAAAGAGACATGTGGAGAGGTACTGGGAAAAAGAGAACATCAGCACAAAGTATAGATAACAACAGAAACCATAAACAAGATAAAAGACAGGAAAAACAAGAAAGCAAATTTTAAACATAAGCAAAACCAGAAGCTCCAAAGCCAAGGCTCATGAAGTGTACATTGAAGAAAACAAAGAAGTAAGAATAAAAAGATAAGAGGAAATATACGAACCAATGGTGAACAACTAAGTAAGGAAGAAATAAAGAAAGCCATAAAGCTTCTGATAGATGGAAATACAGCTGGTCTAATGGCATTCCAGCAGAGGCCATCAAAGCAGATATTGATACCTCTACAGAGATATTATACAAACTACTTGGCAAAGTCTGGGAGAGAGAGGAAATACCAGCAGAATGGAAGGAAGGTTATCTGGTCAAGAAGGGAATTTATAAGAGTGCACAAATTATAGAGGAAAAATGTTACTATCAGTGCTAGGAAAAATATTAAACAAGATCATCCCTAAGAGATTAAAAGAGTCCATAGACAAACAGCTGAGAGATGAACAAGCAAGTTTTTGACAAAGCAGATCCTGTACAGACTAGATAGCTACACTGAGAATAATAGTTGAAGTCTGGAATGGAATTCACCAATATAAACTGAGTTTGTGGACTATAAAAAGGCACTTGACAGTGTAGACAGAGAATCGCTTTGGAAATTGATGAGGCATTATGGAGTTGCCATGAAGATCATTAACTTGATAAAGAAGACTATGAAGACATGACATGCAGAGTTCTTCATGAAGGACAGCTTACAGAATCTTTTGGGATTAGAACGGGAGTGTGACAGTGATGCCTCTTGTCTCCCATTTCTTTTCTTACTAGCAATAGATTGGGTTATGAAAACATCGACATCACACAACAGAAATGGAATCCAGTGGAACCTGTCTAAACAGCTTGATATCTAGATTTTGCAGATGACTTGGCTCTTCTATACCATAACTACAGTCAGATGCAAGACAAATTGAAAATACTCAATGAGAGGTCACAACAAGTGGGACTGAAAATGCACAGGTAAAAGACAAAAATAATGAGAATAAATGCAAGAAACGACAATAAGGTTGAACTTGAAGAAACACCACTAAAAGATGTAGAATTGTACAAATTTCTTGGCAGCAATATGGATAAAGTTGGAGGGACAGACAATGATGTCAAAATAAGAATACAAAAAGCAAGAGATTTCATTGCACTGGGAAACATATGGAGATCAAGAGAAATCAAGTCCAACATAAAAATAAGAATCTTCAACTCAAATGTCAAGTCAGTCCTATTGTATGGCTCTGAAACATGGAGAACAACAAAAACAACAACCAAAAAGCTACAGACTTTCATAAATGTATGCTAGCATAGAATAGAAGGATTGAAATGGTATGACAAAGTCTTCAACGTGGAACAGATGACAAGAACCAGACAAGTGCCAGTGGAACAAGAGATGAGAAGAAGTCGCTGGCGATGGATAAGACACACATTGAGGAAACCTGTTGATAGCATTACAAGGCAGTCTTTGTTCTGAAATCCTCATGGAAAGCAAGGCAGAGGTAGACCAAAAAAAAAAACACATGAAGAAGACAGCTGGAGACCGAAGTGAAAGAAGTTGAGCTGATGGCACGTGACAGGACCTGGAAGGTGGTAGGGGTACTGTGCATTTATTCCCCCCCCCCCCCTTCCAACCCATGGGGGCTTTCCAAATATGCAGGGTTCAAAATACTGTGTTTCTTTCAATCTGGGTTTTCCAAGTCAAGAAGCAATGAAAGGTAATGCCTAGGCAGTTTGGTTTTAATCCAGGTGTAGATTTTTCCTGTTTAGCACTAATTTGGAGCTTTGTGGTTTATTTGAGAGGGAAAACATTGTGTATGTTCTTTTCCCTTTATTTATCTTCACTAGCCAAGCTTTGGCCCACTCCTCCAATGATGTCAGGGCTTGATGGATCCTAATTCTTGCCACAGTGATGTACTCTTCAAAGATCCACAGGGCTAAGTCATCTGCAAAGGAAACATTGTGGGTTCTTCTTGGGATATTCTCTGATATGTCATTTTTATGTATGCAAGGAACAGTGTGTGCGACAGGACTCCCCCTGGGGAACACCCTGCTCTGATATCATCTTCCTACTGGTATGTCCTAGCAGTTGTACCTTGGCAGTTCTATTCACAAGGTAGTGGCTGATCCATTGGTACATTTTCCCCACACATTTCATTTCTTTGCAGCTTGACTTTCAATTCCTTTCCACACTTTGTCAAATGCTTTTTCTAAGCCCACCCAAACAACCAGCGTGTGCTTTTTCTCTAGGAAGGCATTTTCAATTTTCTGAGCTATATTTGTGATCTGATCTTCAGTGGATCTATGTTTTCTGAATCCTGCTTGCTGTGGGGTTAAAAGGTGTTTTCCTTCCACACGTCACAGTCGGTGCATTAATTATGCGCTCCATCAGTTCTCTTACACAGCTAAGTAGACTGATAGGTATGTAGCCATTTGGTTCAGTCTGATCTTGGTCTTTCTTTGGTATTGGAATCAAGATGGCATCTTTTCATGCGTGTGGTACTATTCCTCTTTTCCAGATGCAATTTAAGATAGCCAGAAGCTTTCACTGTTCAAAACTTGTAGGCCAGTTCAAGGGCAAGAATTTCACCTGCTGACGTCTGAAGACAAAGGCAAGAATTTCACCTGCTGACGTCTGAAGACAAAGGCAAGAATTTCACCTGCTGACGTCTGAAGACAAAGGCAAGAATTTCACCTGCTGACGTCTGAAGACAAAGGCAAGAATTTCACCTGCTGACGTCTGAAGACAAAGGCAAGAATTTCACCTGCTGACGTCTGAAGACAAAGGCAAGAATTTCACCTGCTGACGTCTGAAGACAAAGGCAAGAATTTCACCTGCTGACGTCTGAAGACAAAGGCAAGAATTTCACCTGCTGACGTCTGAAGACAAAGGCAAGAATTTCACCTGCTGACGTCTGAAGACAAAGGCAAGAATTTCACCTGCTGACGTCTGAAGACAAAGGCAAGAATTTCACCTGCTGACGTCTGAAGACAAAGGCAAGAATTTCACCTGCTGACGTCTGAAGACAAAGGCAAGAATTTCACCTGCTGACGTCTGAAGACAAAGGCAAGAATTTCACCTGCTGACGTCTGAAGACAAAGGCAAGAATTTCACCTGCTGACGTCTGAAGACAAAGGCAAGAATTTCACCTGCTGACGTCTCAAGACAAAGGCAAGAATTTCACCTGCTGACGTCTGAAGACAAAGGCAAGAATTTCACCTGCTGACGTCTGAAGACAAAGGCAAGAATTTCACCTGCTGACGTCTGAAGACAAAGGCAAGAATTTCACCTGCTGACGTCTGAAGACAAAGGCAAGAATTTCACCTGCTGACGTCTGAAGACAAAGGCAAGAATTTCACCTGCTGACGTCTGAAGACAAAGGCAAGAATTTCACCTGCTGACGTCTGAAGACAAAGGCAAGAATTTCACCTGATGACGTCTGAAGACAAAGGCAAGAATTTCACCTGCTGACGTCTGAAGACAAAGGCACAGCACTGAAAACATCATCATCATCATTCCCTTTTCAATCCATGCACAATATAGAACCAATGCACCAGTAGGAAGCCTGCACCAATACATTCATGCACTCTTTAAGTCATGGTTACTGTAGCACTTTGTTTGACACAATGAGGTTGCCTGACAACCTATATGGCACCTCATTTTAGTTACCTCTTACGACATGCCTGAGGGAGCAGCAGTCCAATACTTTCTTTATTTCCTCAGAGACAACCCCCCCCCCCCCCCCCCAAACTACTTGGGGAACTGAAATGAGGTCATTTGGAATAGCTATTTTTGCAAATGTAAGAGATAAACAATGAGGCAAAGGAAAACAGTTAATATACATCTTACATGGACAAAGAAATGGCATTAAGACCACATTGACATGATGCTTCTGAACATATCATAATTTTCAAATGCACTTTAAAAGTATTTAACATGATTACTGAAACCTAAAAACTATACCATTTTATAAAAGAGAAGCTAAACTGGAATAAAATAGAAAAAAAAAAAACCCCATCCAAATCCATACTTTTACCCACATTAAAGATTGTTCAAAATTTATGGAAAATCAGATGTGACATGTTATGAATTCAACACATTACGCCCCAAATAATGCAACTCTATGCTTAGCTGAGATATGTATTAACACCTAAGTTTCCAAGTATACAAAAGAGGAGACGTTTGAAATACAATTCTGAGTAAGTAACAAACTGTTTCATCCCTGTTTTGAACGTAACAAACAGTCAGCGTTAGATAAAATAAACAAGTAAAACATGAATGAATGCGTGAACATCAACAGTCAAAGGCACATACAAAAAGCCACACTCAAGTGATAAAGTGTCATTGTAATAGTCCTTCTCCTCCTCAATCTCAACAAAACATATAAAACAATGTCCATAGTGCACAACAAAAGTCAATGTCATGATGTAATTTTAACATTATGGAGTGATATTTCAACAGCATAAGGCAATGCTTCCCAAACTTCTGCAGTCTTGGGGGGGTGGGAGAAGGAGAGGAAAGACTTTATACAGCCCCAAACTTATTTTTAAAATAAAAAGGGGAAGGAGAATAAAAAATCTTATACTGAAATAAGAAAACAGCAACACTAGTCAACACAAAAATGTGCTGCTGTCCAAACTGTTTAATTCGGTGGCTTGTCCCAACATCAGTGTTTTTTTGTTTATAAATGATCTATTGTTTTGTTGGATTAGACGGGTAGAAAATATGATGCCCTCTGTGATCAAGCCTTTACATTGCAATGAATTCACTCGGCAAAGTCTTAGTGATCTGATGAGATCTTCACTAACACATATTAGTTTTTTCTGCCTGAACATTGACAAATATTAGTTGTGTCTGACTTAACATTGACAAATATCAATGGTGCCTGCCTGAACATTGACAAATATTAGTTGTGTCTGACTTAATGTTGATAAATATTAGTTGTGTCTGACTTAATGTTGATAAATATCAATGGTGTCTGCCTGAACACTTACTTACTTAGTCATTCCTATTCTACCATGGGGTGTAGAAGTATGCCACAGATAGCGTCGTACCATCCCATCAGCTGTTGTCTTACAGGCCTGGTTTCAATCTAGGCCTCTGTCCTTCAGAGATTGTCTAATGTTGTCCTCCCAGCAGATGCTGGTTCGTCCTGGAGGTATGGATCCCTGGCTCTTAGTTTCTCATACTTGTCATGGTAGCCGATCTTCTCCCATTCTGCAGACATGGCCAAATCATAGTAGTTGGGACTGTTCTACTTGGGTCTGCAGGGGCTGGGTTTTGAGGCCTTGCCATATTGTCTGGTTGCGGACCATGTCCTCTCCTGTTACATCAACCACCTTCCTCAGATACATCATTTCTGAGGTTTGGAGCTAGCTTTTGTGGGTTGTAGTCACTGTCCATGACTCACATCCATAGGTCAAGACTGAAACATAGGTGGAGCGGTAGACAGCCATCTTCATCTGCTTGCCAACTTCTTTATTGCTGAGGAATCCTCGATTTATGGCCTGAAAGTCTCCCAGCTGCCGATCGTCAGGTAGTCAACTCTTCTTTGATGCCTCCCTTCCAGTCAGCTACAAAGTATTTAAAGTGGTTGACCTGCTCCAGAATCTGTTCTCCAAGCATAATCTGATGTCTTGCTTACCTCTCATATCACCATGGTTATTGTTTTGGAGCTGCTGATGACCATCCCTCTTTTCTCCAGACTTGTAAGTTGGATTGAAGATATGCCTCTGATTTAGCAATCAGGGCAACATGGTCGGCAAATGCCAGCTCTGAAATACAAACCTGTCTCAAATTCCAGTACCCTATTGAGTACCTTCTTGTCCTCTCCTTACATGCTTTGATGACATCATCCATGAGGAGTATGAAAAGATGACAGAATGTCACCCTGTCTTACACCAGTGGCGGTCCAGAACTCTTCTGACTTATGGTTTGTGGCTCGTCATCCTCAGATAATTTCTTGAAGACTTGTAGAAGATCTGTACAGCATGGATTAGAGGTGTTGGAATGTTTTTCTTTGCCAAGCAGTCAACAAAGTTTGCTCCACAGTACCTTGTGAAACGCCTTTTCCACATCCAAGAAACATAGATGCATCTCACCTTTAAACTGAAGGGCCTTTTCACTCAGCTGTCTGAGTGTGAATACAAGGTCTTGAGTACCGGTTGCTTTGAAGCCACATTGGGCCTCATCCATTTGTGGCTCAGCTAGGCATCTGAGTCTCTGCTCCAGAATTGTCTCTGCTCCAGGATTCTAAATGAACACAACTGGGAAATATTCACCATCTTGTGGTCACTGAAGCACCACAGTCAATGAGCCCTTAATGACTGTCATTCTTGAAAGTCAAGTTTTTGGCCACACAGCAAGCTAAGCCCCCCCCCCCCCCCCCCCCCACCCCATGGCACTGGTGCTATTCGAATGGTCCCTGATTCTATTCTCCAAAGCGCCAATCATTTTTGCTACTTTTGTGTCATCTAGTGTCCTCCTTTCTGTCTTATGCATGCCTTCCATTTTATACATTTTTTTTATTATTTACATGTTTTGACTAAAAATTTGTTTTTTCTCCAAAGCATGCATTCTATTATGTGTTTTTGGCCCACTGTAAACCTGACAGATATCAAAAACACTACAGGAACTGTGCCAAATAAGTAAAAAAATTCAGTATATGAACCCCAAAGTTTGGGAATCACTGTCACAAAGAGTGAAAAGTAGTTCTCACAAAAAAACATTAAATGGAATGTCTACAACCAGTGCTGCATTAACATGTACTGTCGTGAAAATAGCTTTACTTGGACTATGTCCATACTAATCAAATTTATTCCTTTCATGAACTTTTGAAAACAATAAAATTAACCATCATTTGCATAATGAGTTTCGAACATTAACCTTTTGAACCCGAGGTCCCGAAATTTCGGTCCGTGCGTAAAAAATCCTCTCCCCGAGAGACCGTAATCTCGGTCTAACACACCTAGCTTAGCAAAATGGGGTGGGAATGGAAATGTGTAAAAAATAATGACGTCAGGAAGTACACATGTCTTGTGGAATGTTACTCTAAAATGGCGGTGCTCACGACGTGATAATATTTTGCAATTTTTTAATTGTTTTCACAATAAAAAGGCGTGTTGAAAATCCAGGAAATAGCCATTCTAAAAGGCTAACAACGGAACAAGCTGTTGAACTTGTGCTCAATGATTCGGAGGATGATGAATACAGATTTAGATGGTGATTATTCTGAAATCGAAATTGAATCGAGTGACGGAACTTGTGAATCAGGTTATGATCAAGCTAGTTCTAACCCTGTGGTGCAGGGGCGTGGAAAGGTGCGTATCCCACATAATGTATCAAGTAAATTTGATACAGGTTGGTCTCACAACTGTGGATGTTCAATTTCCACAACTTTGTATTGGCTACAATACATTCATGGGTGGCTGCGATGTTTACGACCAAGTTTGTCATCTCAATAAAACGCACCGGCATTATCGCTGGCCTCGACGGCTCATAGTGAAATTTTTTGCTCAGGAGCCCAGGGGAATGAAATTTTACGGGCTGGGTGGCCAGGGTTCTAAGGGTTAAAAATGTTTATGTCTTTACTAAAATAAGCTCATGATTACTTTCTGCTGCCTTTCAATTAAAAAAAAAAATATTGCGCGCCCACAACACACCCCCAATTGTATATTATAACTTATGAATTAAGTATTTCAGTAACTTCATCTTTCAGTCATACGAGAAAAAAACAACCACATTACATCTTAGTAGGAGCCATTTCTGTGCTCATCATTATGATAATGATAGGAAACTCTGTACAGTTTTTTTTTTGGGTGTCTATTTCTTGTTTGTTTTCCTTTTCTATCTTTTCAAAGTTTAAACTGAAAACCAGTGGTGTATTCTCTATGTGTGCTGTGCGTGCTGCGCACACCTATGCCCGAAGAAAAATAAAAATTTAATTTATTATTCTATAAAATATTTCTCTTCTAATGTTCTGCTTTCGGACCGCACGCATCAGGATAACGGATTTTCCCGCATAGAATCTATGAGTATATCTAGTTTCAGTTTCCCAGACGCGTTTTATAGTGCAGTTTTTATTGGTTGGGTAATTCCGTCACTATGCGTGCTGTACCTTTCAGTTTCACGTTCGAAGACTGGTTTGTGTGGATCGGGGTCATGGCCAGATACGTCAATACAATACGAAAGTTGTTTTACTAATTAACATTAGTATTTCAGAGATAATTGACATATACCCAAAATGCAAGTGTTGGACGACATCGCTAAAAAGAAGTTTTGTTCACTAAGTTTTAGTGAAAAACTATCAATTGTGAGTAACGGTAAACCACGTCCTGAGTTACCACTCTTAAAAACAGTACATAAAACTAAGACAGAAGTATACACACGCCATATTTCAACAGCTCATTACAAGTCAGTGGATTGGTTAACTGGTTGTGAAAAAAGGAATAAATTGTTCTGTTGGCCTTGTTTTTTATTTTCTTCAGAAGGCAACGTATGGAGTAGAAATGGTTTTGATGATCTTAACCACTTAAGTACAGCTGCACAGAGACACGAAAAGACTAAAAGCCATGTCCAATGTTTTTTTTAGCTCAAAATGTTTGGCCGACAAAGAGTGGACGTCTTGCTTAATGATCAGCTCGATAAAAGTATCAGCCAACATAATGAACTTGTAAAAAAGAATCGAGATATCTTGAAATGTCTGATTGATGCGGTATGCTTTCTTGGTAAACAGGAGCTTCCTTTCCGAGGACATGACGAATGTAATGACTCTTTCAACAGAGACAACTATTTAGAGTTTCTGGCACTTCAGCAATATGACCCTCTTTTGGAACATCACCTACAGAGCTCTACAGTTTTCCGCGGAACCTCTCCGGCTGTGCAAAAGGATCTCATTCAGGCTATCTCTGAAGTCCTCATTGATGAAATAAAGAAGGAAGTCCACGTTTCAAACTTTGCTGCTATACTTCTGGATGAGAGTTGTGATATCACGTGCAAATCACAGCTGTCAACCGTCTTAAGTTATGTATTAGATGGTGTTGTTTATGAAAGGTTTGTCGGGCTTACCGACGTTAGTAAGGATAGAACCTCAGAAGGTTTGTTTAAACATGTAGTTAGCACGGTACAAGAATACAAACTTAAAGATAAGTTAGTTGGGCAAACTTGTGATGGAGCGTCTATGATGGCAGGTCATTTGGATGGCTTACAAAAAAAGGTTATTGATGTTTACCCAAAAGCACTCTTTACTCATTGCTGTGCCCATGCATTGAACCTCGTCTTGCAACTAAAGTTTGATGAGTATCAAAGACTGCAATATTTTTTTTATAACTCTCAATGGTCTTTCTGCATTTTTCTCAAAATCGTCTAAGAGAACAATAGCTCTTCAAGAATTTCTTTCTAAGAAGTTGCCAACTGTAGCACCTACCATGTGGAACTTCACTTCCAGATTAGTACTCGTACATACAGTGAACGATCATTGGTTAGAGCTTATTGACTTTTTTGAAAATGTCATTGATTGTTCTTTAGAATGGGATGCTGACACAGTGGTTAAATCGCAAGGTTTTTTGTCTTTCTTGAGGAGCCTAAATATAATTTTCCTACTTCAAGTATTTTCAAGATTATTTACATTTACAGATGTTTTATACAATTTACTTCAAACAAGAAATTTTGATATTTTGTACTGCTGCAAGAAAATAGAAGAGATCAAAAATGAACTTCAACGAGCAAGGGATACTGCCTTTAATGAGATTTGGTATGCTGCATTGGGAAGGAGGGGAGAAGAATTTGAATCACCTACAAATAAACGACGCCGTGGTTGTATAGGAAAAGATGCATGTTGCCAACTGTATTTTGAAATCATTGATAACATTAGTGTTCACACAGAAACACGGTTTGCAGCTTTAAAGAAACTTGAGTATTTCCACCTTCTTTATGAGCAAAAGTATACCAGTTTCAAGAAATATTTTCCAGAGGACCTCATCAAAAAATTAAAAGACGTTTATGGAGAAATGTTCGACTATGTAAGATTGAACTTGTACTTTACTGTTCGGATGAGTTCTGCAACAAGTCAGTTCATGAGTTACTGCAGTTCTTAGTTGAAAATGATCTCAGTTCAGGCTTTAAAGAAGTGTTCAAACTGGCAGAATTGATAATGACAATTCCAGCAACTACTGCTTCTGTAGAAAGATCGTTTTCAGCTTTAAAGCGAATCCACAGTTACCACAGATCTACACAAGGTCAAGATCGACTCTCCAGTCTCAGCCTATTGTCCACTGAAAAGGAACTTTTGAGCAAGGTTAGAATGAAGAATACATTTTACGATGCTGTAACAGAGAAATTTCTGCAAAAGGAAAGAAGAATAGATCTGATCTTCAAGTGAAACCTGTAAGTGAAAATATGTATTATTTAGTTAATGTTTTTCTTCCAGCCGAATAACTATCGTCGCGTAATTGAATATAGTTGGTTTTTAAATTAAGAGGGGAAGGGGTTAAATAGTAGGCGTACATATTCATTTTAAGTAGCAGCACGCCTAGCTCGCATTACCAGGATACGCCACTGCTGAAAACTGGAATACACATTTTTATTGTGAATAATTTGTCCAAAATGTCATATAGCAGAAAGTCATAGAAGCTTGGTCATAAGATAGACATCAAGTACTGCCCTCTTATCAATGGAGATTGACAGAAAACTGTCCCTGCAACATTAATTACCCTGATAGTTACCACTACATTTGAAACTCCACGCTCAGGAATAATAACCTGCATGTACAAAAATAATCTTAACTTCTCACATTTGTCTTAATTGTAAATAATATTTTAACTTCCGGGATTTAATGCCGAGAGGAAGCAATTAAAACTACAGCTTCTGTGATCTTGACAGTGGACCATGCAAATGGCTGATCTTATAGACTAAAGAGATGATCACAGATATATTTAAATGTCTTTTGTGAAAGCTAGTATGGCCACAATAAAACAGTTTTTTGTGAAATAGCTTGCTCTTATTACCTTCAGTCGGAAGTTCTGAAAACTATAATTGAAAGAAATATTTCAAAACTTACTGTAGGATATTCAATAATGTGCTAAAAAGAAGCAACCAATTTAAAAAATAGAAAGTGAATTAAACACAAACAATGAATACTGCAAAAAATTTTACTTCTCTGAAACCAAAAAAAAGTCATGAAAACAAACTTGAACTGCCGATCAAACCTGTGGAAATGAACTCCCAAGACCTAACTTAATTTCTCGACACTATGTCTATTGACACTTTCATTCACCGCCAGTGGCACAACACGCTGTAAACATGACAGGTTCACATCAAAGTTGAAATACACATGAGAAGATAGGGGTATGTATGTCTTAACGAATAACGACTGGGGGGTGGCTTTTTTTTTTTTTTTTTTTTTTTTTTTTTTTTTTTTTTTTTTTATCCAGCGGCACTTGGGCTTTCAGCCCTTCGGCCCAATGACATGTCATTGCGAGGCTGGGGAACCTGAGGACTTTCCTTCCAACCCGGTCAGGAGCTTCGCTCCTTCCCATCCACAGAGGGTTTATCACAGGAGCCGTTCAGGCTATTCAGTCAAATTTCCGGCCGTAAACATTTCTTCAAACGCCGACGCCCGGGTTTGAACCATGAACACCTGGTCGCCAGTACAACGCCGAAGCCATTACACCAGCGCGGCTCCCGGGGGGTGGCTTAAAAGGTATGGCTTCTGCATGTAATTCTAAAGGTACAGGGTTCATTTCCAGCACAGTGAAAATATACTTACTTACTTACTTAGTCATTCCCCTTCTACCGTGAGGTGTAGAGGTTTGGAAGAGAGAGCGCCAGACTATCCTATCAGCTGTCTTCCTCCTGGCCTGGTTCCATTCTAGTCCTCGGTCCTTCAAAGACTGTCTAATGTTGTCCTCCCAGCGGACTCTGGGTCGTCCTGGGGGTCTGGATCCTTGGCTCTTTGTTTCCCATGCTTGTCGTGGTAGCCGATCTTCTCCCATTCTGCAGACATGGCCAAACCATCTTAGTTGGGACTGTTCTACCTGGGTCTGCAGGGGGTGGGATTTAAGGCCCTGACGCATCGTCTGGCTGCGTACCATGTCTCCTCTTGCCACCTCAACCACCTTCCTCAAACACCTCATCTCCGAGGTCCGGATCTGGCCCCTGTGGGCTGCAGTCACCGCCCACGACTCGCATCCACCTGTCAAGACCGGGACACAGGTGGAACGGCACACAGCCATCCCCGCCTTCTTACCAACCTCTCTCCCGCCGAGGAATCCTTGATCCATGGCCCGAAAAAGTCTCCCAGCTGCCGCCCCTCGAGTGGCCAACTCCTCTCCGATGCCTCCCCCTCGGTCAATAATAGCTCCGAGGTATTTAAAGTGGTCTACCTGCTCCAGGACCCGCTCTCCCAGCCCAATCCGACTTCCTCTTTCCTCTCGTGACATCACCATGGACCCTGTTCTAGAGCTGCCCATGACCATCCCTCTCCTCTCCAGCTCCCCCCCCAGCCCCCCCCCCCCCCCCCAGACCCGCAGGCTGAATTGGAGATGTGCCTCCGACCCAGCAATCAGGGCAACATCACCAGCCCTGAAACACAAACCCGTCCCATCCTCCAGCACCCCACCGAACACCCCCCCGTTCTCTCCCCACATGCCTTAACGACATCGCCCATGAGGAGTATGAAAAGACAAGGTGACAGGATATCACCCCGTCCCACACCAGCGGTGGTCCCGAACTCCTCCGACCCATGGCCCGCCGTCCTCACACAACTTCTGCAAGACCCGTAGAAGCCCCGTACAGCACGAACCAGAGGTGCCGGAAAGCTCCCCCCCGCCAAACAATCCCAAAGCCCGCCCCAGGGGACCCTGTCAAACGCCCCCTCCATATCCACGAAACAAAGACAGACCTCACTCCCACACTCAAGGGCCCCCTCACTCAGCTGTCCGAGCGTGAAGACCAGGTCCCGAGCACCTCGGCTCGCCGGAACCCATCCAACTGTGGCTCAGCTAGGCGTCGGAGTCTCTGCTCTAGGATTCTAGAGTAGATTTCACCAGGGACACCGAGAAGGGACATGCCTCCACGGTTTCCACACCATCGACTGTCACCCCCTTTGAAAATTGGTGTCACGATGGCAATCTCCCAATCCCCTGGCACGGTCCCGCTGCACCACGCTGCCCGCAGAACCCCCAAGAGCAACAGGTCGCCCGATGCTCCCATCCACCTCTGGTGTCACACCATCACGCCCCGCCGCCCCGATTCTCTCCAGTGCTGCCTTCAGCCCGTCCATCCCCACCATCATTGGCCTTCTCCTCTGTGCCAGCGGCCATCACCCCCGACGCTCCACCGTGCTCACCATCCAGGAGCCCTGAGAAATACCCCCTCCATCTTTCCATTACTTCCTTCGGGGCAGTAAGCAATTTGCCTTGCTCGTCCTTTATAAATTTGAGAAGGCATTGTTTACAGTGAAAATATAATTGATGAAAATTTTTTTCCTAATGATGTCCCCCCCCCCCCGAGATAGGATGCCTAGTCATTGCAGATAAGGGCAAAAAAATAGGAGTTACGCACGTTAAAAATCCCTCTGCAGTTGGAAATTGCAAAGAGTAGGCCATATGGCCGCTGCCATGGCAAAAATTAAAGCATGAAACTTACCCACCACAAAAATATTTATAGAATGTGTGATTCCTGTATACACACATTGGGATCCTCACCAGTGCTATGGAGTTTGTGCACTGTGGTAAGATTCTCCTTATGTGATCTAAGGGAAAGATCGATGCACTGTGGTAAGATTCTCCTTGTGTGATCTAAGGGAAAGATCGATGCACTGTGGTAAGATTCTCCTTGTGTGATCTAAGGGAAAGATCGATGCACTGTGGTAAGATTCTCCTTGTGCGATCTAAGGGAAAGGTCGATGCACTGTGGTAAGATTCACCTTGTGTGATCTAAGGGAAAGATCGATGCACTGTGGTAAGATTCTCCTTGTGTGATCTAAGGGAAAGATCAATGCACTGAGAAAGTTGGCTGTGTGCAATGAAGATCATGCACAAAACCAAACCAAAGAATAACGGATCTAATGAGGAATATTTATGGGTGGCTTTTACTGGGATAACTCACGGATCTAATGAGGAATATTTATGGGTGGCTTTTACTGGGATAACTCACGGATCTAATGAGGAATATTTATGGGTGGCTTTTACTGGGATAACTCACGGATCTAATGAGGAATATTTATGGGTGGCTTTTACTGGGATAACTCACGGATCTAATGAGGAATATTTATGGGTGGCTTTTACTGGAATAACTCACGGATCTAATGAGGAATATTTATGGGTGGCTTTTACTGGGATAACTCACAGATCTAATGAGGAATATTTATGGGTGGCTTTTACTGGGTAACTCACGGATAAAATGAGGAATATTTATGGGTGGCTTTTACTGGGATAAGTCACGGATCTAATGAGGAAAATTTATGGGTGGCTTTTACTGGGATAACTCACGGATCTAATGAGGAATATTTATGGGTGGCTTTTACTGGGATAAGTCACGGATAAAATGAGGAATATTTATGGGTGGCTTTTACTGGGATAAGTCACGGATCTAATGAGGAATATTTATGGGTGGCTTTTACTGGGATAAGTCATGGATCTAATGAGGAATATTTATGGGTGGCTTTTACTGGGATAAGTCACGGATCTAATGAGGAATATTTATGGGTGGCTTTTACTGGGATAAGTCACAGATCTAATGAGGAATATTTATGGCAGCCTTATACTGGGATAACTCACGGATCTTATGAGGAATATTTATGGGAGCCTTTTACTGGTATAATTCATGGATCAAATGAGGAATATTTATGGCAGCCTTATACTGGGATAACTCACGGATCTAATGAAGAATATTTATGGGAGCCTTTTACTGGGATAACTCACGGATCAAATGAGGAATATTTGTGGCAGCCTTATACTGGGATAACTCACGGATCAAATGAGGAATATTTGTGGCAGCCGTATACTGGGATAACTCGCGGATCAAATGAGGAATATTTGTGGCAGCCTTATACTGGGATAACTCACGGATCAAATGAGGAATATTTGTGGCAGCCTTATACTGGGATAACTCACGGATCAAATGAGGAATATTTGTGGCAGCCTTATACTGGGATAACTCGCGGATCAAATGAGGAATATTTGTGGGTGAATTCTACTGGGATGGCTCATGGATCAAATCTTCTCTTCTTCTTTGATCCATAGCCGCCAACCATCAAAGCAGTCATTGGCCATCATGCCTGGTGGCGTCTTGTAGGGCAGTAACAAACTGATTCCACTTTGCCCAACTCTGGTTCATTCTTTGCATCTCGGCTTCCACAGTTCTCCAACAAGTTGTTTTTGGTTGGCCTCTCTTTCGCTTTCCCTCGAGGGTCCATAGCATAGCTGTTCTTGTGATCGTATCAGGGTCCCTTCTGAGGACGTGGCCAACCCAACTCCAGCATCTGCCAGCTATAATGGTGTGCATGTCCTCCTGGTTACTCCGAATAAGTAGTTCTTGGTTGCTGATGGTATTCGGCCAAAAGATTCGAAGAATTTTCCTTAGGCAGACTGTGTGGAAGAAGGACAGTTTCGACATTTCCTTCTCTGTTACTCTCCAGCATTCCGCACCATAGAGAAGCACAGAAAGTACACAGCTCTCATACAGTCTTAATTTGGTGTTTGTGCTGTACTGGGAAGACCTCCAAATGTTGTTGAGACTAGCAAATGCTGTTCTCGCTTTATTCATTCTGTTGTTAATGTCCTTGCTTGTTCCGCCGTCAGGTGTTAATATGCATCCTAGGTAAGTAAATGTGTCTGTCTGTTCTAACTTCTGCTTCCTTATTGTTATTGGCTCAGGATTGCCCACATTTAGTGTCATGACCTCTGTCTTCTGCAGATTGATGTTCAGACCAACCTGCTGGCCATACTTATTCAGTCTATCGGTTTTTTCTTGGATGTGTTGCTGTGAATGCGCGAGTAGTGCAATGTCATCTGCATATTCCAGGTCTTCCAGTGTAGAAAACGTTGTCCATCTAATTCCTCTTGGACTGCCCTCTGTTGTCTGGCGGATCAAATAAGGAATACTTATGCCTTTTACTGGGATGACTTGCGGAACAAATGAGGAATACTTATGAGTGTCTTATGCTTCAGGAGGAGCTTAGAAATGAAACAGAATGACATTCTGTGATGTCTGCTTTTAACCTGTGGCCATTATAGATGAGTTCCAGGTGTCAGGAGTTGTCACCAGCATACTACTAATAACAACACTAACTCGGCCATTGTCTCCATGAACTCATAATGTTGACTCAACAATCCGATTATCAATAAGTGATACAGCGCATTCAAACAATGTCTCAGAGTCCCCTGAACATGTATCGCTCATTCATTCTTCATTCCATGCGGAACATTTGGGTGGCATCTGCTGCATGCCACCAATTTGTATATGACACACAAATAGTTTGGATATGCAGGTCAAATATATTAGCAAATTGTGTCAAAATGGCCTGACCTAAGAATTAATGTAACAGCAGAGGAAAACAAAACAGAAGAAAAAACCATGTGAAGGTCAAGGGTTAAATAAAACTACAAAAACATAAAAGCACATGGACATTAGACTAGACAAAACAATGACAAGTGCATAAACCATTGGTATCAAATCAATGAGTGGACAAGAATTTTAAAAATCAACCCAAACAATGGCTTTTTTTAAACCAGAGATTATTTCTTCAATAAGCTGGAATGTCCTGATGAGTGCAGCTGCCAATTTGTCCAATATAAATATAGGACTTGCAGTTAAGAAACAGAGAGGGTGTCTATGTTCTAGTTTTATGAAGTTTATGTTTATAATAAAAGTGAAACAAAAGTACTCTTGATCCTTCTCAACAAACCAGTACTTCAGATCCTTCTCAACTTCTTCTTCTTCTTGCGATCGCATCTTTGATGATTACACCGTCAGACGAGTTCTCATGATGAATTCGACTGTTGTTTGAAGTTCCTCTTTAACTCCATATAGCTTTGAGTTTAGTGTTGAGTCATTGGGCCAGTATATCTTTCTTAACTGGTCATACAGAGGACAGTCCTGTAGAACATGCTCAGCAGTTTGTTCGTTTAATCCACATGTGCACAGTGGTGAAGCAGACAATCGTAGCTTGTGCATGTGTTTATTCAGTTTGTTATGCCCTGTCCTGAGTCGAAAAATAGTTATCTGTCCCTGCCGGTCAAGAGTGTGATAGTCGTCTTTGGGTTGGTTCTGTTCTCTTCTGATAGTCTGGATAGCTCTCTTTTTCTCAAAGTATGTGACTTCATTATCTTCTTGTTCACATTCTCCTCCCTTTTTTGCAAGTTTATCTGCCTTTTCATTTCCGGGTACACCACATTGAGATGGTACCCACTGAAGTATGGTTCTCTTTTTGGCAGCTACCTTGTTTAGTTCATTTCTCAGATGCGGGAGTTTACCACCCTTGAGAGCTTGCAGGACAGACAGTGCATCTGTGAGGATGACTACCTGGTGGCAGTCAGAGTTGGTGTTATAAATCATATTTGCAGCTTGCTCTAGAGCTTGAACCTCAGCTGTATAGTTGGAACAGAATTTACCAGTGGGAATGTGCCTAGTCTCATAGTGGTTGTCAGGATATGAGATAAAGATACCGGCACCTCCATTCCTAACAGCAATAGTTGCTGATCCATCTGTATAGGCATGTATCCATGATTGATCGGGATAGCTTTCTTGGATCATACTCAATGTAGCAGTTCGTTTTTGCAGATCATTATACTCACATCCGCTGACTAACCTTCTTTCTTCTAGGAGAACTTCCAGATTTGGCACCTGGAATGTTCGGACATTAAACGAACAAGGGAAAGTGGCGCAAGTGGCAGCAGAAATGAGGGAATACAAAATTGAGGTTTTGGGAATGTGTGAAACAAAGTGGAAGGGGGTAGACAGGAAGAAACTCATCACAGGTGAATTGGTGCTGTCCTCAGGACATGAAGACGAAAGTTCACACCACAGTGAAAGGGTAGCTCTTATGTTATCTAAAGAAGCACAGAAAGCACTCATTGAATGGGAAGCTGTTGGACCCAGAATAATAACAGCTACTTTCAAAACAGCTAAAAAGAAAATTCATGTAAATGTCATCCAATGTTATGCACCAACAAATGACAAAGAAGAGTCTGTGAAAGAAGCATTTTATACTAAACTACAGGAAATTATGGATAAAGTAAAAAGAAGAGACATCACAATTTTGATGGGTGACATGAATGCAAAGATAGGTACAGTTAACACCGGATTTGAAGAAGTCATGGGAAAATATGGGCTAGGAGTAATGAATGAAAATGGAGAACTATTCACAAACTTCTGTGCTTCAAATCAAATGGCTATAGGAGGAAGCATGTTTCCACATAAGAGAATACACAAGGCAACATGGATATCACCAGACCATAGAACAGAAAATCAGATTGATCATATATGCATAAACAAGAAGTTTAGATCATCATTGCAGGATGTAAAGGTATATAGAGGAGCAGATGTGGCATCAGATCACCATCTTCTGATAGCCAAAGTAAAAATGAAACTCAAGAGATATGCAACAATGCAAAATTATAGACAACAGTATAATGTAGAACAGCTAAGAAATCAAGAAACAAGAGACAAATTTGCGGTCACAGTATCCAACAAATTTCAAGTGCTCCAACAGCTGGAAGATGTAGAGAATACAGAAGACTATTGGCAGCAGGTCAAAACTGTATGGAAGGAGACATGTGAAGAAATACTGGGGAAAAGGGAAAGACAACAAAAAGCATGGATAACAACAGAAACCATCAATAAGATAAAAGACAGAAAAAACAAGAAAGCAGAGTTAAACACAAGCAAAACCAGAAGTTCCAAAGCCAAGGCTCAAGAAGTGTACACAGAAGCAAACAAAGAAGTAAAAAGAAGTATCAAAAGAGACAAGAGGAAGTATATTGAGGAGTTGGCAAGAGAGGCAGAAGATGCTGCAGCCAAAGGAAATATGAGAGAACTGTATAGCAGCACAAAGAAGCTAACAGGGAAATACAAGCAAACAAGTTGCCTCATAAAAGACAAGAATGGGAAACTGCTCAGCAATATACAAGAGCAAATGAAGAGGTGGACAGAATATTTTGGGGACCTTCTCAATAGACCAGCTCCACAAAACCCGCCGGACATCCAGCCAGCAGAAGAAGAGCTACAAATTAACGGTGAAAGACCAACGAAGGAAGAAATAAAGAAAGCCATAAAGCTTCTAAGAGATGGAAAAGCGTCTGGACCTGATGGCATTCCAGCAGAGGCCATCAAAGCAGATATCGACACGGCTACAGAGATGTTATATAAATTACTTGGTAAAGTCTGGGAAAAGGAAGAGATACCAGCAGAATGGAAGGAAGGATATCTGGTTAAGTTGCCTAAGAAGGGAAATTTACAAGAGTGCACAAATTATAGAGGAATAATGTTACTATCAGTGCCAGGAAAAGTATTAAACAGGATTATCCTTGAGAGATTAAAAGAGTCCATAGACAGGAAACTGAGAGATGAACAAGCAGGTTTTCGACAAAACAGATCATGTACAGACCAGATAGCCACTTTGAGAATAATAGTTGAACAAAGTCTGGAATGGAATTCACCACTATACATCGGATTTGTGGACTACGAAAAAGCATTTGACAGTGTAGACAGAGAATCACTTTGGAAATTGTTGAGGCATTATGGAGTTCCCCTGAAGATCATTAATTTAATAAAGAAAACATATGAAGACATGACATGCAGAGTTCTTCACGAAGGACAGCTTACAGAACCGTTTGGGATAAGAACAGGAGTGCGACAGGGATGCCTCTTGTCTCCATTTCTTTTCTTGCTGGCAATAGATTGGGTTATGAGATCATCGACAACACACAACAGAAATGGAATCCAGTGGACTCTGACTAAGCAGTTGGATGATCTGGATTTTGCTGATGACTTGGCTCTTCTGTCCCATAGCCGTAATCAGATGCAGGACAAATTGAAAACACTCGATGAGAGGTCACAGCAATTGGGTCTGAAAATACACAGGGAAAAGACAAAAATAATGCGAATAAATGCAGGTAATGATAACAGGGTTGAACTTGAAGAAACACCAATACAAGATGTAGAATCATACACATATCTTGGCAGTAATATAGACAAAGTTGGAGGGACAGACAGCGATATCAAAATAAGAATACAAAAGGCAAGAGGAGCTTTCATTGCATTGGGAAATATATGGAGATCAAGAGAAATAGGATCCAACACGAAAATAAGAATCTTCAACTCAAATGTGAAGTCAGTCCTATTGTATGGCTCAGAGACATGGAGAACAACAAAGACAACAACCAAAAAGCTACAGACTTTCATAAATGGGTGCTTGCGTAGAATAGAGGGATTAAAATGGTATGACAAGGTTACCAACGTGGAACTGATGACAAGAACTAGACAAGTGCCAGTGGAACAAGAAATGAGAAGAAGACGATGGCGATGGATAGGACACACACTGAGGAAACCTGTTGATAGCATTACAAGGCAATCCTTGTTCTGGAACCCCCAGGGCAAGAGAGGCAGAGGAAGACCAAGAAGTACATGGAGAAGAGAGTTGGAAACAGAGGTGAAAATGATGAGGAGAACATGGAAAGAACTTGAGATGATGGCACGTGACAGGAGGACTTGGCAAGTGTTTGTTGAAGGCCTATGCTCCTTTGGGAGTGGAGGGTTATGATGATGATGATATGATACTCACATCCACTTGTGAGACCACTGACTGATGTATTAATTTGGAGGGCACTGCTGGCCTGCTCCCATGGTACAGGGTATAGGGTGGGCTTCAGTGGTGTTGTCTTCATGGATAGGTCTTCTTGATGCTGTCTTATAAGTCTTTTCCCCCGATGCACAAAGCTGCTACGCTTTAGACGTCCCAATGCCAGATCCTCTAGTCTTGCCTTCATTGGGCCTTCTCAACAAATCAGGACTTCTGATCCTTCTCAACAAACCAGGACTTCTGATCCTTCTCAACAAACCAGAACTTCTGATCCTTCTCAACAAACCAGTACTTCTGAACCTTCTCAACAAACCAGGACTTCTGATCCTTCTCAACAAACCAGGACTTCTGATCCTTCTCAACAAACCAGTACTTCTGAACCTTCTCAACAAACCAGGACTTCTGATCCTTCTCAACAAACTAGGACTTCTGATCCTTCTCAACAAACCAGACTTCTGAACCTTCTCAACAAACCAGGACTTCTGATCCTTCTCAACAAACCAGTACTTCTGATCCTTCTCAACAAACTAGGACTTCTGATCCTTCTCAACAAACCAGGACTTCTGATCCTTCTCAACAAACCAGGACTTCTGATCCTTCTCAACAAACCAGGACTTCTGATCCTTCTCAACAAACCAGACTTCTGAACCTTCTCAACAAACCAGACTTCTGATCTTTCTCAACAAACTAGGACTTCTGATCCTTCTCAACAAACCAGACTTCTGAACCTTCTCAACAAACCAGTACTTCTGATCCTTCTCAACAAACCAGGACTTCTGATCCTTCTCAACAAACCAGGACTTCTGATCCTCACTGTACTTCTAGCCATACTTTCTTTTTTCTTCTATAACCATTACTTTTATCTTTCTGCTGTATACGTTAAGGTCTTTATTTTTTGTACTTGTCACTAACGTGTTAATAACTTTAAGTAACTTTTATGTATTGATATATTAATCCTGTACCATCAGTACATCAGTCACCTTTTACAGCAAGCCTGAGGCAGCAGTACTCCTATTCTCGCTTAGTCTCCACACACACAAAAACCCAGGAACTATTCGGGGGGGGGGGGGGGGGAGGGGGGGGGGGGAGGGGGCCACTGTCATACACGTATTTGACACACACTTTCTCACAATTCATAACTCACAGTTCAAAATACAATCTGAGATCCCAACCATCCCAAATACAAATGAAAATTAAAAAACATGCTTCTTAATATCATAGGGTACCCACAAAGCAATGCATCCAATTTTAAAAGAAAAACATTGACAGGGCATCCCAAAAAATGAGCACACACTTTAAACAACTGTCTGAAAAAGGGACCCCCATATATATATTATTTTTGTTTTTAAATTATCCGATGCTGCATGACTTAGTGTATACCACAAAAAATTAAAACAAGCTTGCAACAAAATAATCAAGGAAGTTGAGGGGAACTGCTGTAAGACGTGGAGTACAATGGATGGGTGTGAAAAAAAATCGAAAAAAGGTGATTCGTCTTACGAGGACAAAAGACAAAGAAAATAGCCAACGTTACGGCCACAAGGCCTTTGTCAGGGAAAGGAAAGAAAGTGAAGGCTAGATAGGACACATAAGAACCTAAATAAATATAAAAATTAAACCTAGGTACTTCCCTGAAGGAATCGAAGTCCTACCACTTTTGCTTCCCGCAAACGAACTTCAAGTTCTTGTCGCGCCTGTATGCCACCAAAGGTGCTTCACCGAAAACTTCTTGGGTCACACTCTGCTTGGAGGATAGGGAGATAGCGGAAAAGGATCCTGTTTGACTGCAGTACTGTGAGGGTGATAGGTCAAGATCAATTTGACTCTATCCGAAGTGGGTTTATAGTGAGGTTTGAGGGACTCCTGACGAGAGATGGGGAGCACACGTTGGAGGGCAGAGGTGAGAACATGTTCCGGATAAAGTCTGCTACGGAAGAAATCCAACATCTCATTGGCTCGGAAGTGGAAGTCATCATCTTACTATCACGCCTTCCGGCCTTAATACCTCAGTATACTACAAGCCGACAGATGCCCATAGCTACCTTCTGTATACCTCTTCTCATCCTCGGGCTTGTCGTGACTCCCTTCCATTTTCACAACTTCTCCACCTCATCCGTTTGTGCCTAGACCTATCACCCTCACAGTACTGCAGTCAAACAGATCCTTTTCCGCCATCTCCCTATCCTCCAAGCAGAGTCTGTGCCCCAAGAAGTTTTCGGTGAAGCACCTTTGGTGGCATATAGGCGCGACAAGAACTTGAAGGATCTTGTTCGCAGCCATCTTCCAAAGGAGAATGCCACTCAGTTTGGCACACTACCCTGTGGTCGGACACGATGCAACACGTGCAAGTATGTCATCTCAACCCACAAAGTGTCTTTTCCTGAGGCTACGTACACCATCACCAGTAGCTTCACGTGTGAGTCATGCAATGTCATTTATACAATCATATGTGTTGTTCGTCCATCACGGGTGATGAAGACCACTCTGTTCATCCAATTATTAGGAATATGTTAGATTACTCTATGGGTACGAAGGTGACTGATGAGCCCGATGCGGGCCTTGAAAGATCTCGGACAGTGTGGGCAGGGAATGTTTGCTTCATGTGAAGGTTTTATTACACAGTTTTTTCTAGCTTGCCTCCGCTGTTCCACCTTTACGAAGAGATGTGCGCCAAGCAGTTCGGTCTTGCGCAGCAGCTTCCCATATGTCTAGGTTTATGTCAAAGGTTTTCAATGATGTCTTTAACGTGTCTTTGAAGCGCTTCTTTTGGCCACCATGGGAGCGTTTACCCTTCTGCATCTCACCATAAAAGAGTATCTTTGGCAGTCGATGGTCTGGCATGCGGACTACATGACCTGCCCAGCGAATCTGTGACTGCATCAGAATAGTATGGATGCTAGGGATACCAGCTCTGTCAAGAACGGTGGTATCCGGGATCTTGTCTTGCCATTTGATGTTCATTACCTTCCTGAGACAGACTGTATGGAAGTGGTTTATCTTCTTTACGTGGCGCTTGTATACAGTCAATGTTTCACATGCATAAAGCAGCACTGGAAGCACCGCAGCTCTGTACACCTTTAGCTTTGTCTGTAGACTAATGCCACTTCGATGCCAAACGTTGGTGTATAGTCTGCCAAATGTGCTGCTGGCTTTGGAGATCCTGGTGTTTACCTCATCATCAATGACGATGTTCTGGGAAAGTGTGCTACCAAGGTATGTGAATCTGTTCACAACATTCAGTTTCTCACCATTTACCTTGATGATTGGCTCAGTATAAACTGTGCCAGGAGCTGGTTGGTACATGATTTCTGTTTTCTCCGTGTTGATGGTAAGCCCAAAGTTGGCACAGGCTTCGGAGAATCTATCCACGCTGTGCTGCAGATCAGCCTCTGAGCCAGCATTAAGGGCACAATCGTCAGCAAACAGAAGATCTCTGATGGTGTGTGATTTGACCTTGGTTTTTGCTTGAAGCCTCCTAAGGTTAAACAATTTTCCATCAATACGATATCTGATGTCGATTCCTGTGTCCCTGTCTCTGAAAGCATCAGTCAGCATAGCAGAAAACATGATACTGAACAGAGTCGGTGCAAGTACACACCCTTGTTTAACTCCGTTTGAGACGGGGAAAGGCTCCGACAGCTCACCGTTTTCTTGAACTCTAGCCTGCATTCCATCATGCATTGCTGCACTATTGAGATCAATTTCTTTGGGCAGCCATATTTTGCCATGATCTTCCATAGACCCTCTCTACTGACCATGTTGAACGCCTTTGTCAAGTCGATGAAAGCTGTGTACAGGTCACAGTGCCGTTCTTGGCATTTTTCTTGTAGCTGTCTTGCAGCGAACACCATATCGGTGGTTCCACGTTCTTTCCGGAATCCACACTGACTTTCAAGTAAAAGACCTTTGTCAAGATGAGCCGTAAGGCGATTCAGAAGGATTCTGGCGAATATCTTCCCAGCGATTGATAAAAGAGAGATCATATGTAAACGTTGCTGCAAAACCTATATTGGCCAAACAGGCAAACGACTTTGGGACAGATTCAGCCAGCACTTGAATGACATCTCTCAGCAAAAATCCACACCAGCACACTTTAATGGTCCTGACCACCATGGTCCCATCGACATCCAGGTCACAGCGATCAGATCCTGCTCCTCTGACACTGCTAGCCAAGAACAGCTTGAGAACCGTCTTATCCACCGCATGGGGTGTCTAAAACCAGCTGGTCTTAACACTCTGCACACCTTTGTCTGAGGTCACCCTTTCCTCTCTTGTTCCATTTTGACTCTTTCCAGTCTTATCCTATTTTTCTGCCGCCTTCTAATAATATGTATGAATATATAATACACTGTTTTCAATATATCTTGATCTTTTATTTCATATTTATTTATCTCCAACTCATTCTGTCTTCTATTTCCAGTCCCCACTAATATTACGTTTGGGTAGTTTATTGTTCAGTTTCGTTTTTTAGTATGTATTGTGTACATCCGGTGGTGACAGTCATTTCCTTTTCAGGGCACGCCAGTCTGTTTGCGGGAAGCAAAAGTGGTAGGACTTCGATTCCTTCAGGGAAGTACCTAGGTTTAATTTTTATATTTATTTAGGTTCTTATGTGTCCTATCTAGCCTTCACTTTCTTTCCTTTCCCTGACGAAGGCCTTGTGGCCACAACGTTGGCTATTTTCTTTGTCTTTTGTCCTCGTAAGACGAATCACCCTTTTTCGATTTTTTTTTCACACCCATCCAACAAAATAATCACAATTATACCACTGAACACATTTCTTTTCTGACACACACAAAAAAACTTTGTCACGCTTTCGGCATTTACTTACATTGTGATTTTTATTGACTGACTGAATTCCATTGGAACTGGTTGCAACAGTAATATAGACATCATTTTCTGCCGCCATATATGTGATTTTGCTGGAGTCCAACTTGACAGTCCGTGTTTTTGGAATGTAGCCTACAAGTCTGTGAACAAGAAACACACTACACTGAAACATCCAAGCATCTTTGAAATGCAGCCTATACATCTGTCTGTCTCTCCCCCCAAATTTAAAAAAAACCACACACAAAAAAACAAAAATAACACTATATTAATAAACAGATCATATTTTGGACTACAGTCTCCATATCTGTGGAACAAGAAATATGCTACAGTAAAATGTTAATCGCCCATGTGTTACAGAGCCTGACAGGGAACAATGAATAGTAACACCGTAATCTACCAAAGGTTAAAGGTCGTTGATGCGTGATGCCATATGATGATGGATGGCATCCGCATGTCTGGTTTTGTGTGGTGTGCAGATGTGTTCAGTCAAAACAATGTTCATACAAAAATAACAGGGCAATCCACATAGGACGTCAGTAAACCCACGACGTATAAAGTCAATGATTCTTGTAACAGCCGTTGACGTTTTTCTTCATTATTTATTGTGGACGCCACAGTGACAAAATGGTTACGCGAATATGTAGGCACATCAAACAGTCATTATCACAGCAACATTCAATACAGCAATAGACGGTAGACAGCATTACAATGATGAGTCAGATGCATGTTATATTTCATAGTGCTGTAAATGTAGTCAGGTGGAAAACTCCATCCTTTTCTATAACAGCCAGGAGATAACCAGATGTATGAGATCAGTTCACTCTCCTTAGTCTGACTTCAGCAAGACCGACACGTCTGCCGAAGTATAAATAATGTCCTCAAAAATATCCTCTAGATAATAAAGGTTTTCCAAACCTAGTTCATTTAACAAAGTAGCAAGTAATGGTCCTTGGTACATGCATCAACCGATGCAGTACAATGCAGCGACATGTGAGCTGGGAAAAAACATCTCGCGACGACGACTTTCGAAGACAGGCTATGAATCGAAATCGCTCACGACCCAAAATCGATAGAGTTAATGAAAAAAGTCAATTTACCTTGCTTTCAAGAAATACAGAAATATCACGCCTCCCGGCATGTGCAAATACACTAGAGGTATTATCCCGAATAAACGAAATATCCATAAGAGGACTACACATCCCTGACAGAACAAAAAATAGCGGAGATCCCCTCTTCAACGAGGCATCTCTTTCGCCATTCCAAATCGCTCACTCCACTAGTGGTGGGCGGAAACCGATCGACCAAAAAGCAAGACAAGTCATGCGCAGTCCAGCGCAAAATGACAACAGCTCAAAACTTAACTGCATTCGATACCAACGCGAGAAGACAAATGCTTACCGAGAAAAGTGACTATAAATTTCAAGCAGTTGTTGCCCTTGTGTTATAAAATAGATATTGTAAAAAACGATGTTGCGAGAATTTATCACGCAACAGTCGTCCTGTAGCAGATACTGCGGTGGGGGTGTGAAGTGTTAGAAATTTCCCTATACTAGGCCCAGCTTCGAGGTGTGCCAACCAGTTCCTTTCCTTGCTGCCTTTGCCTTCCTTAACTCATGAGCAGAGTCAGGCATATCTTTACAGATGGGTAAACTGGAGTGTGACAACACTGTGTTTCAAAAACAGTACCTTTGCTGTGAGAGGCCAGCGCTCTTAACTACTCCACCAATCGGACGCAAAGCAGGTCATAAAAGGTGACAGGGGGAGGATGCAGCTGGCTACTTTATCATGTAGAAAGCCAAAGAAAAAATAACTTGAATATGAACAAGTTAGCCAAAGTAAGTAATTCAGATCAAATATCATGGTAGTCCTATTGTGTGGCTGTAAAATATGGAGAACAATTAAAAACTACAACCAAGAAGTTACAGACTTTCATAAATGGGTGCTTGAACAGAATAGGGCTGAAATGACACGACAAGATCAAATGTGGTGATGACGGAAAGAGCCACACACCATTGGAACAAGAGGTGACAAGAATATGCTGGTGCTGATAAGGACATATTAATGAAACCACTTGACAGCATCATACGGTATATCTTGTTCTGGAATCTACAGTGAAAGAGAAATTACTTCAAGTTGACCACTTGCCGGAGAAAGTAGGAGTCCTATTCTTTGTTCATCTCATCAGAGACCCACAGAGATCTACACAGGACCAACAATAGAGGAAGAACTACGCAGAACCAACAACAGAGGAAGATCTACACAGGACCAACAGAGGAAGAACTATGCAGAACCAACAACAGAGGAAGAAGTACACAGGACCAACAACAGAGAAAGAACTATGCAGAACCACGACAGAGGAAGAACTACACAGGACCAACAACAGATAAGAACTATGCAGGACCAACAACAGAGGAAGAACTACACAGGACCAACAACAAAGGAAGAACAACACAGGACCAACAGAGGAAGAACTACACAGAACCAACAACAGAGGAAGAACTACACAGGACCAAAAACAAAGGAAGAACTACACAGGACCAACAACAGATAAGAACTATGCAGGACCAACAACAGAGGAAGAACTACACAGGACCAACAACAAAGGAAGAACTACACAGGACCAACAGAGGAAGAACTACACAGAACCAACAACAGAGGAAGAACTACACAGAACCAACAACAGAGGAAGAACTACACAGAACCAACAACAGAGGAAGAACTACACAGGACCAACAACAGAGGAAGAACTACACAGGACCAATAACAAAGGAAGAACTACACAGAACCAACAACAGAGGAAGAACTACACATGACCAAAAACAGAGGAAGAACTACGCAGGACCAACAACAGAGGAAGAACTACACAGGACCAACAACAGAGGAAGAACTACACAGGACCAACAACAGAGGAAGAACTACACAGGACCAATAACAAAGGAAGAACTACACAGGAGCAACAACAGAGGAAGAACTACACAGGACCAACAACAGAGGAAGAACTATGCAGGACCAACAACAGAGGAAGAACTACACAGAACCAATAACAGAGGAAGAACTACACAGAACCAACAACAGAGGAAGAACTACACAGAACCAACAACAGAGGAAGAACTACACAGAACCAACAACAGAGGAAGAACTACAAAGAACCAACAACAGAGGAGGAACTACACAGGACCAACAACAGAGGAAGAACTACACAGAACCAACAACTGAGGAAAAACTACACAGAACCAACAGCAGAGGAAGAACTATACAGGACCAACAACAGAGGAAGAACTACGCAGGACCAACAACAGATAAGAACTACGCAGGACCAACAACAGAGGAAGAACTAGATGAAGGCAGAAAGAGGAGGTGATAAGACACTTTAAATACATGACAGCACAAATGCCAGCCAAGCGGGAGAAACTGGAGATCATGACTTAAACACATTTCAGAATGGCAGAAAAGACACAGGAAAAGCCCTAGATCTACAATATAGATACTACCAAGGACTCTTCAACTTGGTATTGGTTGCAAAAGATTGAGAAGCTCAGCAGCCTCAGTTAAACAACAACAACCTTCCTTTTGCACATATCAAATCTATACCTACTTTGGCCACCTCGGCCCGTAGAATACGTAGCAGCAGTTTCTGATGCAACCTCTCGTAAATGGATTGGGACCACCTTTAAACTTTCCTGTTACCTGACAGAAAATAAAACAAGGCCTAATGAACACATGAATTTTAAAAAAATTCATAAATTCAGAAACATTCGGAGTGAATAAGAGTTGTATGCATAAAATTGCTGAAGGTCAGTGATGTCAGATGTAATCAGTTACAAGCTCTCCAACTCCGACTCTCCTCATAATTTTAACACTCCTGAGCACAAGGAAAAAAAAGTATTTCTTTAACCCCCTTTTCACCAAGTTGAGAGATGGAGTTGAACTAATTCTTATTCAACTCTATAATCCAGCCTTCCTTCTTGAATCCTTCCACTCCAACACTTATGTGGTAATTTCCAATGACATTTTAAGGGTCAAAGAGACATCTGGTGTTGAAGGGTTAATAATTTAACTGCACTGCAGTACCAATAACCATGACAACAATGCGAACTTACCTGCTCATTTGTTGTGGTGCCTTTGGAGACCAGAAATATATGAAACCCTGTGAGACCGAAGACTGGAACTAAAATTAAGCCAATGACTATGTTTATAACTATGCTGTGTAAACTGTTAAGGAACAAATCCTAAATGTTTTCTTAAATCATGATCTTAAAGACACTGAATGTCACAACATCAACCTGGTTACAGGTCAGTAATCCTCCCCAGTGTTTTCTAAATTTCAGGACAAAAAGTGTACCAAACACTAGACGCTCATTCAAGAAACTGCACAATAACACTTTCATGCCTTCAGGATTAAAAGTTCCCAATTTAAAGATTAAATGGTGTTAGTGAACATACAAATAATAACATATTAATACCATAATCAAAAATGTATCAAGAAACTAGTGTGGCATACAACTTTCTAACAAAATGAGCTAATGGTTCAACAAAAGGGAGGATGAATGAAGAATGCATGGGCAACTTGCCAGAACTGACCAGGCCTGTCAAAACAGACTATGGTTACTGCATAACTGCTGGAATATCCATGTTTCTCGGGTAGAAATTTCTCTGCGCTGAAAGGCACAAACATTCAAAGGAAAAAAAAAGTGTGGGAGCTCTCTACAGAACCATTAGGCCAACAGTGCACTTTTCCTACTGATAAGATGTCGGAGGCTCTTAGCCAGGATGTAGCCCACACTATTGCGAGTGTTCAAGATGAATGAATTGATAATGATCTCACTCAATTCTTGGAGGGAATGAGAGAGACAATTAACTTCCACCTGCCAGTGCAAAATCTATTTAAGGAGACAATGAACAGTAACACTGTAACCTACCAAGCATGTCACAAAAGATGACTAAAGAGGGTTGGTCATGGGGCCAGATACTTGTACAAACTTTAACCCAGATGAACTTTAGTAAGCCAGGTACCTGTACAAACTTTAACCCAGATGAACTTTAGTAAGCCAGGTACTTGTACAAACTTTAACCCAGATGAACTTTAATAAGTATGGGAAAGGCAGTACTTGTTCTGGAAACCCCAGAGAAATAAAAATACAGGGAGACTAAAAAACACAGAGAGAAGAGCTCTGGAAAAAAAAACAACTGTAAACCTCTGGTCTATCTTCACTGCTACAAAGAATTAGGAATCTGTGGGTGGGGGTGGGGGGAAGAGAAGAAATAACAAGAAATACACTATTCAGAAGGGCATAAGACAAAAAAAAAAAGAACAGAAGAAAGAAAACAGACGAACCATTCCTGAAATCAATTTAAAAAAGCACCAGATGCTGAAAAAGATGGATTACAAGAAGTATGGGAGCACTTTAAAGCCCAACGTAATGAACTCTGTTGAGTAGTACAGGAAATTAATGAAAAACAAAAAAAAAAGGCTAGAGAAAAGTTCTTCAGGGAACCATTCAAGTTGCTAAAGAAACATATAATTGGAAGAGCATCCGAGGAAAGCTTATTCAGATGAATAAAATTCAACACCAAGCCCCCAACAATGCAGAAACAGAAAGCACTGTCCCTTAACTCTTTTCAGAAATGATATTTTGTATCATTTTCTCATACTCTGACTTCTAATGTTCCTTGATACATTAAAATTTGAAGTCTACCCAAGAGTGCTATACATCAAATTGTTTGTAATTGAACAGACTACCATATTTAGATGTAAAATTAAAATTTTAAAAATTTATATTGATGTAAGTTTTTAAAAATTGAAGGAAAGTCAACAGGAAAAATACATAAAAATTATAAACATATTTCACAAAGAGGACCCAAAAAAAGTATTATCAGAACAATTAACAACATTCATATTTTATTGTAGTCTGGCCATTTCTGCATCATATGTTACATTTCCAAAACAATTCAACATTAAATAATAAAATTATGCAAATTTCTGAAATATTACATAACTAGGATTATTTTTTTAAATATTAAAAACAAAAATCTTCTACTGAATACATTACAGTTATTATAAGTAGCTGCAACATCTTAGCTAAATTAATGAAATATGACTTCAGTAGACATATTTCTAGTGTAACACTGTATGATCACTAACACATAAGTAAAATCAGTTATGTGGGTGACATAATAAAGACTAAACACATCTTTAGTATTTCCTACTAAGGCTTGTGGTATTCTGACAGACAATTCCTACCTGCATGAAAACATAAAAAAGTATCACAAACTTTACATTTAACTTTTGTTTTTCTTTCAATCTTTACAGTCTGATAGCAAAGCTTACAATTTCTTGTTGTCTTTGTAAACCTGGGGTCCACGGCGTGCCGAGAAAAAACTGGTGGCTTTGAAGCGAGTGATACATCACCATACAAACCTATGTTCCCCAATTCCCTGATTAGTTCTTCTGTAAAATCTAGCTGGTCTTTTCAGTTCTTCTACATCTGGGTGTTTTTTCTGCCAGTCTTGAAATAAAATGTAAGCATTTACCCTACCAATATCCAGAAAGTGAAAAAAAAAGAGTTTTCCAGTATTTATTGGTCTTTCTCAAAACATTGTACTTGTTAATCAGCTGGTCACTCTTGTCCACACCTTTCATGTAAATATTTGTAATCCCTTACAAAATTTGGCTGTCTAACATTAAGTTATCGAAAATTCCCATTAACCTTAGTTCTAAGCTTAGCGAACCTATGGCCATTTGCATTGTGAATGCTTGAAATCAGGGTTATAGTTTTGTTATCTCTCCACTGCAGTGCTAGTAATTCTTCATCTCTAACCCACCTCATTGCACCTCTGATACTATTTTTTTTCAAATTCCTTTATATTTGAAAGTGCAGCTGGAAAACCCTTTCTGTTTCTAAGAAATGTGTCACAACCTCCAATCCCTAACTTCCATAAGTAACTGAATGGATGTATAAAAATTATCAAAACAAACCCTATATCCTTGTCTCACCAAGATTTCATAAGATTCATAACTACAGTATAAGCTTAACCAAATGGTCCATTTGCAGTGTTCCTACCTAAATAAACATCAAAGTCTTAATTATATCCACTAACAGCTTAAGCAAGAACCCATAACTTCATCCCTTATTTTGTTGGCTTGTCACTAATTTACTGTCGAAAAGAATAACGCCCTTTATTTCTAACCATTCTTTCATCAACAGAAACATTTTGATCAGGTTGGTATAGCGTTTTGCACTTCATTCTAATATACATTAACAATATTCTCACCTCTGACAGTTGCAGACCTGGAACCCTCTCAGGCAAAAAGGATAAGGCTTGGAAGGTGGTGGGCCTTCATCAAGTCCATCATAACCAATACATCTGCAAGAAGAACAATTTAAAATTAATTTTTACAGATCAACAATAGAATTCAAAGTTACAGTTTAGTGTACACAGGAAAATTGACACACATTACATTTTCCCTACAAAGGAATATTGTCAATCATAAAGCCATATGATGTAAATAATAATTTTTAAAAGCAGAGACACAGGGCAAATAATCAGAAAAATCAGCTAATTCACAGTTTACGTCTGACCCCCTTTATATTTATTTCCTGGTGCCATGAGTTCTTTGTTAACTGTTTGAATGGTGAAATATTTGTTTCTTTTTTTCAAAAACAAACAGAAAGCAGCTATTCTGATTACAATTACCCACTAAAACGACTGTTTTACTGCTTTTCAAAATCAGCTGTTATCATTTCGGTAACAAAGTAACATTACCTTTGCATGTACGGACTGTGATTTGAGTTGTTCTGAGCTGTATTTTCACCATCCGACTCATCAGAAGTTTCCAAGTCAACTGAATAATCATCAGAACAGGAATCTACATCACTAGATGCGTTGTAGTCACTATCAGGCTGCATTTTATTTACGATTTGTTAAGACGACTTGTTTACAAAATATCCAAAATGGCGGACGGACAAATGCGGTGTTTACGTTTTTCCGCGTTTAATTTCAAAGTCAAAATAAATGAAAGCTGTATATTTTTTAGCACAGATATAATTGTTACCATGTATTCTTAATATAAAACATAGATTTGAAGTCAAAATTAAAAAATAAATGTGCTTTTTTTTTACTTCAAAAGTCATCGTTCCGTTTGGAACAATTTTTTTTATTTCCGGTCCGAAGAGTGTTAACACAATGCATGATCATCTCCTACTGTAATGCTCTGTATAGTGTCCTATTTTTTGTGTGTGCATTCTATTTTCACTCCTTATACAGCATGACCCTTAAGAAGAAGCCTGTGTTATAACATTTCACCTGCTGTTATAGTATATGTATAGCAATTAGCTTTACATGATATGATTCTGTTTTCTTAGACTAGCTATAAATTGTGTGTTAACGTTTTTAGTCATATCTTTCTTAAACATCTCCTAGTGTTTCAGATACTCTTTCCTAGAAGAAAAAATACTGCTCCCTGAGGAGACTATTATGAAGTTGTGCATGGACTGGTTGGTGGGTCGGCTTGAGTGTCTTGAGGAAATTTTAAGCTATATCAGCGGTAGGTTCAATCAAGTTGAGCAGGTCAAAATGGACAGGACAGACAAAGTGGGCACACCCTTTCCTCCAGCTTAAAGGAGGTTGGACAACCCTGCCGGAAAAAACAAACTGTCACAGAAACGGAAACAGTTGAAGAAAGAAACATAAGCCAAGCATAGCCAGAGTTGCCCTTGACTGAAGCCACAGAGGAAAAGAAAAGTGGGAAGGCCAAAGAGAACGTGGAGAAGAACTGTTGAAGAGGAGGCTAGGGAAATTGGAATGATTTGGGCACAGATGAAAAAGACGGCCCAGAATAGAAATCGATGGAGAGCAACTGTTTCTGCCCTATGTTCCACAGGGAACAAAAAGGAATGATGAGATGCATGGACTGGCAACCTCAGCACCTAAAAGAAATTACTACAAAAACCTATGCTGTCAGGGCAAGTTACTGAAGGAGTAGGCAAGTGCTGTGCCTAGGTTTTCTCAATGTGGCTGCCACTGGAGTGGTTTACTGGGGGGGGGGGGGGGGGGGAAGAAAGATGATATTGTATATGATTTTTACAGTGGTGTTAAAAAAATGTTTTACTATGACAAAGAAAATTGCCAATGTTACAGCCATGTGGCCTTCTTCAGGGACAACCCCACAGATTAAGGGGTAAGAAGATCTTGGATATACATATCGCAGCGAAACCAACCACGTGAATTCATAGGTTATATCATTTTTATTAATTTTTGATGTATTCCACTTAGTTCTTGCTGTCTTTCCCTTCGACTGTTTGTTTGTTCCTGATGAAGGCATTGTGGCAGTTTCATAGGCAATTTTTTTCTGACCTTTGTCGAAGTAAGACGTAGTAATTACTTTTTGTTTACCCGGTTTAGTGCAGTCCTCCTATTTGTTTATTTGATTCTAACAAGTTATAAATGTTGGCACTGATTCACAAACTCACATATACATACATCAATCACGATATAATATCTAACGTTCTAAAGAAAAAGGATACGCAATAATGGGACCCAACAGCAGCAAGTTGTCATTATGCCTCATGATGTAAAACACACACTGCGCAAATATCGTAACTATGTGTACACACAAAGTCATCAAAAACGTTACAAAGTAGCGGTAATTTCTGCGACCAATGCAGTTGTTCAGCCATGGACAGTGGTGATCAAATGTCTGGGTAGGAAAAAGACGTTTAAAAAAACAGTTTGGAAACACAATACCATAATTCTGACCAAATTATAATGCTAAATCAAATATATATCTGATAAAGACAGTTATCGAATATGTGACTTTAAAGATTCGTATTTAAATAATAAACCACCTCCAAAAGCCAGACTATAAGTATGCTTTAACACAGTTATACTGCTCTATATCCAGTCACCTTCTAATCTAAAATGCACCATATTTTGATCTACATCTAGTCACACATTAGCCAAATTTGCACCCCATTTTGTTCTATACCCAGTTAAATGCTTCTAAAATACACTGCATTTCATTCTACATCCAGTCATTTAACTCAAAATGTGTAACCTGTCTTGTTCTGCACCCAGCCATGTAATGTTCCAGATCAGTTCAACATTCTCTTTTCTAAACACTGTTATTTTGTTCTACCACTGGTTATCTTGTTTTACCTACATCAGGTCACCATTAAAACTTACATCGATACAGTTATCGCAAGAACTGCAGTGAGAGCTGCGAGGAGGGCGGTAAAACTGACATGTTGTGCACCATTTCATGCGTGTTGGAACACCCCGAATTTCAATATTTTTATACAGTGGAGAACGGAAGTCATCATCTTTGGCTTCGTCATCTGGAGCTGAAAAATAAATAAAACATTAAATAACAGTTACAGGCTAAGAACATTACATGTGCTGCATACTCTGAACATCTACCAAGTCTAGGGGGATAAAAGATTCTTGCTGAAGGAAACAATTTAATGCAATAAAGTGTAGGAAGAAAGAAATGGTTCAGCTAAGATAGAAACTGTGAAGTAAAGTAAAGAAAAAGGCCAAACAAAATGACTCCACTACGTGTGATGGTCACCAATTGCTTTTTCAGTCAGCACCTAAGGATCCTGAAGCAGAAGAAAAAGCAGGAAGAAAGAAATGATTCAACAAAGTACAGAAAGAAAGAAATGAGTTCAACAAAGTACAGAAAGAAAGAAATGAGTTCAACAAAGTACAGAAAGAAATGAGTTCAACAAAGTACAGAAAGGAAGAAATGAGTTCAACAAAGTACAGAAAGAAAGAAAGAGTTCAACAAAGTACAGGAAGAAAGAAAAAGTTCAACAAAGTACAGAAAGAAAGAAAGAGTTCAACAAAGTACAGAAAGAAAGAAATAGTTCAACAAAGTACAGGAAGAAAGAAAAGGTTCAACAAAGTACAGAAAGAAAGAAATAGTTCAACAAAGTACAGGAAGAAATGAGTTCAACAAAGTACAGAAAGAAAGAAATGAGTTCAACAAAGTACAGAAAGAAAGAAATAGTTCAACAAAGTACAGGAATAAAGAAAAAGTTCAACAAAGTACAGGAAGAAAGAAAAAGTTCAACAAAGTACAGAAAGAAAGAAAGAGTTCAACAAAGTACAGAAAGAAAGAAATAGTTCAACAAAGTACAGGAAGAAAGAAAAGGTTCAACAAAGTACAGAAAGAAAGAAATAGTTAAACAAAGTACAGGAAGAAAGAAATAGTTCAACAAAGTACAGAAAGAAAGAAATAGTTAAACAAAGTACAGGAAGAAAGAAATAGTTCAACAAAGTACAGAAAGAAAGAAATAGTTCAACAAGGTACAGAAAGAGTTCAACAAATTACAAGAAGAACGAAATAGTTTAACAAAGTACAGGAAGAAAGAAATAGTTCAACAAAGTACAGAAAGAAAGAAATAGTTTAACAAAGTACAGGAAGAAAGAAATAGTTCAACAAAGTACAGAAAGAAAGAAATAGTTCAACAAAGTACAGAAAGAAAGAAATAGTTCAACAAAGTACAGAACGAAAGAAATAGTACAACAAAGTACAGAAAGAAAGAAATAGTTCAACGAAGTACAGAAAGAGTTCAACAAATTACAAGAAGAAAGAGATAGTGGAAGGACTGTATAAACAGTATTCTAACAAGAAAAGTATTCCAGAATGTACAAGATAAATAAGTGAAAGAAAACAACTCTAACAAGAGATAAAAACAAGAGTTTAGAAGTCTGCATTTGCTGTTATTGTTATAGGAGATCCAGCAGTGTTAGACTGACACTCTTCAGTCCATTGCCAAACAGTGGTATATGCAAGTGTTTTTTTTAAGCTGCTGCTTTTTTTCCATATATCTGGCCTTAGAGGCAGAAGCAATTTCCCAACATCGTTTAGTGCTAGGTGCTCAACTGGTGTGGTCAACAGTTTCATAGTGATGTGTATAAAGCTGGCACTCTGGCATGCGATGCGGTTAGATTCTGTTCAAGTTCTCGTTGAAGCAAACTTGGACTCGAAGTTTTCTTTGAGGTCTGTCTTCTAAAACTTCTAAGGAAACTGGAAAACCCGAGCATGCGACTGAACAAGATTCAGCAAAATGAAGTAAAACTGTGGAGCTCCACTCTCACAGTCCTGCAATGCAGGAAGGTGTATCTCTAGCATTCTGTCAAGTCCACTGTTTGACTAAGTGTACAATTCTGTCAGTCTGAGCAAATGTGGCATTTTGTCTGACAATGCTCATAGCAGCAGACATGGTGAAAGAGTGGATTATGATAAACCATAAGATATTTCTCACCTCTGGGAAAAATTCCAGGATCCATGAAAGTTGACAGGCACAAGTTGAGCATCATAAAAATTGTGATGACTCCCTGCACAAATGGGAAGGCATAGCTGCATTCCTCTGTCAGATAACGGCAGCTGAGAATGAAAGCAAGCAATATTAAAGTAAAACCTTGTTATTCATGAGGAAATAGATTCCAATATGTAGCACACTCAGTAAATAGTTATGGCAGCCATAGTATTACTGACACTGGATATTCACCAATTCCTACCATCAGAACTGGAATTTTATGTACATTTCTGGGTTTTGCTACAGTTCTTTAAGTGTATTCGCCTTAACATTGTTTTAACTATATTACAATTCCTTTAAGTGTTTTTTTCTTAACATTCTTCTTCTTCTTTGGTGCTTGGCCGCCGACTGGCAAAGCAATCAGTGACCATCATGCCTGGTGGCGTTTTCTTAACATTGTTTTAACTTTTTTATAGTTCCTTTTAAGTGTTATTTTTCTTAACATTGTTTTAAAATGATTGCTTAAAAAGTTCTTTTAAAAATGGCATGTAGGAAAAAAAAAAAAATACTATCAGAAGAGCAGCAAAAATAAAACTACATGTTCCCCCGTCGAACAAGTGTTTTGGCCCTATATACTCCTTTACACTCTAAGGGGCGGGACCACTTGGGTCATGACTCCCAAGTGTCTCAGCCTCCTGTTGTCTTGTATCGAAAATGAACCCATTTCACTTTGGTAGCAACTTTAAAATCCACAACTCCGCCAGCCGTGGAGGCAATTGTGAAAGTAACAAAGAGTAGACAAATTATTCCGTTCGTTCCACCGCACACCACGACTAGGGACAGACACTGACACACCTGTGCGAAGCCGACGAGGCTAGCCACTGCGCGCTAGCAACTGTAATTCTGTGCCCAACACCTCTTATAATAATATACGCCGTGTGTTGCCTGTCAGTCACAGCCCTTTCACCAGTACACCGAAAAACTCAACGTATTGTGGACTTAGAAAAATTCCTGATGTTTTCTGTACCGCAGAGTTTACTGTCCCGAGTTCCATAGCCCATTGCGGTTGTTCCACAGCCAGCATGATGCCTTTTCCGCAGTTTCACTAAGCCTCTTCAGTGCCCTTGTTCTCGACTGTCCCCTCAGCCCCAACAGTTTCAATAAATCATACACTGATGCAGCCACAAGCCCTCTTGCAACCACCTCAACAGCCATGACCCTTGCAGTGAACCCATCGTGTCTCAGCTCCGTGGCCAGATCACTATACTTGGCCGCTTTGAACAAATGTTGCTCTTCCAATCTGGATTCAAATGGCACAGTCAGTTCAATCAATATAACCTGGTGCGATGATGAAGAATGCAGCACTATATCCGGCCATCTTCGAGATTTCCTGATACTCTCTGGATACGCCCCTTGTCCAGGTAGGTCTACCGCCATCTCCCAGTCATTTGCACAGTCAAGGAGAGATGGTGAACTGCTACCTGATTTACTCGGTTTTGGGTGTGCTGACTTTCCTGCTCTCAGAAAATATGTGTTTGCGGTGTTTGGCCTGACATTGCTATTCGCCTTCATCCTTGCCAGATCTATTGTCGCAGTCAGCTCATTTAGCACTTTGTTGTGGCGCCATGTGTATCGCCCTTGCCCTAATGACACCTTGCAAGCTGAGGGCACATGTTCAAGTGTCTGCCTCCCATGGCACAGGGGGTACTGCTCATCATCCGACTTTCCCCATCTCACAAGGTTTGTGGCCGATGGCAGGAGGTCATACATTAATCTAACAACGAAGCTGAGCCTAAGAGGTGCCATATGCCATTCCATGTCAAGGATCTTTGCAGGGCTCCTTCCCATGTAGTCCATTGGCCTTGTTGGGCCTGCTGCACTGCTTTTTGCAACCTCTTATCATTCTCAGCTCCTCGTATCTCCTGAACTACCATGTCTCTACACTCCCTGCTTGATGCCTTGGACCACCAGCGGATGTCTCCATGACCAAATCCCTGTCTATTCGTTTGTGTGTATCCGATTACCTCCCTCAGTTTGAGCGACTCTTTGGCAGCATCAACAGCTTCTTTCACTCTCCACTTCCTTCCCATTTTCAGTGTGGGCTGAATGGACTTAACCACGTCATCTGCTGACTCGCGTAGCATCACTGCAAGCCTTGCCTTTCCAACTTTGTACTCTTCAACAACTGACTTGAAAGGAAGCAGAAGTTTTGACTTTTTGCAGTACAGTGCTACATCTGACAGACCTGGTGGTACCCCTAGCCATTTCCTCATGAACTTGTTGATCTTCTGCTCTATAGCTTCCACTGTACTTGTGCTTATTTCATATATAAGCAGTGGCCACAGCAACTTAGGTATCAACCTGAACTGGATGCACTACAGTTTGAATTTTCCTAGGAGTCTGCTTTGGTCTATGATCTGTTGCCCTCTGCCTGCCATTTATATTGTCTGTTGCACTGCCTTCGAGTCTTTTAATGAGGCATCGTACACCCTGCCAAGACTTTTAACAGGTTCCTCAATGACAGTAGGGATTCTTTGGTTGGAAACCATGAATATGACCTCTGCTATCTTCCCTTTCCTGACTGATAGGCTTCTCAACTTCTTGGGTTTGAAGCTCATTCTGCAACAGCAGACTAGTTCATCCAGGCGTGCTAACATCCTCCGGGCCTGATGTTCATCCGATGTCAGAATTGTTGAGTCATCAATGAATGCTTTGAGCGGTGGCATGTGACACATTCCACCGAGCCTTGGACCTATAGCCATTCCTTCAGCCGCATTGAGGATTACCTGCATAGCCATCACGAATAGTATCGGAGAGATGGTACATCCCATCGCAATTCCAACTTCAAAGCCAATCCACTTCGTTGTGTGTATATATATATATATATATATATATATATATATATATATATATATATATATATATATATATATATATATATATCAAGGATCCAGTTACACGCCCCTTGAGGCACATTGGGAATATGGTGTTAGGCCCATATTTTCTCTCGACCATCGGCACACTAGGGGTGATGTGGTCAGCATCACGCCGGCTGCCTTAAAATTCCCAGAGTTGCTCTGGTACCCAATTTATGAGGCTGGGTCGACCACGGAGCCGTTTGCGGTCTAAAAAATCCCACCACAACTGGAGATCGAACCATGGACCACCGAGCTAGGAAGCCAGTGCACTAACCACTGCTATATATACGAGGGTTGCTCAGAAAGTAATGCCCCACATTTTTTTCATCCCAGAAAAAAGATAGCAAACCGAAAATTTACACGTAGCAACACTGATGTTTCCCGCGTACATGTGCATAATTGCACGGTCGTCCGACAGATAGCACCGCTGTAGTAGTCTGTGAAAATGGCGTCTGTGTACGACACGCGTTACAAACAACGAGCTGTAATTAAATTCTTGGTGGTGGAGAAAGAAAGTGTGGGGAACATTCACAAATGTTTGTGTGCTGTGTATAAAAGTTGTGCAGTCGATAGGAGCACCGTTGGATGCTGGGTTCAGAGAATTAAGGCTTCAGGAAGTGGAGAGACGGACCTGCATGATCGGCCGTGGTCTGGGCATCCTGCCACAGCCACCAACCCAGACATGTTGCAGCGCGCCGATGCCATTATTCGTGAGGATCATCGCACAAGTTAACAATTGGCCTTACAGCTTTCAGTCAGCAATGGAAGTGTGATGCCAATTATTGACGCTCTCGGATATTCGAAGGTATGCACAAGATGGGTTCGTCGAAGTCTAACAACCGATCACAGACGTCAAAGGAAAACCATCTGTTCTGAATTGTTGGAGCGTTTTGATGCTGAGGGGGAGGCCATTTTGTCCCGGATCGTCACAGGTGACGAAACCTGGCGCACCCTTTTGAGCCTGAGATAAAAAGGCAGTCAATGGAATGGCATCATCCGCATTCACCACGAAAAAGAAATTCAAGACAACTCCCTCCGCCGGAAAGGTCATGATCACCGTCTTTTGGGACATTGATGGAGTGATTCTTGTGGATCTTGAGACAATCAATTCGGACGCATACATCAAAACCCCCAACAAACTCAAACAGCGCTACCTGCGAGTGCGGCATAACAGGAATGCAGTAGACATTTTTATTCAGCACAACAATGCCAGCCCTCACACAAGTCTAAAAACTCAGGAGGCAATCGCCAAATTTGGTTGGACTGTGCTCCCCCATTCCTCCCTATAGTCCTGATCTGGCGCCCTCCGATTTTCATCTTTTTGGGCCACTGAAGGATGCACTGCGTGGGAAAAGGTTTGAAGATGACGAGAGCGTGATTCGTGCAGTGAGGACATGGCTACGTGAACAGGAAACGAGCTGGTACAGGGAAGGCATGCATGCCCTTGTTTCGCGCTGGCATAAGGCCGTAGAAGTGGATGGAGATTATGTGGAAAAATAGCATGTGTAAAGGATACATCCAGTTACACTGTGCGTGAATTTCTTACATTGTGAATAAATAGTTTCAGAGAAGACAAAAAAATGTGGGGCATTACTTTCTGAGCAACCCTCATATATATATATATATATATATATATGTCTAAAATTTCTACTCATACCAAGAAATGCCGTATCACATGACCAGAAGTAATAATAAACTCAGACCTAAGAGAGCCAGACAACAACACATAGTTAGAAATTAAAAGACAGAAAGTGGAGATAAATAAGTCCATCTCACAAGAAACAACCAATTAGTGTCTTATTTTCCAATGCAGCATAAAGCCACTACTTCTGCAGGTCGACAGGAAGCCTGCACTGAAGCGTTCATGTGCTCTTGCAGTGGTAGTTTCTGTTGTAACGTCTGTCATGTGATAAGGTTGCCAGGCATAGGCACAACTTCAGATTAGTCTCTTACGACACGTCTGAGGGGACAGTAACACTGTTCATTGTCTGTCTTCCCTGAGACCCCAGACAGCAAAAAGTATAACAGCAAGAATAACTGTAAGTGAACCCTACCTTGGCTATGTTGTCTCGGAGAGACAAAGAAACTTGCGCTTTATCTTCCTCTTCCCCCTTGTGCTAAGGCAGTAAATTTCTGGCTTCTACCTGGGGTGGGTATAAAATTCATGGACAGCCCAGCACTACAGTGCCAAGTCTATGACAAAGTCACAATTATATAGAAGATCACATGTCTTGCCAGATGGTAACCGAGCTATGCTATTTGAAAAAAAACAACCCAACCTGAACATGCCAAGAAAGGAAAGCTTTATAGGAGGAATAAACAGTAACCAGATAACATAAAGAGCAAACTTTCCCTCAATATTCTGCAATTAAACATGTGTGGCCAAAGAAATATGCTTATACATGCCAAACAAATGCACGACTTTTCTGCAAGAATCTCTACACAAGGAATTTGACATACACCTGTAAGGATACACTATTATGCCTAAAAGTTCACCGTTTCCCATGGCGCAGAAATCTACTACTGTAATGCATACCTGTAAACCTTCTGAGATAAAAGCCTGTACACAATATCAATAAAAACTTTAGAAAGTTTAAAAAAAGTACATTTTTGTAACACAGAAGATCGTTCAAAAAGTGACAAATAAAACAAAGTTATATATTTGTTTTAGCTAAAACTAACTTTATTCCTTTCATTTTGGATGTGCCACATTATATGCAACACAGATACCTTTTGCCCATAACAAAAAAATTAACCTGCAAAAACTGCTTGTATGCCCGTACACTAAAGAAATATTTAAAAACCTGTACATATTATCCCTTTCCTGTACAAGCTGACAGGTATGGTAATGACAGCCAGGGATATGTCACAAAGCTAACAACAGTATATCCCACAGATGTGCAGAAAAACACCATCTGGCATGCAGGAAGTAAACATACTATATACAACGTGTACAACAAATTAAATTAAAGAAAAAAAAGCAAAGTGACCCTTGAGGCCACATCATTACACAAAGTAAAGATTCAATACAACAAGCCAAACTAAAACTCACAGTTTAGAAGGCCAAACACGAAAAATTGATAAAAACACAATTCAAACATAATGGACAAAAGGTATGAGTATTAGTCAATAAATCTTTCTGGAGAAGAAATGAGGACAAATTAAAAACCTCATATATATAAATGATATAACAGAAAACATCCACAAGAATGTCCACAACTCCCTCTACGCTGATGACCTGGCCATGTGGACTTCAGAACAATACATCTCCACAGCAAGAGTGCGCATGCAGGATTCACTGCTAGCCCTTGAAAGTTGGTCCAAAAAGTGGTTGCTCAAAATAAATGAACAAAAAACTACACACACTATTTTTACCTTGTCAAATAAACCACAGCAAGCAAAGCTGCAATTAAATGGACAGGCAGTACGAGGAGATGAAACACCAACATACTTAGGAATCACACTAGACCGCCGAATGACATGGAAATCACAGATTAACAAAATACAGCTAAGGGCAAAACTTCGTATGGCCATCATGAAAAAGTTAGCAGGTACCACATGGGGTGCTGATGAGAATATCCTCAAAAAGCTGTACACAGGCAGAGTCAGACCTGCTATGGAATATGGCATCACAGCTTGGTCGACGGCAGCAAAGTCAAATTTTGACAGAGTAAACAGACTCCAAAACCAAGCAGCACGTATTATAACAGGGGCCCTAAAGTCTACACAAATCAACCATATGGAAAACATCACAGGGCTACAGTCAATGGAGGATAGACGTGACAGCAGAGTCTTAAAACAAGCTGAAAAATTTAAGAGGCTCGAAGGACACCCCATGTACCAAAGAATGAATAGGCTAGGAAGAGGCAGGCTCAAGCGAACTAACTTTGTCGCCCAAGCAAAAGAAAAAATTAACAATAATACCATACTAGCTAGCTCAGTTGCAAAGAAAATCCCAACAAGCTCAACTATCCCACTGTGGAAAATAAGATGCTTTCCTGAGTTAAAATCTGATATTCCAGGCATTGAAGGTAAGGGAACACAGACAGAAACACAAAGAAAGTGTATAGCAACCAAGTATATTGACCAAAGATTTCCAGCGAAGCTTTGGACACATGCATATACTGATGGTTCGGCAACAAATGCAGTTGAAAATGGGGGTGCCGGCATCCTCATAAAATTAAAGAATAGAATTCACTCTATGGCAATTGCCACTGGAAAATACTGCAACAACTTCTGTGCTGAAGCAGAAGCCCTGAAACAGGCAGCTGAAACTCTTATTGAATGCAAAGCACAGGCAGAAAAACAGATAGTAATCTTTTCAGATGCCCTCTCAATAATATCAGAGCTGAAGAGCCACCAAACTAAAGGATTGAAAGATCTGATAATCTCCCTTGAAAGACTGGCCGAATGCTTCAAGAAGTGCACTATCCAGTGGATACCAGCCCATTGCAACATACCAGGAAATGAAGAGGCAGATAGACTTGCTAAAGAAGGAGGTGCCTTACAGCAAAATGATATAGAGACAACTTACGCAACGGCAAAGACCACTATAAAGGCTACATTCAAGTCCAAATGGGAAAGAGAGCACCCGGGACATTTGAAAAATGACGCATATCATCAACTATCCAGAAAAGAACAGGTCATCATTTTTCGACTGCGCACTGGGCACAACAGATTGAGATACCTTCTGTACCACAAATACAAAATTGGTGCAACAGATCTCTGCACCTGCGGTACCAGCCCGATGACAGTCGAACACCTGCTGCAGTACTGCCCAACCTACAGTAATGAACGGGGTAGCATATGGCAACAACCTACTTCTGTCAACGAAAAACTGTTTGGAGATGTCGGGAACCTTGAGTTGACTGCTGCCTTTATTAGAGTCATAAATGTGGAAGTCTGAAGGCGAACGAGGAAGAAGAAGAAGAAGAAAAACCAGTGATGGATGAAAAGCAATCGCTGACAACATTAAAAAAAAATATTTCGACTGTTACTTTACTTCTACGAATAGTGCAGGAAAGCTCACATAACTGAACAGGAAACACATATACTATTTGAAGAATCGAAGAGAAAGCCAAAAGACAGTGCTTCCCTATCTGAATAAAAATGTAATATGCAAGAGTTATATCGAGCCCTGAAGAAACTGAAGCCTAGAAAGGCCCCAGGGCCTGACAAGATTCATATTAAAGGACAAACAAGCAAAACTAGAAGAGAGAAAATGAGAACTAAATGAAATGCATAAACATGCATACCTGTCAACCTGTACGAATTTTTCGTACAATGTACGGATTTTTTTATACTTTTAGCAGTGTACGACCGTACAGACTCGTTGTACGGACTTTTCTCCCCTTCCAAAAAAAAAAAAAAAAAAAAAAAAAAAAATTTTTTTTTTTTTTTTTAAAAATACTAAAAATATTTTCCAACCCAAGTTTTTTTAAATTTTAAATCAGAAAATATTTTCTAGCCCAAGTTCTTTTTTAACCAATTTTTTTTATTTTTAATTCTGGGAATCTCGGCGTCCGTTTTTAACTGAGGTCTCTCCCAGCAACCTATCAAATCCTTTTATACCCTACAATTCGGCAAAAACTTTGAATTTGGCTCAATCGCTTTCGGTTTTCAGCGTGACATGACGTATTTTTAAAGTTACCTGTTATCAACGACCATGCTTGCTTGCCACCACACTTCGACGCCATTTTGTTTAAAAAAAGCTAAGTACTTATAACTTGGTTAAATATTGATGTTGTTTTGCTTTGTTGCAATTTAATCGATGTCTTAATCTTTCCAGTTATATCTTGCCCTTCAATATATTTCCAATAAATTGTCATAATATTCTGTGTAGGCCCTACATAACTAGAAAAAAAAAGTTTGTTTGCGTTGAGTAGGCCTACTTTATTCCAGCGCTCGAGATTCGCTGCAATATTTTTTAATAAAGTGGCAATCTGTTATTACTGGTCTAGACTACCAACTCTTAAATAATAATTTTGTAAATTTTTGGTGGTACGTTTTTTCTTCCTAGATTTGATATTCTGTTCATAATTTTATTTATTTATTTTTTGTTGTTGCTGTTAGCCGTTTGCTTTGTTCGTTGTATTTTTTAATCATTCTCTACTGTATGTTGTCTGATGTGTGTGTGCCTCTACTGACAGATAGTGGTCAGAAAAAGAGCTTCTGTAGCTATTGGCTGGAAGTTGTTGACCAGAAAACTAGTACTGGTGCCATCCGCTTCCCTAATTTGAAAGTCATCATTCAGCGACTGCTGATACTCCCTCACAGCAATGCTGACTGTGAAAGATCATTTTCAATGATGAAAAAAATCCACACAGACTGCAGGAGGTCCATGAATGCTGACACACTCACTTCTATCTTACAGTGTAAGATTAACATTGATACATGCTGTGCAGAATTTAAGCCCACAAATGCAATTCTGCAAAGTGCTAAAAGTGCGTGTGTTGATTATAATACAAAACACTGTACATTGAAAGAATAGTGTACCTCATGATCACTAAGTTTTTTATATGTAAAGAACAGCATGAGACTATTAGCATGTTTTATATCACAATAATTCAAATGCTAATAGATTTGTATATGTCATTTCTCATTTTAAAACTGTATTGCGTATAATTTATTAATATACTTTTTGCGTAAGGATTTTTGGGTGTTTGTAAGGATTATTTTGGTCCAGCGTACAGATTTTTGTCTCAGAAGGTTGACAGGTATGAACATGATTCGACCCAAAAGTTGAAATACCCAATGTCGCTGTCACTTATAAATGGAATCAGTGACTGTGACACTGGATAATTTCATTTTTGGATCATATATTTGTTACATTCATTTTTATGTATTTATCCCAGTTCTAATTCTCCCTTTGTTTTCATTCGTTTGACCTTTCCTTTGTCCTTGTACAGATGCATTAGCTTCTTCTTCTTCAAGTACTGTGCCTAGTGGTGTAGATCATGTCTCTCCACAACTTCCTGTCCCCAGTACAATTTATCAATTCTGCTGTTGACTTCTTTCCATGCCACGATGTTAAACTGTCCAGTATTTGCTCTCTTTGTCGTCCCCTATCTCTTTTTCCTTCAATCTTACCTGTTGTTATGATATATTTCCTCTTCTCATAACATGCCCCAAAAAAGTGGATTGCTTCTTTCTAACTTGTGAAATAAGTTTCCTTTGTGCATTGGCCTCTTTCAGGACATCTACATTACTCTTTTTGGCTGTCCATGGTATTTTTAACATTCTTCTATAAAACCACATCTCTGTTGCCTCTAGTGTCTTCCCTATGTGTTTACTAATTGTCCATGACTCACTCCCAAATGTCTGGATTGGTTATATATAACAATGAAGAACTCTCTTTTTACTTCCAATGACAAAGAATTGTTGCATAAAATACTCTTCATTTTATAGAATGCTACTTTTGTCTGAGCTATTCTGCTCTTCACTTCTGAGATGCATCTTCCATCCATTGTTATTAATGTTCCCAGGTATTTGAATTTATTGACTTGTTTTAAAATGGTTCCATTTACTTTGATTGTGCATTCTGGGGAAGCCCTTTTCTTTGAGACTGTCATGAAATATTCTAATCCACATATATAAATTATTAGGTAAATATGAAGCCTAACAAATAAAATTAATAAAGAGAAGAGCAATGGTAAAATGACATTGCTGTCACAAGGAATGTACTCGAAATCCCCCTTGTTTTCTGCTTCGTCTGCAAATTGTAACGCTTTCACGTTGATAGTAAAAGCTTACTGTATTATACCCGCTTTCTTCAATGAAACGTGTGCTGTATTTCTTGGAAAAAATATTGAGAGACTGCGTAATGACCTAAATTAATCCTAACATTAATTATATTACGTTACCAAAACGAACGAACAGATGGACAAAAGGATAGCGAGAGGGGAGGGCTGAAAATCAGGAACGCATGCAACACGCGACGCGCGATACAAATGCTGGCATCACGCGTGTAAGTCTACAAGCACTAACTTTTTCAGACGGACAGTGATAAAATACACTACCCTTTCCCAGAGTTAGGTTTATAAATCATAACAAACTCTTATTAGAAAAGATAACATTAGATGGGTTTACGGTTGAAAACATAACAGTACCCAGACAGCACATCTTCCAAACAGGAGGTAGAAGAAATTGCATATTTTGAACGCAGCCACGTAGCTCCTTTAAATTAGTATTTTTGGGTTCCTTAGGGCTTGCTGACAAATAATATGTAAAACGTTACGCAAATAGTCCAGGAATTAATAAATTATACCCAAAATAAAATATTGGGGGTGCCTGACAGCATAAAATCATTTCTGCTCATAAGATTTTTTTTTAACGTGTTTGAAAAAAAATTTACGTTACAGAAATAGCCTACCATGTAAACTCCAAATTGATTGGAGCGCAACAAATGAAAGCCTAACCACGATTGGTCGGGCTATAAATACTATCTTGGTTGTTAGGGGAGACGGGAAAAGATAACATTTTTTCAAACACTTGTCGAAACGTGGCTCATTGGCCAGTCTCGCTGATATACACACTTGGGAGCGTTAGTTCGAGACCACTTGTTTAAAAAACTTGATAAAGCATCAGTGCGTTGAAGCCAGCTATATATTTGGCTCAATAAAAGCTGGAAGATAAGCAGATGGAAATTTGTGCCAGTTTGTGCCAGAATTCATTGCTAATCAACGTATCTGTGTTATTCGTATGAATTGTGGGACAGTGGTCTTGATGGTACTGAGCAGCACCTGGTCAGAGCTTTGCTGAATCCAGAGTCGGACAGCATACTCCTTGGTCTTTTTAGCTATCAGTGAGGTGTCTCCTGAGCCCAGAGGAGAATTCGAGCAGAGGAGTCCTTTCCTGCCGCCATCACGCAAGATAAGCAGAGTTGGCCAGCTGAGCTCGACATTATGTCCCCTCATCTTGAAATGACTTTATAAAAATAACATTCAGAGGGGAATTTACTTGTCTTAAAATCAGGAACTGTGAACATCTCCAATACTAGTCCCTAAAGACAAACTATTGAAGTCATGATGACAAATACCAACAGAGCTTGAACAAAACAAAACCAGTATTACCTCATTTTACTACTACACAACTGACACACATAGAACATTTGTAATAATATATGTCACTACAATATTCATATTAAATACATTCTGTACATAACTTGTAATTTAAATTGATTGTGATTCCTGGTTCCCTTGTAGTTGAATCAGGACACATATTCATTCATGCCAGTAATGAATACATATTGTTATTTGAAAGTTATCAGTGACTCTTTTAAGATATCTCATAGAGTGTTATATGTATGTGAGTGTCACAGTGTTGTTAAGAGTAGTGGATTAAATTAAATTGTTTATCTGTCTGTTGTTGTGACTTACACTTCACCATACACATACCCTAGACACATAACGTAGCATCACACTATTCCAGAATAATTCTGACTGAGATATATAGATATGTGGTAGCAAGTAAGGTTATCTATAATACACTACTCTTAATAGATATAGATACCTTCACAGCTGATCTCAGTCAGTACACTAAGTTCCCTATAAATATTTATAACATCCCACTTCACCACATATATTGGGGTCTCGCTCTTGGGATTTTGAATCTTTCCCTATTAAAAATATTGGGGGTAATTCACTTCAGGGAATATAAGAATTAAAAGGTATCCTTGGGTGGAATTAAATAAGGTTGAGCTCACGGTGCCTGTGTTGTCCATTAGAGATTGAATTGTTGGTTAGACATTGTATAAATTTACCTGATAGACAATGGCGGACCTGGCCAAATTTCGATCTGCTGCGGTTCAGACTGCAAAAGAGTTAGGATTAGATGGGCAAGTTATGGTTGCCTATGTCACAACGGAATGTGACAAATTTATTGAACGCGAAGAAAGAAGATTAGAAAAAGAAGCCGAAAGAAAGTTAGAGGCTGAGACTAAGAGGTTGCAAGCTGAGGCTGAGACTAAGAGGTTGCAGATTGAGGCTGACAAAGAGGCTAAGAAATTGGAAGCAGAAGAGAAGAAATTAGCTGCAGAAAGGGAAGAGAAGAAATTAGCTGCAGAAAGGGAAGAGAAGAGATTAGCTGCAGAGAGGGAAGCAGAAAAGGAGGAGAAAGATTACAAAGGGAACATGAATTACGACTAAGGGAGTTTGAGTTTCAAGGCCATGCTCCTGAAAATGGTGCCAGTCCCTTTGCCTCTGATGCTACGGTTACTCAAGGAGCCTCAACCTCAGCTATGAATTTTCATTTAGATCATTTTGTTGAGAAAGACGATGATATTGAGAGCTATATAAATAGGTACGAACTATTAGCTACCACGTATGGGTTAGAGAGAGAAAGGTGGAGCTTAAAGTTATCTCAGGGACTTCGTGGGGCAGCTTATGAAGTTTTTGCAAAAATGAGCAGAGGTGATCAGGAAAATTATGACATGCTAAAGCAGGCTCTTTTGTTAAGGTATGAAAAGAATGCAGAGTTTTACAGGAAAAAATTTAGGAATGCTAAACTACTGTCAGGTGAAACCTATCACCAGTTCTCTGCACGAATAGAGACATACTTGGAGAAATGGACTTCTCTGGGGAAAACCCAAGATCTTAAGGAAATGGTCCTTATAGAGCAACTAAGAGAGTCCATGGCTCCAGACCTGAGAAAGTTTCTCATGGAACAAGGTGCAGAGAGGCTGGGTGAGTTGCTAAATGTTGCTGAAAGGTATCAAGCAGCTCAAGCAGAGGTAACAGGTAATAAAAAGAAACAGGTGGATAACTTTAGGGCACCACAGAACTTTAATAAATTTGATCCTAGGGATCAAAATAAAGGTAAGCACCAATTTGATAGGCCACGGTATGAAAATAAAAATAAATTCCCACAATTCGATGAAAGGAAATATGATGAAAGAAAATCTTTCAACCAAGGAAAAAGGTGGTGTAAAAATTGTCAGATGGACAATCATGACACTGACCGTTGCAGAAGGAAACCTGTGTATATGGCAACCCTTCAGGTCAGGTCGACCTCAAGACAGGAGGAGGATATTATGTTAGATACCACTCCAGAAGAGATGAGGAAGGCACAGGCTGGGGATAAAACACTCAAGCCTTGTTTCAGAAAATTGTCAACTTGTCATACAACTCCAGGCAAGGGAGATTTTTACATGAAAAACAAGTTGATGTATAGGAAGACTGGAGCTAGATCCAATGGTCACGGACAGCTGGTTCTTCCAAAAAGATATAGGACAGAATTAATAAGGAGTCTACATGTGAAACCAGATGGGGACCATGAGAAGATAGGTACCATCATTCAAAAGGTGGCTCACAATTATTATTGGCCCAAAGCAAGATGGGACATTGAGAATTTTGTAGAAAGGTGTAGCATAGCACATGAGGGAACACCCACAAGTGGGAACATGGATCAGGACCTGGACACGCCACGGGGCAAAATTAGGCCTGATAATAAAAAGAAAAATAGATTTGATAAAGTGGACCAAATGGAATGGGAAGCCCCTTTTCACGGACAAGCTTCACTTAACTGTTTTACAATGGCCACTATGCGGAGAGTGCAAAAAGATGTCTTACCCCAGGATAAGCCGAAAATCCCTCAATCGGACTTAAACAAACTGGAGGAAGAGGATGTAGAGAGGAAATCTCTCATCAAGAATTTTAAGTGGGGAGAAAGCCCCAAAAGAAAAATTGGTAGCGGTCGTTTTGTGAATGATAATTCTGGGAGGAAAAATCATCACTATAAAGCTTCGAGTGGAAGAGACCATACCGGTGCATGGACAAATAGGTCCACACAATTAAAGGTCCATATGTAGCTTTGTTAAGAACGTGGACTGATGAAAAGGCAGAGGAAAACATTACATCTTCATACCAATATGTGAATGAGCTGACCACTCGGTTAAAAACTGGCTGGAAACTTGCCAATGAAAATTTGAAACAAGCCAGGAAGAAACATGCTGCCTATTATAACAGGAAGGCGAAAGACAGAAATTTGGCTGTGGGAGAGAAAGTACTGCTTCTTTTGCCCGGGAGTCAGAATAAGTTACAAATTGGATGGCAGGGTCCATATACAGTTCTAGAGAAGGTGTCTAGAACAAATTATAAGATAGATAAGAAGGGGAAAGAAAAAATCTATCATGTGAATCTCCTGAAGAAATATTTGGAAAGAGAACATCAGGAAGAGACACACTTGTTGACCTTGTCCATCGCCATGGAGATGAAAAAGGAACCACTTTCATCATTTGAATATCCATTACACCCCTGTGAGACAGCAGCACAGGTGAAAATCATTACACATTTAACGAAAACTCAGAAAGAGAGAGTGCAACAGGTTCTAAATAATCATGCAGAGGTGTTAACAGACCGACCAGGGCATACAAACCTATTGGAATATGATATGAAACTCATAGACTCCACACCTGTCTGTATGAAACCATATTCGATTCCGTTTGCTAAGGAAAAAGCTTTGAAGGAAGAGATAGACTATCTATTGAAGGAAGGAATTATTTCGCACAGTGAGTCTTCGTATAGTTCCGGTGTTGTACTCTTAAGGAAGCCCTCTGGAGAACATAGACTCTGTATAGATTACAGGAGACTGAATGCTATTACAGAAGGACAGGTGGATCCATTGCCGGATACAAATCAGCTGTTTGCCAGACTAAATAAAGCTAAATATTTCTCAAAAGTGGATCTGAGTAAAGGATACTATCAGATTCCAGTAAAGCCTGAGGTTAGACCATACCTAGCTTTTAGTACCTCAGAAGGACACTATGAGTTTAATAGATTGCCATTTGGATTGAAGAATGCGCCTAGTGTCTTCTCTAGAATGATGAGAAAATTATTGGATCCTCTGAATAATCCCTGTATAACAAATTTTATGGATGATATCCTTATAGCAACAGAAACATTTGAGGAACACATTGACTCTCTGAACATGCTGTTTGATCGACTTAGGGAGGCAAATTTAACAGCCCGACCAACCAAATGTTGCGTTGGATGTAAAGAATTGGAATTTTTGGGACACACAGTTTATCAGGGAAACATGACCCCTGACCCAAAGAATTTAGAGAAACTACAGAAAGCCCCGAGACCACAAACCAAGAAGGACGTGAGATCCTTTGTCTCATTATGTGGTTTCTACCAGAAGTATATCAAAAACTTTAATTCCATATGTGCACCGTTAACTGAATTGACACGTAAAGGACTTCCAGATCGCATTACATGGACACCACAATGTGAAATGACTTACCAAGAATTGAAGGAAAAGCTCACAAGTAAACCCATTTTGAAATTACCTGACTTAAGTCAAGAATTCATAGTAAGGACGGATGCAAGTAATATTGGGTTAGGTGCAACTCTACTACAGAAATCAGATGCATTGGATGGGGAATTAAGCCCAGTGGCATATGCTAGCAGAAAGTTGAATAAAGCTGAAATCAACTACTCAACTAGCGAAAAAGAATGTCTTGCAGTAATATGGGCAATAAAGAAATTCAATATTTATCTATATGGGAAGGCATTTAAGTTGCAAACTGACCACAAACCTTTATCGTTTTTAGCACAGGCTAAGCATGAGAACTCTAGGTTACTCCGATGGTCTTTGCTTCTGGCTCCATATAATTTTAGCATTGAATATATATCTGGAAAAACCAATCTGGGAGCGGATTTTTTAAGCCGCCATCCGTGTGATGAGAATCACCGTAAACCCCAGAAATAATAATAAATTTCTCTATGTGTATATAGAATAAAGGACTGACATATAATGTCTGTTTTAAGAGGGGAGGTGTCATGAAATATTCTAATCCACATATATAAATTATTAGGTAAATATGAAGCCTAACAAATAAAATTAATAAAGAGAAGAGCAATGGTAAAATGACAGTGCTGTCACAAAGAATGTACTCGAAATCCCCCTTGTTTTCTGCTTCGTCTGCAAATTGTAACGCTTTCACGTTGATATAAAAGCTTACTGTATTATTACCCGCCTTCTTCAATGAAACGTGTGCTGCATTTCTAAGAAAAACATTGAGAGACTGCGCAATGACCTAAATTAATCCTAACATTAATTATATTACGTTACCAAAACGAACGAACAGATGGACAAAAGGATAGAGAGAGGGGAGGGCTGACAATCAGGAACGCATGCAACACGCGTCGCGCGATACACAAATGCTGCCATCACGCGTGTAAGTCTACATGCACTAATTTTTTTTCAGACGGACAGTGATAAAATACACTACCCTTTCCCAGAGTTAGGTTTATAAATCATAACAAACTCTTATTAGAAAAGATAACATTAGATGGGTTTACGTTTGAACACATAACAGTACCCAGACAGCACATCTTCGAAACAGGAGGTAGAAGAAATTGCATATTTTGAACGCAGCCACGTAGCTCCTTTAAATTAGTATTTTTGGGTTCCTTAGGGCTTGCTGACAAAGAATATGTAAAACGTTACGCAAATAGTCCAGGAATTAATAAATTATACCCAAAATAAAATATTGGGGGTGCCTGACAGCATAAAATCATTTCTGCTCATAAGATTTTTTTTTAACGTGTTTGAAAAAAATTTACGTTACAGAAATAGCCTACCATGTAAACTCCAAATTGATTGGAGCGCAACAAATGAAAGCCTAACCACGATTGGTCGGGCTATAAATACTATCTTGGTTGTTAGGGGAGACGGGAAAAGATAACATTTTTTCAAACACTTGTCGAAACGTGGCTCATTGGCCAGTCTCGCTGATATACACACTTGGGAGCGTTAGTTCGAGACCACTTGTTTAAATGATCTTGATAAAGCATCAGTGCGGTGAAGCCAGCTTATATTTGGCTAAATAAAAGCCTGGAACATAGGCAGATAGAAATTTGTGCCAGTTTGTGCCAGAATTCATTGCTAATCAACGTATCTGTGTTATTCGTATGAATTGTGGGACAGTGGTCTTGATGGTACTGAGCAGCATCTGGTCAGAGATTTGCTGAATCCAGAGTCGGACAGCATACTCCTTGGTCTTTTTAGCTATCAGTGAGGTGTCTCCTGAGCCCAGAGGAGAATTCGAGCAGAGGAGTCCTTTCCTGCCGCCATCACTCAAGATAAGCAGAGTTGGCCAGCTGAGCTCAACATTATGTCCCCTCATCTTGAAATAACTTTATAAAAATAACATTCAGAGGGGAATTTACTTGTCTTAAAATCAGGAACTGTGAACATCTCCAATACTAGTCCCTAAAGACAAACTATTGAAGTCATGATGACAAATACCAACAGAGCTTGAACAAAACAAAACCAGTATTACCTCATTTTACTACTACACAACTGACACACATAGAACATTTGTAATAATATATGTCACTACAATATTCATATTAAATACATTCTGTACATAACTTGTAATTTAAATTGATTGTGATTCCTGGTTCCCTTGTAGTTGAATCAGGACACATATTCATTCATGCCAGTAATGAATACATATTGTTATTTGAAAGTTTATCAGTGACTCTTTTAAGATATCTTTGTAGAGTGTTATATGTATGTGAGTGTCACAGTGTTGTCAAGAGTAGTGGATTAAATTAAATTGTTTATCTGTCTGTTGTTGTGACTTACACTTCACCATACTCATACCCTAGACACATAACGTAGCATCACACTATTCCAGAATAATTCTGACTGAGATATATAGATATGTGGTAGCAAGTAAGGTTATCTATAATACACTACTCTTAATAGATATAGATACCTTCACAGCTGATCTCAGTCAGTACACTAAGTTCCCTATAAGTATTTATAACATCCCACTTCACCACAGAGACGACCATTACTTCTGTCTTTTTGCTGTTAAGGCTAAGGCCTTTATTTTCACTTTCTATCACTACTGTATCAACCACTTCCTGCAGCTCCTTTTCACTTTTTGCTATTAAGACTGTATCATCAGCGTATCTCAAGTTGTTTATATTATGTCCGCTGAATGATATTCCTGGCATGTCCTCTAGAGATCTCATTATATTTTCACTGTACAGATTGAACAGTTCTGGTGACAGCACACATCCCTGCCTGACATCCTTTTTCACTTGCTGAAATGTTCCTATATGGCTGCTAATTCTTACAGCTGCTGTTTGTTACCAGTACATGTTCTTTATTATCCTCGAGTCCTTTCCATCAATGTTGATGCTTTTTAACCTTTTGATAATTTCCTCATGTTTCACTTTGTCAAATGCCTTAGTGTAATCTATAAAGCACAAGTACAGATCTGTCTTCACCTCTATGGCTCTTTCTATTAATGTTCTTATAATATATATAGCATTGTTTGTGCCTTTACCTTCTACAAATCCACACTGTAATCACTGATTTCTGGTTTAATTTTATTTCTCACTCTTCTCATGATAATTCGTAATAATATTTTGGTCACATGACTCATAAGACCAATGGTGCTGTGTTCTACACATTCCATGGCTCCAGGTTTCTCTGGCAAAGCTATGAATATGGATTTTAGCAGATCATCAGGTATTTGACCACTGTTGTAGATGTCATTTAAGAGTTTTGTTATCACTTCTACTCCAAATTCTCCCAAAGCTTCCATTTCCTCTACTGTTACATTATCTGGTCCAGGCGCTTTGTCTTTCTTCATGTGGCGCATGGCATCCTCTATTTCTGCCACAAGTACTGGAGGTCCTTCACAACTGTCCTGGTTGTTCAAATCTGGTCTTTCATAATCATAAATTTGCTTGTACATAGATTATGTGTCCTTTCGGTTCTGCACTTCAAGCTCTCTGCACTTCTGGTTTAGCCATGCTTATTTTGCTGTTTGACATTTGTTTACTATTTCCTTATTTAGTCTGTCATATTCTTTGTTGTCTTGCTTCTTCTTCCTTCTTGCATCCATCAGTTTTAAAATTTCATCTGTCATCCACTTCTTCTTTGCAGTCCTCTTTACTTCTGGTATGATTTCTTTTGATGTATTGATTCCTTTAGAATTTCCCACTGTTCATCTATACTCTGTATTTTTTCTATTGCATTGTACATATTCTGTACTGTAATGTTGTATCTGTCACTCATTTCCGTATCTGATTTAAGTAAGGATCCTGTTACATGCCCATTGAGGCATATTGGGAATATGGTGTTAGGCCCATATTTTCTTGACCATCGGTACACTAGGGGTGATGTGGTCAGCATCACGCTGGCCGCCTTAAGTTTCCCAGAGTTGCTCTGGTACCCAATTCATGAGGCTGGGTCGACCCCAGAGCCGTTTGCGGTCTAAAAAAATCCCACCTCAACTGGGGATCGAACCATGGACCTCCGAGCTAGGAAGCCAGTGCACTAACCACTGCTCCGATTTAAGTAAGGCTAAGTTTAATTTGATGTTTTTTTAAGCTCGCTTCACTTTCTTCAAATTTATTCTAAGTTTTCTTATTACTGGTACATGATCGCTGTTGCAGTCTGCTCCTGGCCTAGTTTTCACAGATTTCAAACTGTTTCTTAATCTCCTGCATATTAGTATGTAGTCAATCTGATTATGAACATTGTCCCCTGGACTTTTCCATGTCCAAAGGCGTCTAGGATGCTGCTTAACTCTTAGTATACGAGCGGCCTTCTAGAGAGGCCGATGATCGATCCCCGTCAATAGCAAAAATTTATAGCTGAATGCATGTTTAAAACCACTGAACAATTTAGTTACGTGCATGATATAGGGGTTTCATTTCTTCACATTTTGATATATAATACTTATGTTATCTTTATAAATAAATTAATTATTGCAAAATCTGTAATGGTAGTCATGAAAGGCCGCTTGTATACTAAGAGTTAAACCAGGTGTTTCCTACTATCATATTATGTGTTCTTGCCCACTCTATCAGTCTGTCACCTCTCTCATTTCTTTTTCCAGGTCATAACCACCAGCCACATCATCAACTTTTTCATTTCCAACCTTTGCATTGAAGTCTCCAAGTATAACAGTTGTCTCATGAAATTTACACCGAGTCATTGCCATATCAAGTTCATTGTAAAATGTATCTATTTCTTCTTCTGTACTATCTGCTGTTGGGGCATATATTTGTATAAAACTGATATCAACTGGTCTGCCACTCAGTTTAACTAACAGGACTCAATCTCACATTGCCCAAAATCCCTTTACTGTTCTTGCCCTTTCTGCATCCAATATTATGCCTCCTCCTCTTCCATGTTTATTTCCTCCAGAATAAATTATTTTGTAATTGTCAGAATACATTTCACCGGTTCATAGTATTAGCTATGTTTGTTTATCTTACCATTCACAATATAATATTTCTACGACTAAAATGAGCCTCCTACAAAAGTTAGACAAAGTCCAAAATCACGTTCTACGGTTTATAAGTGGTGCCATGAAGACAACACCAACAGATGCATGTGAAATCAACACCAATACTGAACCTTTAAACCTAAGAAGAGAACGTTCAGCTGTGGAAACATACGAAAGGTATCTGAGAATGAACGATGGTGGAGAATAGGAAAATGATAGAGCAGTGGCACACAAAAAACACAGAATACAAAAGACATCTTTTTTTAAAAATGCAAAAGATGCTAGCATCAAACACCACCTATCAGCAGTTAGATAGCCAATGGTAACTATCAATAATGAACCACCTTGTTGGCAGGCAACTACTACTACAGTAAGAACTGAACTCTCTGACTCCTCAGCAGACAAAACACCCTAGCACCACCCACTACTGAAAACCATTGCCTTAGAAACTATAGATTCATATCCACAAGATATCATCCATGTCTACACAGATGGATCTGCATTTGAAGTCTTCTTTAACTCTTTAAGCCCCAATCGACTTTAAAGTGTCTCAGGGGTTAGACGCACTTGGCCCAATCGACTTTAAAAAGGCTTTAGTATATGTGCCTCTGTTTGAGACTGTTTCTAATTATAACTACCCACAAACCACCCAAAACGTCATTTCCGACTGCAAGTACATTCTTTTAAATACCGCACATGTTTAAGAGTGAACGTGTTTCTGTTTTGAGATATTTATTTTAGATTTTTAAAGCAATTTTTTTAAGCGCATATCCTCCATTTTACCTTGAATAACTAATCATTTTTTTTAAGTGCATATCCTCCATTTTACCTTGAATAACTAATCATTTTTCAATGAAAGCTTTTATACTTGTAGCACAAGAGTAAAGTACATCCAATTACCTTCAGTTTCATATACAACAACAAAGTTATTTATGCATATGAACATTTTAAAAAATTATTTCCAAACAACAACAATAAAAACGCACTGGGGTGGCCATTTTTGCTTGGGCCAAACCCACTTTTTTGCTTGGGACTGAAAGAGTTAACCTTTAGCACGCGGCATTCTTTTGGCGAAAATAGTCGCCTGCCGCTGCATTCTTTTTCACAGCGTCCCGTTTTTATAGTGGGTGACTTGTAATGTCTATAGTTTTTGTGTTTCTTGGTCAATTGCTATCATTTTTGGAATTTATATAAATAAATGAATGGTGAATCTGATGATATAAAATTTGTTTGTGTACATGTTAGATGTGATAGGAAGAGAGGATAGGAAAGATGAAAAAAACGAGAAAAAAAAATTAAAATAATAAAAAAAATTTTTTTTTTAATTTTAAAATTAAAAAAAATAACCAACACACGAAGAGTCCATATCCCTTGCATCTCAATGAAAGTCATTTGACCTACAGACCAATACAAATCAAATGACGATCTTTTTGTTACACCCATCATCAGTAGCAGAGCAACAAACGCCCTCGTCAGCAGTGACATTCGGCCGTAATTCTAAACCTTTCCGATATTCCTAGTCCTAACCCCTAAAATTATACATACTAGCAATGCCATTCTACTTTCGTTTCCATCTCAGCCATCAAACATATTCTGAGAACCGATTTCAGCGCTTATAAAGACAAAAATCTCATCCCCACCGCATGGCGTCAGAATCCAATAAAATTAGAGCGAAAATGGCCGCGTGTTCGATGCCGATTCATTTCGATTTAAAAAATTTACAAAAAATAAACGCGGATACACCCATCACTTTTTAAGATCGGAAACGGAAGCTAACTCTCTTGCAAATAACATTACAACTTAACATCCGGGGCTGAAATCACGTGTACACAAGTCCTAATGCTAGAAACGATGAAATCCGTAAGGCGACACATGTCGCCTCCAGCGTTCAGAACATATGTGTCGCCCGCAGCGTGCTAAAGGTTAAGGCCGTACCGAGCAAATGTCCACTGTTCTTCATTTCAACCATTTTTCATGTATTGTACTTCAGCATAAAAAGTATGAAATGCCCTGTTGTCTTGATAAATACATAATCATTAGTAATGCATTTGTCAAAATTGACCGTGAAATTCAAAATTATGCAACCAGCATCCTTTACAATACAACACAAAATACGGTGCCTTAACTCTTAAAGGATGAGCGGCCAGTATTTGGGGTCGATAAATCTAGGCTCAGAGGACAATCGGCCAGTGTTCAGGGTCGGGCTATTTGAACTAAGTTTTTGTTTCGTTTCATCCCAGTTAGAAGTTTTAGATGACTGGGAAGCGGAAGTATAGCCATTTCTTATTATTATTCAAAGTGGGAAAGTTGTCGCATCACTCTTTCGAGTTCTTTGAACACGTTTACATCAGCTACCTCGTGTAAGCTTTACCAAATTTGTGTTACCTATTTTCGATGGCGTCTAGTTCATCTTCTCGCAAGCGACTTACTCGTCTTAGTGCTCAGCAGGCTCTTAGTTTGATAGAAAATTTTAAGTGAAGATGAAGACGGGTACAGCAGTAGTGATTTTAGTGTTACTTCTAGGTCTAATTCATCTTCCAGCGATGTGGATTCAGAGAATGAAGGTGTTATGTCAGGAAGAGTGGGCGTGGTTCCATCACCCAACATTGGTTCTTCAACATCAGACCCAGTAAGACCTAATTTAGTTTTACAAGAAGGGGAAAGGCGAAATCAGGAGTGTGTCGCAAATATAGAATGGCAGGAGGCAAATATGGGTGAACTAACAAGGAATAGCTTTAGATTCCAACCCAAAGATGGAAGAGCAGTGGGTGTGTCAGCAAATTTAAATGAATCATCTACCCCAATCCAGTGTTTTGAAAGCCTTGTATCATCAGCTATAACGGAGGAAATTTTAACCTTTAGCATGCTGCGGTCGACATATGTCGACCGAGGTATAGCACGCTGGGGTCGACATATGTCGACCCCAGCGTGCTACGTATTTTAGCATTAGAATGTGTGTACACATGATCTCACCCCCGGATGTTAAGTTTTAAACTTATCTGAGAGAGAGTTAGCTTCCGTTTCCGATCTTTTTTAGTAATGGGTGCATTAGCGTTTATTTTCTGTGAATTTTTTAAATCGAAATGAATCGGCTCGAACACGCGGCCATTTTCGCTCTAATTTTATTGGATTCTGACGCCATGCGGTGGGGATGAGATTTTTGTCATTATAAGCGCTAATATCGGTTCTCAGAATATGGTTGATGACAGAGATGGAAATGAAAGTAGAATGTCATTGCTAGTATGTAAAAGTTTAGGGGTTAGGATTAGATTTAACGGAAAGATTTAGGGTTACGGCCGAATGTCACTGCTGACATGGGCGTTTGTTGCTTTGCTACTGATGATGGGTGTAACGAAAATATCGTCATTTGATTTGTATTGGTCAAATGACTTTCATTGAGATGCAAGAGATAATTTAGATATGGACACTTCGTTTGTTGGTTATTTTATTTTATTTTTTTTTTAATTTTAAAATTAAAAAAAAATTTTTTTTTTATTTTTTTCTCGTTTTTTTCATCTTTCCTTTCCTCTCTTCCTATCACATCTAACATGTACACAAACAAATTTTATATCATCAGATTCACCATTCATTTATTTATATAAATTCCAAAAATTATAGCAATTGACCAAGAAACACAAAAACTATAGACATTACAAGTCACCCACTATAAAAACGGGGCATTGTGAAAAAGAATGCAGCTGCAGGGGAAGTTTTCTGGAAGAGAATGCAGTGTGCTAAAGGTTATAAAGCATAAACTGCTTTGCAGAAATTGAAGTGCAGAAGCATACACCACAAATGGGTCTGCTGTGCTTGTCATGGAGAATGGAAAGGAGAAACCTCTTATCATTCATGAATATAACCATAAAATGAATGGTTGCAACAAGGCAGATCAGATGATAGGGTATTACGGCTTTTTCAACAGAAAATTCTTGAAGTGGTGAAAGAAGATTTTCTTTTGGATATTAGAAATTGCCACCTGTAACACTTATATTTTGTACAAATTGACAAGACCAGTTGGAGTTGGAAAATCGCAGCTTACGTTTAAGTTGTTAAAACAAACACTGATCAGAGAATTATGTGCTTCGGCGGCATCCTCAATGCTGAAATCAGTCGCATGCTAAATCCTCCAAGGCCAAGTAAATTATCAGATAATCCATTGGAAGGCGCAAAACACATAATGCAAAGAAGCACTAATTTCAGGAGGTGTAAAGTTTGCAGCAAACCTGACGACAGGAAAAGGACAAACTATTATTGCGCAGGATGCACTGGCCACCTCCATCTGCACAGAGATGATTGTTTCCTGAAATGGCACACTAAAGTTTAAGTTGTAAATATCTCAAATTTTGTGTGTAAGTAGTGTTCTTTGAGAGAGCAGTTCAGCATATATATCACATTTTGTGTTCTTTTTCAAGTATTTGTAAATTTGTGACAGTAGAGTTTATTTCATGTTCTGTGTGACACATGGAAAGAAGTTGGAGTATAAACTTGAACCATGTGTGATTTATTTCCAAAATGGATGTAGTATGATTTGTACCTTGGATAACACAAATGATGGATTAGCTGTCTTCAATTGGTAAGCGTGATATGTGTTTGTTTTGTTTTGTAAAAATGTTTCCGCCTCGTCTCTAACTACTTTATACTCATAAAAAAATAGGTAATTTATAAACTTAACATATTCAGAATCCTCATTTCGTTTCCTTTTCAAATATTTATAACTTGACTCTATTTGTTAAATACTTAGAAAGAACTGACACTTACATGGTAACACTATATGAAAAACCTGAGTCGCAGAAAATTTGTGAAAATAGTGTCTTTCCTTTTCTTGATGCCTAATGAAAAGTAGTTAAGAATATAAACTTGAACCATATATGTTTTATTTCCAAAATGGATGTAGTTTACAAGAAATTGTATCTTGGATAACACAAAGCCAGATCGAAACCTCAGAAATGAGGTATCTGAGGAAAGTGGTTGAAGTAACAAGAAGAGACATGGTCCGCAACCAGACGATATGTCAAGGCCTAAAATCCCACCCCCTGCAGATCCAAGTAGAACAGTCCCAACTAAGATGGTTTGGCCATGTCTGCAGAATGGGAGAAGATCGGCTACCACGACAAGCATGGGAAACCAAGAGCCAAGGATCCAGACCCCCAGAGTCCGATGGGACGACAACATTAGACAATCTCTGAAGGATCAAGGACTAGAATGGAACTAAACCAGGAGGAAGACAGCCGATAGGATAGTCTGGCGCTCTCTCTTCCAAACCTCTACACCCCACGGTAGAAGGGGAACGACTAAATAAGTAAGATAACAAAACTGATGGATTAGCTATCTTCAGTGGGTAATTCTGATATGTTTTTGTTTTATTTGTCAAATATTTTTCTTCCTAGTCTCCAACTACTTTATAGCCTACTCAAACAAAATGTATAAACTGAACATATTCAGAATCCTCATTCAATTTCCTTTCCAAATAGGCCTATATATAACATGACCATATTTGTTAAAAACTTTGAAAGAACGGACCCTTACAGGGTAACACTATATGAAAAACCTGAGTCGCAAAAAATTCCTTGTGTAAAACCCCTACGTCCTCAAAGAGTTAAAAGTCCCCCACAAATAGAAAATACACCACAGGCTTATCAAACATATTTTGCGGAGATTTTAAAACAAATGTAGTCTTTCATATCTCTGCATTAAAACAGCTAGGCCTATATTTATAAAGCTGTTTGAGCCATAATATACGTAATGGCTTGTAAATACTGTGATTTCTATGAAAAGACAACTGAGTACTAAGACAGATGTTGACAATTTTGGTTAGGCCTAACTTTAATCAGAGCAGGTTTAAAACTGACACTATTCTTTATAATTATGTGCACACTTTGTTAAGTAAAAAAAAGCTGTGCTGCAGAATGTGCTAATCCCAATATACAATGCTCACGCTCTCATATTATTATTCCTGTTAGCATATGTGAATTCAATGTAAGCCTGTGGTATTTGTTACATAGTGATGTTGCCCAGAAGGCTATAGAAACGTATCATAACAGTGGACGACTTCTGGTGGGAGACTTACACAAATACGAAGTACAGAGCGGTACACACGATGATCAGGGACCATGCACATGTTGCAGGTATTATCTTCGTGGAAAGCTCACACTGTGGCATGTTTGTGAGCCAGGTCAAGGCATAATAACGAATGCTAGGGGCTGTGTAACCGAATGTACTTTGATTTGTCTGCGCCAGACATCACTTTTCCGGGGTACATCTCTCGTACCTAACAACGAAGATCAGTCAATTTATACGCGATAAGAAAATATTCTTTTAAAACATATAAAATAACATTTATGTTAATATTATATTCAAATATGGCAGTAATAAATAAAGTCGATAAAAATATTCAAAACTTAAATAACATTCTCTGGTTTGATTTACTTCGTTTTCATCTTAAACGAGGAGTAATACACAATCCATTTTGTTCATTCTATTGCGCATGCCTTCATAAGTTTCCGGTTACGGCAAATTCAATATGGCCGTGTATCCAAACAAAACGACATAAGGTACGTTCCATGCATATCATAATGGAAAAACCAGTGGCTGTCATTTCATACAGTAGCGTAAAGTACAGCGGATTATTAACTCATCGCGGGTTAAAAAACAGTAATGGAGCGGTAAAGGGGAAGGATAGTGGAACAAGGTCTGCCGTTTTGCTCGAACGTTATCTAGCCTATACGGATAAGTAACCGTAACACTTCGACTCATTGCAAAACACCCACTATTAAACTAAACTAAATCCAACTAAAATGGAAGAAAAGTATCCATTTCAACATCTTATAGGTTACAGTTATCTATATATTTAAAAGGCAGTGTCGCGTTGTTTCTATGTTCTTAGTACAAATCCGCATGCCTTATTATTACTTAGGCCTAATGAATTTTGGCAGAGTTTCTCTTTAGGGGGGGGGGGGGGGGGGGTGTAAACGCCGTTGGGTTATTTCATAATTTAATATTGTAATTATGACTGGAGAATTATTTAAAGTGTTCCGATAAAGGGTAAACATGCCTATCATTTTTTCAGGGGTCATAATCAAGGGAAAGAGAACTCAAGGGACGTAACACAAAAGTTAAAACTATTATTTTATGTTTGTAATTAATAACCATACGTCTGCATATTTTACAAGAAAATAAAAAATGTTTAACTACACACTTTTAATTTATAGGGAAAAAAAAAGCCCAGTTTTATGTAGCATTTCCGTTTTATTTAACTATGTAATTTTAATGGAACTGATTTTGCCACGCGGATTCTAATTGCATCGGAGCTGTATCGATATATATATTAAAAAACCAGTGAATGTTCCATGTGGATCAACATTCGAAGTAAGCATCATCCACTGTGCGTGTTTAATTTGAATGAAAATCTAACAAGATTTAGAGTATTTAAAAAAAAAATTTTACAGCATTTTTAAAATACTGCGTCAAGCGAATTTAAATTGTAAAATAACTGTATCCACATATATAAAAACCAAACTCACTTGACAGCAATTAGTTTTAAGTCATTTTATAGCAAAAAATTTTGCAGAAAAAAATTATTAAAAATATAATAATTGTAATCGTTGAAGGACCGTTCAAAGAGAAGTAATTTTGTTGCATATTGCCTGGTAATGGCACTGATTTTGCCACGCAGATTCTATTTGTAGCAGAACTGTATCGAAATATATATTAAAACCAGTGAATGTTCCATGTGGATCAACATTCAAAGTAAGCACCATCCACTTTAGGGTAACAGGGGGCAAAAAGCACCCACGTTTGCACCACCTAATACTTTTTGTTCTATATTTCCGTATATAGTCATGTTTTCTTGCACATAATACCACAGTCCTTTGGGAACATCATTACTGCATTGGGAAAATAACACACTTTAATTTTAAAAGTACTTGAACATATTTAATTTAAATTTTTTTTCCGCTGCACCAAAAAATGGACCAAAACAGCAATGCGGGGCAATATGCACCTATGCATGGGGCAATAGAAAAGATGAAGATTTTTCCCCTGGAAGACAACAAAAAGCATCAAAGAAATTTCATTTATTCGTATTCATTAGTCATTTCACTAGATAAACAGGTGATATGGCACAAAAATCATTTTATTATGGTTCGGATGATAAAAATTAAATCGACATGTGACACAGCAACAGCTCATAGGCAGCAATGCACATGGCAATGGAGAATGGTAGCACATTGATGAAAACTAATGAATTATCATTATTTATTCATAACAACATAGTATTAGTAGTTAATTTATCCATTTTTCTACCTCAGATGAAAAGATGATGACTTCCTTCTGCTTACTTTGCAAGAAAACTTAAGTTTAGCGCAGGGATGCAAAGCGACTTAAAAGTTTTAAGGCGCGTTTGTAATGGCTGCTCATGAGGTGATCAGGTGACACCTTCAAATTTGTAAAGATTCGACCTATTTCATTAGTTGTTTTGGCCCCTGTGGGGAATGAAACACTGCATTTGATTGGTCAGTAACGAAAACACACAGCACCTATCGCCCCCATGGTTCATGAGTAGTATTACAACAGAACAAACGCAGCTTGGTCGGCGGACCATGCCTGTTGCCCCCAGGTGCTTTTTGCCCCCTGTTACCCTACATGTTTAATTTGAATGAAAGTCTAACAAGATTTAGAGTTTTTCTTTTTTAAATTGTTTACAATACTTTGTCAAGCAAATTTAAATTGTAAAATAATTTGGTTTCTACCGCTTTTGGTTAAAAAAATAAAGAATAAGCTGGTGCCTTAGATACAAAAGTGCGAATCTGTGAATTCTTGCCTCAATCGATTTCACTCTGGAGACACATTCAGAAAATTTGACTGACCACCAATATGCAACGTAAAGGCTGGGTAAAAGGTAAAGGATCCCATCACACGCCTATTGAGACATATTGGAAATATGGTGTTAGGCTCATATTTTCTTGACCACCAGCACACTAGGGGTGATGTGGTCAGCATCACGCCGGCCGCCTTAACCTTCCCATAGTTGTTCTGGTACCCAATTCATGAGGCTGGGTCAACCCCGGAGCCGTTTGCGGTCTAAAAAATCCCACCTCAACTGGGGATCGAACCATGGACCACCGAGCTAGGAAGCCAGTGCACTAACCACTGCGCTACCGTGGCTCCCAACGTAAAGGCTGAATCAACGGAAATAATTAGAATGATAATAATATTTTATTTTTTTTTGCAAATAACTGCGCAAATTTTTACTATTTTACAATGCTATTAAAAGGTATTAATTAAAGTTATAATTGAAAATTAAAAGAAAAGTTAAGCTGTAGTAGCATTTCGGTTTTTTTTTAATATGTCAATTTAGTATAATTCATTTTAAATGGCGGAATTTAATTGTATACTCGGAATAACAAGATATGATATTCATCATGGATATTATACAGTGAAACCAACTGCAAGGTCTTTTCTATTTGGACATGCGCCTCAGTGAAGCTGGTGCCTCGCCAAAACGAGGCAAATTTAAAAAAAAAATACAAATCTAGCTCAAATTTAAGCAATACACTGGGGAGCCGCACTGGTGTAATGGTTACCACACTGCGCTGGTGATTGGGTGATCCAGGTTCAAGTCCGGGCGAGTACATTTGAAGGAGTGTCGTCGACCGGGACTTGGACTGGATTCATTCAAGCCCTGGCAAAGACATTTGAAAGAGTGTCGTCGACCAGGGACTGGAATAACCTGAGCGGCTCCTGAGTCGACCCAGCTCTAATGGGTACACTCCAAAGACGGTGAGTATCTGCCTGAATGACGTGTGGACACCTGTCATTGTACAGGGAAAAAAGGGATACTATCTTAAAAATCAGTCTCAGGCTAGATATACTAACCGGAGATTCTCGCCTTGAGTAATAGCAGGCGCACGTTAAAAAAAACAGTACACCAGAACGACAGGTCTTCTTTATTTGGACATGTGTCCTAATATAACCGACGTCATCCATGTGTCTAGGTTGAATGGGTCACGTCTTGCCAAAACGAGAAATTTTTATTTTTAAAATGAAGCTCAACACAATCACTATGTCTTTTATATTAGAAGTATGTATCACAGAAAATGGGTACCCAAAGATGCAGCAATAGAGAATGCAGTCAGCAACCCATAGCCTGACTGCTTGCATCAGGGTTAGCGAACCAGAGCTGACCAAGACCCTACTCCACCTCCAAGTGGTGGTCCTGGAAACAGGCTGCATCACTGTAATCTGGCTGAGAGAGTAGGGATCAAAGTGGGAAGGCAAACCCTGTCCCAACAAATGCAGTGCTGAAGTCGGATGTGTCGGCCGAAAGTTGCAGATATCGCAGCTTCGCTGTAAATGGACACAGCGCAACCAACATCCTTTTCAGGACGAACGAGGAAGAAGAAGAAGAAGTATCAAAGAAAATAATCGTGTTTTATTTTTTAATTTGTTGTTGTTGCTGCAAGTAACAATGTATATATGTTTGAAAAGAACATACTTACTTAGTCGTTCCCCTTCTACCTTGAGGTGTAGAGGTTTGGAAGAGAGAGCGCCAGACTATCCTATCGGCTATCTTCCTCCTGGCCTGGTTCCATTCTAGTCCTCGGTCCTTCAAAGATTATCTAATGTTGTCCTCCCAGCGGACTCTGGGTCGTCCTGGGGGTCTGGATCCCTGGCTCTTTGTTTCCCATGCTTGTCGTGGTAGCCGATCTTCTCCCATTCTGCAGACATGGCCAAACCAGTAGAACATGCTACGATTAACAGTAGTAAACACGTTAAAAAAAGGATGAGTTGGACTATTCTTTCTTGGTGCGCCAGGTCGGAAAGGGAAAATTTGTCTTATTAATTTGCTTCTTACTAAAACTCGGAAGCAGAAAAAAATTGCTTTTGCGGTTCCATCATAAGAAATAAAAGAGTATTTTGTATGGAATACAGCTAAACACATTTACTCAGTCTTTTATATCTGGAGTATTTTAATTTTATACACGCGTTAATATATTGGGCGGAAATTATGTCTTGGATGAACAAAGCGTGCCATGACAAAATGATGCAAACATTAAAAAATAACAAAACTTTAAACAGCCATTTGCTTGCCTTTCCAATAGTTCTACTGTAGCAGACTTGCCCAGAGAGATACAGATTGATACAAACAAACCTCCAACCAACATTAAATGCCTGCAAGTATAAACAGAGCGTCAGAATAACAAAACAATCTGAATAACAACTAAAACATAAATAAATCATTACGAAACAATGTATGTGTTTGAAGGGGGCGTGCTACAAAGATAAGTAGTAAACACGTTTAAAAAAGGAAATGGTGGATTACTCTTTCTTGGTGAGCCAGATCGAACGCGAAAATATGCCTTATTTATTTGCTTCTTGCAAAAACTCAGAAGCAAAATGAAATCACTCTTCTGGTGGAACCATAAAGAATAACAGTATTTTGCGTGGCTTGCATTTGCAATTACAGTAAACAATTCACGGGGATAGTCACTTATAGGAGTAGTCACTAACTTAAACGAAAATTCATTTTCACTCGAATATCAAAATATTATAGTTTGATTTTTACAATTCCTAAGTTTCCTAAACAGTTACTAGGAAAACCTGGGCAACGCCAGGTACTTACAGCTAGTGATATGTAATGCCGCAAATTTCTAATATATCATGCTCACAAAATTTATGTTATGTGGAAACACACCGCTCTACATGCAATCAAACCACACGGAGTCATGGCAGCGTCCAGTTCACCGTCCTTCCCCTCAGTCAATGGAGCTTTGACCAGCTTATATGCATGTCTTCCTTTTAGATTTTTATCACATTCTACTGTCCATTCATCTGTTATTCTTTTAATTAAAGCTTGTGATCTATGGAAGTTTAGCCTACATGATCAACAAATTATTTGCTCAGGGTTACCACGGCTAGCGGGTCTCATTCGTCTTATTGTTGATCAGAATTGACGTCATTGCATTCTGGACAAACCCATCGATGCTCAATCTCCCTCAGCAAATGTTGAAGGGTATGAATGCTAACAGTTCCTGTAGTGCGCTGGTTGTATACACGACGGATGCATCCTCTCATACGTGGATCAAATTGACAGCACTCCAAGCATGTACCTATCATCACAATGGGGGTATCTCATGTACAGCCCAAGACTATGTGCATCCTTTCATTTTGAATGTGTTCTAGTCATTCACATTTTGTTACTGGCAGCGTGAGTACTCCCAGCCCATATTCGCTTACCGATATGACTAGGTGATGATACAGCAGAAATAAATGTTGAAGGGTATGAATGCTAACAGTTCCTGTAGTGCGCTGGTTGTATACACGACGGATACATCCTCTCATACCTCCATCCCTGCTAATCTTACATTTGATGCCAAATTCCAGCAATCTTAGCCTCGTTGATTCATCTATTGCAGCGTTGTTCTCTATCAGGCGATCACTAATTGTCCTTAGTATCTCTCCCTTATCCATATCCAGTGTCTCCACTATGGGTGCACTTGAGGCTAGTCAGTCAGCTCTCTCATTAACATGTACCAGTGCATGACCAGGACAATAGATCCATACCAGTTCCTGAAGATTTAAGGCTTCTATGGATGTTTTCCACTCATGCCATAGCATCCATTTTGTCCTTCCGAAGCATGGACAAGCATGGTTGTTGTCATGTAAGCTCTGCTCTGTTCGGCAATGATACTACCGTTTACTCTAGCCGAGAAGCCCCTGATTTCTCAACACAGAGTACAAACCCATCAGTGTACACCATGGTATCTTTATTTCCCGCTTGATCATATAGCAGTTGATTAATTTCCAGTTCTGCTTTCCCATTGCCCCGAGCTCTGCATTCCTTGCCAAAGCTGATGATGACTTGCTGGTAGTTTATCCAGTTATCACCTGGTTTACTCCACTCTTCTTCCTTGGATACGTTTTCAGCTGGGGAACTTTCATGTCTAATCGTAACCTCTGTCTGTGCCATCCATGACATCCCTCTCTTTATTCTTACTTCCTTGATGTCAGCTATGTTTCTATGCAGGGGGTGACTTCTGTCTGGGGTTATTCGCATATATGCTTTTGCCTAGGCCATCGCATATCTGGATCTAATTGACAGCACTCCAAGCATGTACCTCATCGTCACAATGGGGGTAACTCGTGTACAGCCCAAGACTGTGCATCCTCTCATTTTGAATGCGTTCTAGTCATTCACATTATGTTACTGGCAGCGTTAGTACTCCCAGCCCATATTCGATTACCGATGTGACTAGGTGATGATACAGCAGAAATAGTCATCTCTGCTCCTGGTGCAAAGTGGCCATGGTTTGTAAGGCTGCCAGACCTGGCTTGCACTCCTGTATGATTTGCTCAGCGTGGAACTTGTACGCTAGCCCATTTTAGTAATGAAGGAAGAAACACCAGGCAAATCCAAACAATTATAAAATTTTAACTTACTCTTATTTACAATAATTGGTGGGAGTATCAGGCGACCTATTACTCTTAAAGGTCCTACAGGCAGCGTGGTGCAACAAGACCATACCAAACGATTGGGAGATTGCCATCATAACACCAATTTTCAAAAAGGGTGACAATCGACAGTGTGGAAACCATAGAGGCATATCCCTTCTCAGTATCCCTGGTAAAATCTACTCTAGAATCCTAGAGCAGAGACTCCGACGCCTAGCTGAGCCACAATTGGATGAGGTCCAGTGCAGATTCCGAGCAAACCGAAGTACTCAAGACCTAATCTTCACACTCAGACAGCTGAGTGAAAAGACCCTTGAGTATAAGAATGAGATCCATCTTTGTTTCATAGATCTGGAAAAGGCGTTTGACAGGGTCCCCTGGAGCAAACTTTGGGACTGTTTGGCAAGGAAGAATATTCCAGCTCATCTGATTCATGCTATACAGGAGCTTCTACAAGTCTTGCAGAAATTATGTGAGGACAGCAAACCATAAGTCAGAAGAGTTCAGGACCACCACTGGTGTAAGACAAGGTGATATCCTGTCACCTTATCTTTTCATACTCCTCATGGACGATGTCATCAAGGCATGTAAGGAGAGAACAAGAAAGTATTCAGTGGGGTACTGGAAGATGAGATGGGTCTGTATTTCAGAGCTGGCATTTGCTGATGATGTTGCCCTGATTGCTAAATCAGAGGCACATCTCCAATCCAACCTGCAAGTCTGGAAGGAAGAGCTGGAGAAGAGAGGGATGGTCATAAGCAGCTGTAAAACAAAATCCATGGTGATATCATGAGAAGAAAGAAGACATCAGATTAAGCTGGGAGAACAGGTCCTGGAGCAGGTCGACCACTTTAAATACCTCGGAGCTATTATAGACCGAAAGAGAGGCATCAAAGAAGAGTTGGCCACTCGAAAAGCAGCAGCTGGGAGACTTTTTCAGGCCAAAAATCGAGGTTTCCTCAGCAAGAGAGAGGTTGGTAAGAAAATGATGACTGTATACCGCTCCACCTATGTCCCAGTCTTGACATATGGATGCGAGTCATGGGCAATGACCTACAACCCACAAAAGCCAGATCCAAACCTCAGAAATTAGGTATCTGAGGAAGGTGGTTGAATTAACAAGAAGAGACATGGTCCGCAACCAGACGATACGTCAAGGCCTAAAATCCCACCACCTGCAGACCCAAGTAGAACAGTCCCAACTAAGATGGTTTGGCCATGTCTGCAGAATGGGAGAAGATTGGCTACCACGACAAGCATGGGAAACAAAGAGCCAGGGATCCAGACCCCCAGGACAACCTAGAGTCCGCTGGGAGGACAACATTTGACAATCTTTGAAGGGCCGAGGACTGGAATGGAACCAGGCCAGGAGGAAGACAGCCGATAGGATAGTCTGGCGCTCTCTCTTCCAAACCTCTACACCTCACGGTAGAAGGGGAACAACTAAGTAAGTAAGTACAGTAATTGGACAGGAGTAATAATTACAGGCTCAAATATTGCTATTGAGCATACTATTTGGAGTGAAAGACACAGTATATTCCGGTGATAACTCATAAGGGGATTGGACTATTTTTCTTTGTAAAAAAAAAATAATAAATTAAAAACAAATTTATTGATCTGTGGTCTACTCATCCCCACTTTTATTCAGATTTATCAGATCTACCTTTCTTGGCTTCTTTATTTGCCTTTTCATTTCCTTGTATGTGAAGGTACCCAAGCTATTAAAACTATAATATTCTCAGGTGTATGGGTTGAAATGAAGAACAGTGGGCCGTGTTCTTCAACGCCATCCAAATAAGTGTTAGGATAGGGCTCGGTTTATGCTTCCTAAACCTAACCTTTACCCCTCACTACTGCATCTCTGGATTTTTTTTTGTTTTGAGTTAGTATCGAACACGCGGCTCACTGATCTTCATTTCAACCAAAGGTAGCCTATGTATTAGCCAGAAATATCTTCTTTGCTGTGTCTGGTCTGCTGCATTCTCGTGAGTCAATTAAAATTGACAGTTTCTGGAGATGATTGTCAGAGAAAAAATGTCTAGTGCATTTAGTATTGCCACCATTTCTGCAGTGAAAATATACAATTTTCTGTGATATAGCATTACATGTAGGGAATATAGAACTCTCGACATTAAAATACTTTAAATTGGGAGTAGGCTGTTTTAGAATAGAAAAACTTACTGTGCAGAATGTCTGCTAGACAAAAATACAGAGCATTCCCTAGTAGGCCTACAGAGAATCCCAGTATTAGATTATTTACAGGCATGCGATTCATGTGTAACTGTTGATTGGGTGTTAAGAAAAGACAGACCTAGAGAACTGCACAATATAGTCAAACATATTTAATAAGAACATAAATTAATAAATAATGATTAGTGGGGTAAGGCAGGAAAGTGAGGTTTGAGTAATACATATTACTAATAATATAACGATAAAGAGTAAATTAAATATCAGCACAAGCAGCTCAAGTTTTTCTCACCTGCACACACATATGCACAGACACACCCTTTTTTCCACAATGACAAGTGTGAAGAGACTACCATTTCAGGACAAAGGGAAATAAACATGCACACATACACAACTTGGGTAATTTTCATTTACCCTATTTTACTCTGCAGTCCTGCCCATGATGATAGGAAACTCTTTACAGAGCGATACAACAGGAAGCAATCTGATCATCAGAAGAAGTCCCCCCGTCCGACAAGTGTTTCGTTCAGCAGTGAATTAAGTAGCATATGGCAACAACCTGCTTCTCTCCATGAAAAAACTGCTTGGAGATATCTGGGACCTTGAGCTGACTATTACCTTTTTTTTTTTTTTTCTCAAACCAGCGGCACTCGAGCTTTCCAGCCCTTTTGGCCCAATGAAACGTCATTGCGAGGCTGGGGAGCCAGTGGACTTTCCTTCCAACCCGGTCAGGAGCTTCGCTCCTTCCCATCCACAAAGGGTTTATCTGCAGGAGCCGTTCAGGTTATTCAGTCAAATCCCGGTCGATGACACTCCTACAAGCGACAGCGCCCGGGCTTGAACCGTGAAAACCCGGTCGCTAGTGCAACGTTGTAACCATTACACCAGCGCGGCTCCCCACTATTACCATTATTATAGTCATTAATGTGGATGTCTGAGGGCGAACGAGGAAGATTTACTCTATTTACAATCATTGGGTAGTAGGGATGATACCACAGTAGGTATTGGGAATTGAACATATTATGTGGAGTCGGAGATACTACGCTCATATATATCCTTAATATAAACCATCAGAGGTTGAATTGGATATTTTTCTTCATAAAGTAACACAAATATGTATTACTTTAGGAGATGAAATAGGTAAACAAGGGCTGTTTGATCTGCCCGAAAATGCAGACTTGACTTGGGTGGTTCAACTACATGAACATTAGGCTACACTCCACAATGTTAGACCAAAAGTGCAAAGCATTGCATTGCAGAAATGTTACTGCCACAGTGTATGTCAGATACTACAGACTAACGTGAAAGAAATCAAATTGATAAGTACCAGCTAAAAATGGACAGAGAATGACTAATGAGAAAACTAGTGGAACTGTGGGGTGTAGATCACCAAATACTGAAAATGTTATGTACAGGAAATGTCAGGCCGGCACTGGAATATGGAATACCAGCCTGGGCTACTGCCTCAAAATCCAACTTTGAAGGAACAGCTAGAATACAAAACCAGGTTGAGAGAATCATTACTGGAGCAATGAAATCAGCACCAATAAATGCAATGTACAAGATAACAAAACTATGATTGACAAAAAAGATTACAGAGTACTACAGGAGGCAGAATAATTTGAAAGGCTCACAAATCACCCAGTGAATGACAGACTGAAAAGATGTGGTTCAAGCAGACTCCAGTGAAGCTGCTTTGCACAAAAAGCAAAAGAGCTTGCCCCCACTGTACCAAACTTTGTACAGATGAAGACAAAGGCCCTTAATAACTAGCAGAACGTTCCCACCATGGAAGAGACTAAGGTTCCTAGTGCTGATTGATAGCATATCAGAAGTGATGGGAAAAGGCAGGCAAACAGATGCAGAGAGGAAACACCTAGCTATGGAATACATCAGAAAGATGTACCCAACCACAGAATGGGCCCACATATATACAGAAGGATCAGCAACAAAAGCTACAAAAAATGAAGGCGGCGGCGTATATACAATATTAAAATATGGACAGGAAGTCCATATCTCAGTGGCCAGTGGAAAAATCTCAAACAACTTTAAAGCGGAGGCAGAATCGCTAAAAGAAGCTGCAGTTGCCATCATGGAAAATACAGATTTTGCTAGAGACAAGATAGCACTCCACGCAAACTCGCTATCAGTCACCATTGCCTGCAGGAACAATAAAAACAATGAATTAGACAGTCGGGCAGGAGCACTAATGGAAACCAGCTATAAATTCAAAACAGTAAAAGTGCAAGATGATATATGGACATGAAATGGCAGATAGACTTGCAAAAGTGCAAGATATATGGACATGAAATGGCAGATAGACTTGCAAAAGTGCAAGATATATGGACATGAAATGGCAGATAGACTTGCAAAAGTGCAAGATATATGGACATGAAATGGCAGATAGACTTGCAAAAGTGCAAGATATATGGACATGAAATGGCAGATAGACTTGCAAAAGTGCAAGATATATGGACATGAAATGGCAGATAGACTTGCAAAAGTGCAAGATATATGGACATGAAATGGCACATAGACTTGCAAAAGTGCAAGATATATGGACATGAAATGGCAGATAGACTTGCAAAAGTGCAAGATATATGGACATGAAATGGCACATAGACTTGCAAAAGTGCAAGATATATGGACATGAAATGGCAGATAGACTTGCAAAAGTGCAAGATATATGGACATGAAATGGCAGATAGACTTGCAAAAGTGCAAGATATATGGAAATGATATGGCAGATAGACTTGCAAAAAAAGGAGGAAGAAAAATCCAAACTGAAGACAGGGCAACATATGAAGAGTTCAAATCAATATTTAAAAATAACTTTAATGACAAATGGCATAAGAAACACTCAGAGTTTGATACTGCACAACCATACTATACATTACCAAGAGAGATCAAGTGATCATTTTTAGACTAAGAACCGGCTATTGCAGACTTAAATACCATCTGTTCAACAAACTGAAAAAAAAAAAAGATAGATATATGTCCATATGGGGAGGACAAGCTAATAGAATATGTCCTCTGTGACTTTTGACTCCATGGGAAAGCACCACACATACACACACAGTGAGGAAATTTGCATGTACCATTTATACAGTAATGACCAGGGGGGATAATCATCATCATCTCCTTTCAACGTCCCAAGGAGCATAGGCCTTCAGCAAACTTATGCCATGTCTTCCTGTCTCGTGCCGTCTGCTCAAGGTCTTCTTCTTCTGCGTTCGGTTTGTAGTCATGCTAAATCTGCAGGCCTGTCGCCAGGATGAAGTCCACAGTCTTTTCCAGGTCAGCGCGGCAGCCCCATAGCTTCTGCTGGAGCTCATCACCTTTTGGCCAGGTCGCACGTCGCAATATATCATGGGTTGGACAGTTCTGGAGAATGTGTTCTGGAGTCTGGATATCAGTTCCACATGGGCATTCATTCGTGTGGGATATCTTGAGGCGATAGAGATGTCCAAGTAATCTGCAGTGACCAGTTCTCAGGCGGAAAATTGTTGTCTGTTGGTATCTGTTTAGATGGTGGATTGGGTCATCTCTGCTGTATATATCCCCTTCCTCCTTCCACTGATTTTTGTACTTGTTGTGGATGATGGTTTTTGCTTCCCGATAGGGCAATGGGTGGTTGTATTGTTCCATTTTACTGCCACTTTGTTAAACTCTGTTTAGTTGTTAACTCATACTGGCTACTAGTTGTTGAATCACGCTTTATTTGTTAAATGACGTGAATGTCCACCAGTTGATAAATGTAGATGTTGGGACTGGTGTAGTAAAGTGTAACGATTGTCAACTCATTAAACCCAGCACAGTTTTGGTCATACAGGTCATCTTGTCCTGGAACGTGATGAGGCTCCGACAAGAATGTGAGTGTAAACAATGAGTGTGTATGTGAATGTCAGAACGCAAATGGTAGAATGATTCGATAGAGTTGACAGGTTGGTAGTACATCACTCATACTCACACTGTTCGAATTCAAGAAGTACTGGAACTACGGTGGTCTTTTTATAACATTTAATGGGACGCACACTTGGACAGTACGTGTATGGTTACAGGAACAAATGTCGACATAGACAGCATAATGTTGATCACAGGAATATCATCTTAAGTTAGCATTCATGCTTGGCAAATATCATAATGGAGCATTCGTAAATAAGCATTCAGAGTTCCATCATGTAAATCATCTGGCTTTACTGACTGGGCACGTCAGACCATAACCAATATATAGGAAGGCTCCTAGACCTAACCTCGTCTAGCGAATATCCCTTCACGTAAAGTTCAATATATATATTTTCCATAAAGATATAGGAATCCCAGACATGGGTTCTCACATGTAGCAGTGATCTCTTGGTTCATCGAGCGATAGTACAGGCATCCCTTTTTCTCACTCGATAAATACAAAGTATATGAATTTCAACATGGCTGTTCTTCTCTCGTGAGTTTCACTCACTATAGGACCCAGACCAAAATTGGTCATTCGTTAAATGTCCTCATTTCTTCATAACTTCGGTCATAGAGGTAATTGAATAATATCATATAATCTAGTGCTGATACATAGGAATGTCATCTTCCTTTGAATAAATATTCTTTCCAAAAGTACCACTGTGCATCTGCTTATCAACAACGATGGCGAAGCCCAAGTTCATAATAAATTGTGGTTTTACCTTTCTATGCGAAATATAACTTTGCCATTCCTTGGCAAAAGAGAATAAACACTGGGGTAAAGTACATACAACATGTCTAAATGACTATCACTTTTCCCCATTGACTTATAGATCATATTTTCGGCGATAGGCCGGCTACATCAAAATTCTACATCCAGACAGGATGACAGCCATGAATCACACCCCTTGCTAGCGATCCTTCCGCTGCTTAGCCTTTGACCTTTTCTAGCGACAACCAACATAGTTCGACTTAGAAATGTAAAGATATCCATATATAAGACAGACTCGTCCTACTCATACAAACACTACGTATAAATTCAGGCCATAGATATACTGAAGCAAGAACAATCTATTCCTACCCAGCCAAAGAATAAATCGCAGTAGGCCTAGACTCGTCCGCGGAGTCCGATCGAAGATGACGGAACTACTTTCAAGGGAAGTAACTCAAAAATGACTTCTCCTTAAGCACTTAAAAAGGAAATACTTTGATTACAAAATATTTGCGAACATAATAAGTATATAAATGTATTATATTGCAAGATAGTAAAAATTGCCCTTTACAGTCTTACCACACCTCCCGGGAAAAAAAAAAAAAATTTTTTTTTTAAATACATCTAGGAGCACGTAGAATAGGCTCACAACGCAAGAATACTGCGCAGATGAAAATATCAGGAATAACTATAATTCCTAATATGACCGGTGAGAATATATCTCAAAATCTGAGAGAAATTGTTTCTCTACGAATAAATGTTTCCAGGAAGGTGTGATGTACGTATAATACAATTCTGGTAATTATACAATGCATACCAAAAATTCACACTATAATCTTAAATTTATGATTTATGAAGAAACAATCATCAAAGAACAGCGGTGAATAAACATCAATAAACCGCTAAGTAGCGATACCATCATTCTATTATTAAATTACAAATGTGTATCTTAGTAAAGAAACAAAAAATAACTGTTGTAAAGTTATACATATTAAAAAGATCCAATATTTAACAGTTAAGTGGCATCATGTGGGCATCTGGACAGAATGTCCGCCATCACATTTTCTGAACCACGGATAGCTCGTACCGAGAAATGAAAAGGTTGAAGAGCGATTGCGTATCGAGTTGATCTCGAGCTCTTCAAGTTCTTACTTTGGATAGCCGTAAGAGCTTTTTGGTCAGTTTCCACTACGAAATGCGCGCCCAGAAGGAATCTTTGGAGTTTGAGAATTGACCAAACCATTGCCAATAATTCACGGTCTAAAACCGAGTAATTCCTTTCTGCAGCATTAAGTTTTCTGGATATATACATTACAGGATGCAGAGTTCCAGAGTACTCTTGCATTAGTGCCGCTCCAATCCCAGTGGATGAAGCGTCACTACGAAGAACAAATGTCTTATCTGTTGTAGGTAACACTAAAATAGGTGGTGATGAAAACATAGTTTTGATCTTCTCTAGTGAAGATTGGCATTCATGAGACCAGTGAACCATGTTAGGCGACCCTTTCTTTAATAGTGTAGAGAGAGGTGCCATGATAGAGGACAGATTCGGAATGAAACGTCCATAAAATTGTATGAGACCTAAAAGACTTCGCACTTGCTTTTTAGTCCTAGGGATAGAGATGTTAAGTATCTTAGTGATATTATGGTCTTCTGTCTTCAAGAAACCGTGACCTACTCGATGGCCTAAGAAAGCAATTTCGCTAAGCCAATACAAGCTTTAGATGGTTTTGCTGTCAGGTTATACTCACGCAGAGTTGATAATAATTCAACTAACCCTGAATAGTGATCTTCCCAAGTATCGCTGAAAAGACAGATGTCGTCTAGATAAGCAATGACATCTGACCGATACGATAGGATTCGACGCATCATGCGTACAAATGTAGCTGGTGCGTTCATAAGGCCGAAAGGCATAAAATTCCATTGGAAAAGGCCTCTGGGAGTAGAGAAAGCGGTAAGAGGTTTGGCGCGTTCGGATAATGGAACTTGCCAATATCCTTTAGACAAATCAAGTTTAGTGAAAAAATGCGATTTAGAAAGACGAGTAAGTAGCTCTTCTAGTAAAGGCATAGGTTCAGCATCGAACTTCGTAACTTGATTCAATTTGCGATAGTCAACGCAAAGACGTATGTTATTGTCTTTTTTTCGCACAATAACCATCGGCGAAGAATATGCAGAAGTGGATGGTTCGATTATTTGTAAATCTATCATTTCATCCAACTCCTTTTCAACCTGTGTTTGGAAATGTATAGGGATAGGATAAGGTCTAACCCTAATTGGAGTATGTTCAGTTAGAACAATGTCATGCTCAATGACATGAGTTTGTCCAGGGATGTCAGTGAGGACATCCTGAAATGTTTGTAACATAGACGAAACTTGTCGCCGTTCTCCTAGAGACAAATCAGGAGAAACAGTAACGTCTTTCCATGATTCACTAGAATGAAGTGGGATCATTGGAAGCGGAAGATTAACATCCGAAAAACTTGTTTCCTCATCCTGTATTACAGACAGTGATGAGTAATGACCATGTTTGACATGAGAATCGTCCGTTGCCTGGAAAATAGGCTGTAGATAGTCAGGACGTTCATGGAACTCCGTAAGCATATTGATGTGGAAGGTTTTATGCTTCCCGTTAATATCGACGATGTAGTCAACATCTGAAATTTTCGATATTATATCGTACGGACCTTTCCAACTAATAAGGAGTCTATTTTCACGACAAGGTAGCAAAACAAATGCTTTGTCACCAGGACAAAGTTGTCGTAAAGTTCTCTTCTTATTAGCAAATTGTCTTGCCTTCTGCTTAGCAAATTCAGAAGAGGACGTTGCCAATTTGCATGCTTCGATAATCTTTTGTCTCAGCGCGATGACATACTCGTAAGAAGATTTTGTGTCATCGTCAATATTGTCAGCTGTTATAAGATCATGCAGCAAAGACATTGGGCCGCGCGGTCGCGCGCCAAAGACAAGTTCAAAGGGAGAAAACCCTGTATGTTCATTGGGGACCTCTCTGTACGCGAAGAGGGCCGCGGGTAAAACCCTATCCCAATCTTGAGGATGATCCTCAGTTATCTTCCCTAATAAGTTCTTAAGTGTTCTATTTAGTCGCTCGACCATCCCATTGGACATAGGATGATAGATGCTACTCAAAGATCTCTCTATCTGTAGAGTAGACATTACTTGAGACATGGTATCCGATATCAGTTGGGTGCCATGATCTGATAATATTTCTCCGGGGAATCCCAGCCGAGAAAATATAAGCCAAAGAGCATCTGCAATGTCAGCGGTAGTAATGCTCTTTAGAGGGATAGCCTCTGGCCAACGTGTGCACATGTCTACACACGTTAAGATAAACTGATGTCCTCTAGCAGATTTGATCTTGAATGGACCAATGATGTCTATCGCCATTTTCTGGAATGGACGAATAGGAATATCTGCAGCCTGAATAGGCGCAGCATGACGAGGACCTTTGGATTTGACTTCTTGACATACTTTACAGGATCGACAATAGATCCGTATGTCCTTGTTCACAAAAGGCCAAAAGAAAGCCGCAAGAACTCTTGACTTTGTACGGGAAAAACCCATGTGACCAGCACACTGAGAGTCGTGTGCATGTTGTAAGATCTTAACTCTCAAATTCTTGGGTACAAGAATCTGAGAATGACTTGACTTAGTGGAGTCTTGCACCATACGTACAAGTACGCCATTCTTCATTGTAATCCAAGATTTACAATTTGAATCTTTATTCGGATCACCTTTCGTTACAAGAGTGAAGAATTTCTTAAGAGTCGGATCTTCTTCTTGTTGTTTTATAAACGAGTCACGAGAAATTACCAAGGGATCATCTTGGTTATGCACTTCATTATCTTCAACAGATGAAGTTTCAGGCATATTGAGAGCTTGAGCTCTAGTGACTACCGCATTAGCAGATTGCATATTTTGATTTTCCCAAACGGAAATTTGCTCCGGAGTGCATTCTTTGACTCCGTGAATGCGACCGATGATAAGATCAGCGATCGGATTCGGCAAAAGACATGCGTGTACATCTCCTGTGAAGAAAGGAGTAGCAATCCTAATGATAGCGGTAGAGTATTTCTCTATGGTGCCGCCAAATGTTACGCATTTGACTACTTTGCCTGTAGAATGAGAAGGATCTATGAGTGACTGCCTAACCCCAATAGTTGTGCATCCAGAATCAAAAAGTACTGAGACTGGATTGTCATTTACTAAACCTTTGTGTAAGACAAGAGAACCTCTCCCATCATGCGCGATTGACGCAGGAAGAGCGGGAAGAGGATGCCCACAGCTTAAAGTAGACACTGTGGTTGGCTCAAATAATGTTTTGCATTGGGGGCACTGAGATGCTCTCCCAAAATCAAAAGCGGCACATGCCATATTATTAGAGTCATCATTATCTTTATTTTGTTTATAGGCTTCGTGGGACTCTTGCTGTGCAGAGTTCGCCTGGTAATGAGCTTTATGTTTTTTGAATTGTGCTCTACCTCTGTTATTATTGCCTCTGTACTTATCATTGTTTCCACTATTATAACCCCTACTCGGGTTTGAATCATAGCTCCTTTGGTTACTATCATCATATTCATTATAATGAGTATCTCTGTAATTATGATCTTGTTGTCTCCATGAAGGAAAACTTGGATAGTTTCTAGAATGACTTCCTTTGCGAAAGTTCCTGTAATTATGACCACCCCTGAATCGAGGGCTGTCAGCTCTTCTCCAGGTATTCGAAGAAGAACCCTGAAATGATTGGTTACCTTGGTTCTGATAACTGTAATAGTTACCTTTTTTATTAAACCTATTTTGAGGTCCTTGGAATTTGTGAGAGTGATTAGGGTTGTATGGTGTTGCAGAAGCAACTGGCATACCTTCTTTAACCTTACTGTTGCTAATAGCTACGTCCGGATGTGCAGTGACGTATTGGGTACAATACTGTTCCATTTCTTTTAGAGACTTAGGTTTACGCTCATGTAAGAATTCGAGGAAAGGTTTATTTATACTTGACATAATCTTGTCTCTGAGTATCAAGTCCATAAGGGCTTCATAAGTCTTTTCTGTTTTGGATAGCTCAATCCAACGATCAAATGTAAGACGTGTCCTTGCAATGAATTCTGAGAATTCTACACCTGCCTCAGGCACCATTGTCTTAAACAACTTCCGATAACCCTCTTCAGACAACTGATACTTCGTTAATAAGGCTGCCCTAATAACATCATAGTTATCTTTGTCAGCCTCTTCAACCAAACTTAAACTAGTCAGAGAATCACCTTTCAGATTTTCTGATAACTGGTTAGCATATTGTGATTTGTCCACATTATGTGCTCGACACGAGCGTTCAAATCTATTTAGCCAGAATGTTATGTCATCACTGGAAGGGTTGAACGCTGGTACCTTGACCTTGTAAGTAAAGGGTTTACCATTACCACCAGATGCTTGATTACCATCACTTATGTTTGTTAACTTTAACTTTTCTAACTCAAATGCTAAAAGTTCTTTTTTGTGTTCATGTTCTCTTATTGCTTTTTTCTCTTCTGCTTCAGCTTCTCTTTGTAATCTTTTTTCTTCTGCAGCAGCTTGTAATTTTTTCTCTTCTGCTTCAGCTTCTCTTTGTAATCTTTTTTCTTCTGCAGCAGCTTGTAATTTTTTCTCTTCTGCAGCAGCTTGTAATTTTTTCTCTTCTGCAGCAGCTTGTAATTTTTTCTCTTCTGCAGCAGCTTCATCTTTTCTTTTCTCTTTTTCCATTTCCATCTGGAATCTTTTTTCATCAGTCTGTATCTGCAATTTCTTTTGTTCATACTCTCTTTGTAATTTTTTTTCCTCAGCTTCTAATCTTTTCTCCTCAATCAATGCTTTTCTTTCTTCAGCAGCTAATGCTTTGTCATATTGAGCAACTGCCCATTCTTCTAATTGCTGACCAGTCTTATCAAGAGCCTTGCCTTGTGTGATAAAATAATCTAATGTAGACATCTTGTCTAATAAGATCAGTAATTTGCAAAAGTAAATAAATTCACTTTCTTAGTCTTAATCAAAGACCTTGTATGATAACTTTTTAACCTGTGGAAAATAGTACTTAACTATCCCAATCACTGTGGGAAACAAGCCTTACAAAGGTCTTGTATAAATCCTTATATAATAACAGCTATAAGTTGCTGGTTCACTCTATAATATAAGTGCAGTGCACCAGAAATAGTGTTTTATATCATCAACTGTGTACCTTTAGTAATAGCAATTAACTATCAGTTGATTCTTGTACATCAATTTATATGATCAACTATATTTTAAATAGTGTATGTCGATCAGGCACAAAACAAAACAGTTATACAGAAGAACATGAAAACATTTGCGGAAATGAAATAAATCAAATGGGAAAAACAATAAAAGATAAACCGCAAGAGGATAACAAATACAAATAACGCCACAGTATATAAATATAAATTGAGAATAGAACTGAAAGATAGAATAGGGTAGACCAACAAATTACAAACAAATCAAAACAAACTAAAGAACAGAGGAATATTACAAAAACAACAATGAGTACAGTCTTCACAGCTAACACTAATAGCAACAGCTGTCGCAGCAAATTTTCAATCAAGAAAATTGCACCTATAGAAACGCACACATCAGACCCTCTATTACGTGGGATACTCTGTTGTGTGACACCGCCCAACCAAAACAACAACCCGCTGGATACAAACAAATATCACATATAAATATTTAAACATAAATACATAAATGCATAAATAGTATGGCAATATGATGTAAATAGAGTGTTGCAGAAAGAATGTGTTGTAAAGAAGGCTCAGTTACACTGCCTAATAGTACAGTACTGTGGTACTTTATTAAACAAATACTTCTGGTCTAATTATTTTAAATTCAACACAGAAATAGAAGCTCCATCGTTGATGTGAATGATAACAATCGATGTAGGACTTCTCAGTTCAATAACATTTCCTTTCGCAAACACTGTCAAATATTCTCCAGTCCTGATGTGTAATGTTCTATGTTTCAACCAAGCTTGCTGTGTAACACTGTCAGTTGTATGGCAAATGTCCAACGAACCAAATGTCAACAAACGCTGACCTAGTTACTGCATACTGTCGACAGGACAGGTCACGCTGACATCACTGTAGAGTTGTACTGCTGATGTATTTGTGTGTCGTAACAGACCCCAAGGAACGTCTGGTCTCAGTAGTTTACTTCTCAATATGGTCACTGTGCAGGTTGACCCAGGAAGCTGGCACACCAGTTGTTAAACTCTGTTTAGTTGTTAACTCATACTGGCTACTAGTTGTTGAATCACGCTTTATTTGTTAAATGACGTGAATGTCCACCAGTTGATAAATGTAGATGTTGGGACTGGTGTAGTAAAGTGTAACGATTGTCAACTCATTAAACCCAGCACAGTTTTGGTCATACAGGTCATCTTGTCCTGGAACGTGATGAGGCTCCGACAAGAATGTGAGTGTAAACAATGAGTGTGTATGTGAATGTCAGAACGCGAATGGTAGAATGATTCGATAGAGTTGACAGGTTGGTAGTACATCACTCATACTCACACTGTTCGAATTCAAGAAGTACTGGAACTACGGTGGTCTTTTTATAACATTTAATGGGACGCACACTTGGACAGTACGTGTATGGTTACAGGAACAAATGTCGACATAGACAGCATAATGTTGATCACAGGAATATCATCTTAAGTTAGCATTCATGCTTGGCAAATATCATAATGGAGCATTCGTAAATAAGCATTCAGAGTTCCATCATGTAAATCATCTGGCTTTACTGACTGGGCACGTCAGACCATAACCAATATATAGGAAGGCTCCTAGACCTAACCTCGTCTAGTGAATATCCCTTCACGTAAAGTTCAATATATATATTTTCCATAAAGATATAGGAATCCCAGACATGGGTTCTCACATGTAGCAGTGATCTCTTGGTTCATCGAGCGATAGTACAGGCATCCCTTTTTCTCACTCGATAAATACAAAGTATATGAATTTCAACATGGCTGTTCTTCTCTCGTGAGTTTCACTCACTATAGGACCCAGACCAAAATTGGTCATTCGTTAAATGTCCTCATTTCTTCATAGCTTCTCTCTAGAGGTAATTGAATAATATCATATAATCTAGTGCTGATACATAGGAATGTCGTCTTCCTTTGAATAAATATTCTTTTCAAAAGTACCACTGTGCATCTGTTTATCAACAACGATGGCGAAGCCCAAGTTCATAATAAATTGTGGTTTTACCTTTCTATGCGAAATATAACTTTGCCATTCCTTGGCAAAAGAGAATAAACACTGGGGTAAAGTACATACAACATGTCTAAATGACTATCACTTTTCCCCATTGACTTATAGATCACTTTTTCGGCGATAGGCCTGCTACATCAAAATTCTACATCCAGACAGGATGACAGCCATGGATCACACCCCTTGCTAGCGATACTTCCGCTGCATAGCCTTTGACCTTTTCTAGCGACAACCAACATAGTTCGACTTAGAAATGTAAAGATATCCATATATAAGACAGACTCGTCCTACTCATACAAACACTACGTATAAATTCAGGCTATAGATATACTGAAGCAAGAACAATCTATTCCTACCCAGCCAAAGAATAAATCGCAGTAGGCCTAGACTCGTCCGCGGAGTCCGATCGAAGATGACGGAACTACTTTCAAGGGAAGTAACTCAAAAATGACTTCTCCTTAAGCACTTAAAAAGGAAATACTTTGATTACAAAATATTTGCGAACATAATAAGTATATAAATGTATTATATTGCAAGATAGTAAAAATTGCCCTTTACACACTTCTTGATAGAGCATCTGCTTTCTCATTACCAGTGATTCCACAAAGGGCAGGTAACCACTGAAGGGCAATGGTTGATGACCTTTGGATGATGTTAAGCTCAGATCTGATCTCATTCATCATGTTATCATTTCTGGTGTTTTGTATTGATTCAAGTAGTGATCTGCAGTCAGTGAAGATTACTATCTTAGCTTGTGGCTGCTGTTCAGGTCTGGTGAGGATCTTCAGGGCTTGCAGTAGTGCCATAGCTTCTGCCCTAAAATTGGAGGAGATCTTTCCAGTTGGGAAGGCCTTTCGGATGATCTTTCCATTTAGGAATCTTATAAAAATGCCTCCTCCACCGTTCTTTACTGCCCCCTCAGCAGATCCATCTGTGTATGCATGTGTCCACTCCTTCGGGTTGTACTTTTCTTCAATCATTTCTTGAGCCAAAGTTTTTAGTTGTTGAGGGGTCAGGTGGCCTTTCTTTTTTATTTCAGGGACTTCTGTGATGATAGATATATTTCCATGGCAGTCGTCTGGCTCCTCGTAATCAATTAACATTTCAATCTCAGTAGATCGATTTGGGAGGAGGTCTTCATGGCATCGATGCAGATGTTTGGAGATGTTTAGGAAGCTGGTTCTTTTCAGCCTGTTCTTTGTCACACTATGGAGTTTGGCATGCATTGGATGACTTGGCATTCGTAGAAGCTTCTCACTGTGAGTGAATACCTTTTCCTCACGTCTGTCATCAAGAGAGCGGATGTTGGTGTATCGCTCCATTGCCTGGATTGGAGAAGTCTTCATCCCTCCAGTGATTAGTCTAAGGCCTGAATTTTGCACTTTCCCTAGACATTCTGTGTTTGTTTTAGATGCTGTGGCCCAGGCTGACATGCCATATTCAAGTACAGGTCTGACTGTGCCTGTATAGACTTTTTTAAGTATGTTGGTATTTGCCCCCCAACTTGTGCCAGCCAGTTTCTTCATAATAGAGAGCTTTCTTATTGCTCTCTGTTCTACTGCTTTTATGTGCGGCTTCCAGGTGAGTCTCTTATCCAACTTGACTCCTAGGTATGTTGGGTTTTCCTCGATTGGAAGTTCACTTCCATTTAGCTGCAGTTTGATCGTTTCTCGGCGATTTGACAGAGAGAAGCAGTTTGCTACTGTCTTGGAGAGGTTTATCTGTACTCCCCAATCTGATGCCCATTTACCGATGGTATTTAGCGCTGCTTGCATCCTGAACTTTGCAGTAGGCAAATGTTCAGCAGCACACCAGGCAGCAAAATCGTCAGCATGAAGAGCCCTGGAGATATGCCCGGACAGTTTCTCTGCAATATCATTTATATATATGATAAAAAGTGTGGGGGAGATAACTCCTTCTTGTGGCACACCCTGTTGTAGAGTGACGCGATGGCTCAGTTTCCCGTCAAGTTTTACTCTTGCTGTGCGGTATCGAAGAAAGTCCCGTATCCAGTTGAACATTCTCCCTTCAATTTTGCTGTTGAGCATCTTAAGGAGGAGTCCTTCTTTCCATACCTTATCAAAGGCTTTTGTCAAGTCTACAAAAACCGCCAGTACTTTCTTTTTCTCCTGAAAGGCATTTTCTACTTCCTGGGCTAGATATACTAGTTGGTCTTCGGTGCTGCGATTTTTCCTAAATGCTGACTGTGTGTTATCAAGCAGATGGTTTTTTTCCAGATGTTTCAGTAATCTTGAGTTCACCATTCTTTCCATTACCTTACCCAGACAGCTCAGTAGGCTAACTGGTCGGTAGCTGGACTTGCTTGTTTTCTCCTTTTGTTTCTTTCTGATGGGAACAATGATTGCTTCTCGCCATCGATCTGGAAATTTTCCAGTACTCCATGATTGATTGAAGATTAGGAGGAGCTTGTGCCTGGCTACAGGTCCAAGGTTCTTGATCATATCATTTGTGATGCCATCTTTTCCTGGAGCTTTTCAGTTCTTTAGTTTTGTTATGGCAGCACTAAGTTCTCTCATAGTAAGGGGTGACTTCATGCAGATATCTGGGTTTTGGTGCTTCAGTTTTTCTTTTACTTCCTTACGTACTTCTTGGATCCGTGCATGTGAAAGTGATGTGGTGCTTTCTTCCTTGTAGAAATCTGCCAGGATGTTTGCTGCCATCTTTCCTGTGTGGTATTTTTCATTTTCCTTGATGACAGTCTTACAGTAGCTGGTTGTTGTTTCTTCATTTAGCACTCTTGTCAGATTCCATAGCTTGCTTGAGTCCTTTTCCATGTTGAGACTGCTGGTCTTCTGGTGCCAGCTCCTTTGGATTTCGGCTTTCTTTTGTTCATTGAAAGCTTGTTTTATGCTGTTGTGCCTCTGTGTGTTCTCTAATGTGGGATTTTGCTCCATAGTTTCCCGTGCTTTATTTAATTCACTATGGAGTTTTCCCAGGTTGTCACTCCAGTATGGTTTGTAGTCTCGTCGTTTACCTCGTGAAATTGACTTCTTTGCTGCTTGGATGATTGCCTCACTGATGATGGAGATGTTTTTGTTGATGTTATTTGAGTGGGCAATGTTCTGACAGAAATTGTCGGCTTGTTCTTTAAAAAATCCCCAGTTTGCTTTTTTGAAATTCCAGCTAGGAGACATATTGATTTCTCCTGCACTTCTTATCTCAGATATCTGTAATGTGACTGGTACATGGTCACTTCCCCCAAGTTGAGTATTTACTGTTCTGGTGGTGAGTCGATGTATGTCATCTGTAGCCATAGCAAGATCTGGTGTGCTCGTTGTTTTCCATACTCTGGAATAGAAGGTGGGCTTATCCTCTGGTTGGTTTATTAGAATTAGTTTATTCTCTACCATCCAATCTTCCACCTCTTCTCCTCTTGGATCTGTTGCATCATAGCCCCAGCTGGGTGAGTGGCTATTGAAGTCACCCATAATGAGGTGTCTCGATGCTGCAAGCTTCACTTTGTGTAGCTCCAGAGTTGTGGTTGGAGGGCTGTAGCAGTTTGTGATCATTAAGTCTCCACTGGGCAGCAGTAGTTGGACTGTTATGTATTCAAGTTCGTCCTCACCAGATCTGTGTGTCTCTACTGCTGGGATTGAGGTTTTAATCAGTGTGAGGATTCCTCCCTTAGTTCTTTTTGCCCTGTCTTGGCGGAAGGATTGGTATCCACGTACAAAGAATCGTTGGGTATCTTTTAGGTGAGTTTCTTGGATGCAGATTATATCAATGTTATTTTCCCTGAGGAATTCTTGTAACTCCGGTTTCTTGTTCCTCACTCCTTCTGCATTCCATTGAGCCACTGTAAGATAGTGGGTTGGTTGGTCAGTTGCCCTACTTTGCCTTCCCCCGACCATTTGGTTGGCAAAGGCACCGGTTGCTTGGGTGGGCCCTTTCGAGGCTAGGGGCCCGGCTCCGCTCCTCCCCGGTTGTAGCTGATAGGAGCGACGCCATGACGTAAGTCGAGATTGTCGCATGACTCCATACCGCAAAAGCGTGTGTGTCCTAATTTTTCCCGGTGTCTGCGCCATAGCTGACACACTCCGTCTTCGGCAGGCCGGGTTGTGTTTGTTGTTCAGGGTTGTCTCCCATAGCCTTTCCATCTCCCGGTGGTAGCTGCAAGGCAGCAGTTGGTTTGTTTACAGAGGTTTACCTTCCCCGTGGCTAGAGCTTATAGCGGCTCTTACTCGCTTGATGCACCCGTCATAGGACATATGGGGGATTTCAGTGGGGGTATCAGTGCCACCTGTTACCCCTCTCCGTCCTGCTGGGAGGACATCGCCGTTTGGTCCGCGACTGCTTATTCGTCCAGCAATGCTGACTTAATTCGCAGCTGACACACCATATCTGGAGGTCGTTCCACTATCCGCCACCTGTGGATGCGCCTGGTTGGGGTCGGTCGCCCCTTTGCCAGGCTCAAGGTCTTTATCTTCTTCATGTCTGTCTCCAGTTCTCTTCTCCATGTGTTCTTTGGTCTTTCTTAACCCTTTGAAAATAAAGTTTGTTCATTCCTCTACCTTTATTACCCTGGGGGTTCCAGAACAGCTGAGACTTAAACAAACAAAATCATAACTGCTTATGATAAATTGTTAATTATTCTTTTCACAGACAGTAGGACACAGTAATTTTTCTGTAGAAGAACATTGGTTAATGGTGTTCTTTACACTCTTCTGAGAAACCACATCTCTGTTGCCTCTAGTTATTTCTCATTTGTTTGTTCAGTGTCCAAGAGTCACTTCCATACAATCAAATTGGTTCAGTTTACAACCTGAGCACTATTTTCAGATGTATAGAGAAGCCTCTATAGTTTTATTTTGTAGTGATACCCAACTTTTCTCTTATCATATCGTTGTTATCTACAGTAAATGCTCTTGAAATTTCCTCTTCAGGATGCATTGAAAGACTCTCTGCACTCACTTGGGAAACAGTTCTATAGGCATTTGATGACATGGAGTGCTACTGCAAACAGAAGTAGTAGTTTGTCAAGGCAGGCAAAGAGATCATGAAGATGGATGAGGAGAAGCAGCTTGTCGGACACTGCTTTCATTCCTTGCTGAGGGAAAGGATCACATGACCAGTGATGAAAAAAATGTTCATTTGAAGCTGGGCCTCGCAACATTTCCGTGAGAAGGTTTGCTAATCGCCCAGCCCCTCACACCCCCTTATTTTTTTAAATATTACCAACAGAACATAGACTAATACTGAGATATGTAAAATTCAAGGTGCTAAATAGCCACCACATCATGTTACAATTAATTTTGTGGCATATTTGGACCCTTGGGCACAGCTTTCCAATTCTTTATGGGTCCATGTACCTTTTGTACAACCACTGATGTAGTCTGTAAAACTGTGAGCCTATTGAACGAAGTAGTTGTTATTATAGTTTTGAAAACTTTGCGCATTCATATTATATTTGTTTTTTTCACCTCCTTTTGAAGAAATACAAACTGGCACACACTCCCCATATCCTCCTATGGTACTGTCTTATGTGTGCCAGTCTTTTTCATTCCTGTTTAGTATTACAGTAGTTTGCTGGATTTTTTTTTTAAATTGCAGATTGATGATGTTCAGTTCCTTCTTGGTTTTGAGCATTTATGTATTTGTTATTCATTTTCTCTTTCCTAGATGCCAGGATTATGTATGAAACTAGCAATAACTGTCAATAATGGCGAATGCAAAAAGCTTCTGCAGCGCGTTAAGATTTGTGCTCTTCTGCAGACTGATTTGCTAGTTGTGACTGACGCTGTGCTTGTCTTTGTGCCACTTCATGTTGTCATCGTATAGCTGCTTCTTCTAGAGTCTCGCTTGCTTGTTGTGATTGACGCGATCGTCTCATCCTCTTAGCATCTGCAGCTCGTTTTGCAGCCATCTTATCATTTTGATCCATAATAATAAGTCTGCAATACTTTAAATTAAAATTTTGTCTTGAAACAATCAAAAACTTACATTTTAAGGTTATTTTTAACAAAATGATGAGTTAAATCCGTTTCCAGAATGAAACTGGGTTCTGCACAGACTTTTCTTCGTTGAGTATTACTATTTTCGGGAGAGTACATATAAGAGAAACAATACAATTAATGTCTAACTTTCAACCATAGTTGCATCCCTTAGATGTGACCGACGTACAAACGGCGAGAATTATGGATTTTGATGATTCATGTAGAATGTTATTCATTTTCTCTTTCCTAGATGCCAGGATTATGTATGAAATAATCTGATAACGTATTTTTATATCACTGTTGATGTTTCTTTACCAGGATTTTGAGAAAATAGTTGATTCTGTGTTATTATCTTTCCAGGTGCCAAGCGTACGTTTGGAGTCCCCATTCCACTCACTTATCACTGTCTGAAATTTTCTGCAATGAAGATGAGAGATAATGTGTTTTGTGCTTTGGTCACTGGACGGGTGAGAATTATATTTGCTGTGTCTGCAACATTGTGTGTATCTGTAAGCTGGTTGTGCAAAAGCAGATGACTTGATTGCATGTACATGTTTTCCCTTTTTGTTATTTTAAATGTGTTATGCTTGAAAGAGAATTGGTTGGCTCTGTGAGAAGTTGCTGCATACCAGTTTAAACAGTCGAAAGCGGTTAGTTTGATTGTGTAAAATTGAAATGTATGATAATGTGTATTAAGTTTTCGTATGTACCACCAATGTGTTTATATGTGAAAGTTAAAAATGAATTCTGTATCTAAGTATTTAAGATGTTACAGAAGATTAGTTGTGCGTACATCTCTGTCTGATTGGCAGAGTGATTAGAGCGCTTGCGGCAAAGGTGGCAGGTTCAAAACCTGGATGCGTCACACTCCAATCTACTCAGCTGTAAATGGGTACCTGACTCTGCTATTGAGTTAGGGATGGCAAAGGCAGTGAACTGGTTACCCCACATCTCAAAACTGGACCTAGTGTAGTGAAGCCATAACACTTCACTCCTCTACGGCAGTATCTGCTATAGGACTGCCTACCATTCTTCCGCATCTTCCGTGTATTTAAAAATAAAGTCTTTAATTACATTTTAAAAGACAAGGACAACTTAGAATGGTCATGCAGGTGTACATAGCAATGAAAGAGCTGACAGACTAGCTTCAGGAGCACCCATAAAAGGTGCATTGGATATGGATAAGGGAGAGATACTGAGGACAATTAATGATCACCTAGTATTAGAGAAGGACACTGCAATCAGTTAATTATCAGGGCTAAGATTGTTGGAATTTGGCATCACACATAAGACCAGCTGGGATGGACGTATGAGAGGATGCATCCGGCGTGTATACAACCAACACGCAACAGGAACAACTAGCATTCATACCCTTTGACATTTGCTGAGGGAGACTGAGCACCTATGGGTTTGCCCAGAGTTCAATGACATCGATTCTAATCAACAATAACAGAGTGTTTCACCTTCTTTGAACAGCATTAGACATGTCTGTATGACCAGAAACTTGTTAACTAATGGTAGTCGTTAACATGTTATAGCTGTAGTTAGCATAATATGATTTTAACAATTTTATAAGTGTTAGAAATCTTTTGTAAGAGTAAGTTGTTTCCAAACGCTTGAATACTTTGCATTAATATTTTATTTTATTTTTTTCAGTATAAAAAAAATTATAAAACCAGGCAATACAGGTGTCACCAAGCATTCTCATCAGTGGTAGGAAGCTATATTCAGCACATTACAACAGGAGGTAGTCTGATCTTCAGAAGCGCTTCAGGACTATCTCGAAAATTTGAATGAGAACTCTGATGTGTTTTCAGACCTTAGTTCAATGGAATTATGCTAGTTCGTGTGTAGAATGAGCAGTCTCGTGGTTTTTATTTCAAAAAATCTAAATATATCTCTCTACAGCCCTGTAGAGTTCCTGGGGAATCTCAAGAGACAGGATGAATAGGTTATGCATGGTGTTGGCAACCTTAGGTTGTGCATGGTGTTGGCAACCTTAGGTTGTGCATTGTGTTGGCAACCTCATCATGTAAAAGAAATGTCTACAAAAACCACCACAGCAGAAGCGTGTCCAACAGGGACGGGGGGCATCTGCAGCGGTGCCTCCATACTCCATATAGGAGTGAAGGGGGAGATATGATCAAACAACCAGCAACTTTAACAAATGCTGTGTCCACTTTGATAATTATTTTTCTTTGATAATAGAATATTTTTTGATATTATTTTTTGTATAGCCAAAGCTGAAATATACAGCTTTTATTTGTTTATTGTTTTTAATAATTTCTAAATAAATTGTTCTTAGATGAAGCTGTTATGAGTTATTGTTGGTGAAACATGTTTTATTTGTCTTTGCAATTTATATTTATGCCTGTGCAAGATAAGTTTTTTTTAAAGTATTTTCTGAGCAAATGGCAAAGTAGTTAGAGTACTTGCTTCTTACGGCAAAGGGACTGGGGTTTGAAACCAGGCCATGATACACTTAGTCAACCTAGCTGTAAAAATGGGTATCTGACTTTGTTTTTGAGCTAGGGATGGCAAAGGCAGCGAGGATGTCTGTAAAACTTCAGTCTCCTACAGCAGTATATGCAATGGGATTGCCTTTTAATGGTGTGACTTAAATAACAATATGGAATCCACACTTGTATGGTCTTTGTTTTAAAATTTTAAATACAGATATAATGAAATGACATGTCAGACATTCCCAGATTGTCATTCACATGCTATCAACAAAATAATTTGGCTAGTCCTGTGCTTCCTTGAAACACAGACTATCCACACACTAAAAACAAAAATTGGCTAGTTCTGTGCTCCCTTAAAACAAAGGCTATCCACAAAAACAATCCAGCTTATTGTTAATCAGAATCGACCTCACTGCACTCCGGGCAAACACATAGGTGCTCAGCAGTCTCCCTCAGCAAATATCGAAGAGTATGAATGCTAATTGTACCTGTAGCACGCTGGTTGTACATATGACGGGTGCACCCTCTCTCACGTCCATATCTGCTAGTCCCACGTTTGATGCCAAACTCCAACAGCCTCAGCCTTATTGATTCATCCATTGCAGTGTCATTATCCAGCAGGCGATCATTAATAGCCCTTAGTATCTCTCCCTTATCCATGTCCAGTGTCCCCACTATGGGTGCTCTCGAGGCCAGTCTGTCAGCTTTCTCATTGCCATGTACCCCTGCGTGATCAGGACAGTAGATTCACACCAGTTCTTGAAGACTTGAGGATTCTATTGATGTTTTTCATTCCTGCCGCAGCCATCCGTTCTGAACTTTCCGAAGCATGGCTTGAGAGTCTGACAATATAGCCGCCCTGGTTGATGGAGTTTCAGACAGCCACCTAAGTGCTGCAGTAACTGCCTCTACTTCCATTCTCATGCTGGAGGTTGTTGTCATGTAGGCTCCACTCTGTTCAGCAATGATCCTGTCCTTTATTCTCGCAGAGAAGCCCCATCCTAATTTCTCACCTTGCACTACAGATCCATCAGTGTACACAATGGCTCATCATCCCCAGCATGGTCACTTATCAGCTGATTAATCTCCAGCTCTGCTGTTTCATTGCCCCAAGATCTGCACTCTCTGCCAAGGCTAATGATGACCTGCTGGTAGTTTATCCAGTTCTCCCCTGACTTACTCCACTCTTCCCCTTTGGATACATTTTCAACCCTGGTCACCAGACCAATCGTAGCCTCTGCCTATGACATCCCCCTCTTGATTCTTGTTCCTTTGATGTCAGCTACATTCTCATGTAGGGGGTGTCTTTTGTCGGTGGTTACTCGCATATATATTGTGGTAACAATCCAGCTAGTCTTGTGTACCCTTAAAACAAAGGCTATCAACAAAAACGGTCAAGCTAGTCCTGTTCGAAATGCCATTTGTTCACTCCAAGAATAAGTCTATGATTTTTATGTCAACCGTGAAGCCTTCTTGATCACTTTTCTTCCAGGTCTATATCCTTCTGTGTGTTGCAGGTCTTCCGTTTCCTGTGATTCAGGTATCTCTTCTTCCTATTATTCTTCATCCACTCTCATATAACATCTATTTATCATAAAGTTGGAGGTCTATCACTGACTTCACTCAGCACCACAGGTCTGCCATCAACTGGTAGGCAATCTGTTTTTTTTTTTTTTGCTGTTGTGGAGTTTAAATTCTTGGAGGATATGTGCCGCTGTGGTGATCTATTGAATATCTGGTATATGAGCTTGCAGTGGCCAGTTCTCAGCCTGAAAATTATCACCTAATCTCCTGTTGACAAGGAGTAGTATGCTTATTTTCTTAAATATCTGGCTCTAAGTGATCCTTATGTCATTTTTTAAAATCTACCTATGACTATGAGTTTCAAATATTGAACAGAAGTTTGTAGAAGGTGCTCCCTACCCACCTCTATTGTATTTTTAAAAATGTATCCTGTGCCATTTCTTGGACTACCTTTAACAGTTAAGGTGGCAGTATGATCCACAGAGCTCCATGTAGTTCCACAGGGTCTCTAAAGAGACCAAGAAAGAATAGGACTACTGAACTTTCCGTGATGTCATACAAGGTGACTAGCAAGTGATGTCGTACAAGGTGACTAGCAAGTGATGTCGTACAAGGTGACTAGCAAGTGATGTCGTACAAGGTGACTAGCAAGTGATGTCGTACAAGGTGACTAGCAAGTGATGTCGTACAAGGTGACTAGCAAGTGATGTCATACAAGGTGACTAGCAAGTGATGTCGTACAAGGTGACTAGCAAGTGATGTTGTACAAGGTGACTAGCAAGTGATGTCATACAAGGTGACTAGCAAGTGATGTCATACAAGGTGACTAGCAAGTGATGTCATACAAGGGACTAGTAAGTGATGTCGTACAAGGTGACTAGCAAGTGAGATCGTGCATGGGACTAACAAGTGATGTCGTACAAGGTGACTAGCAAGTGATGTTGTACAAGGTGACTAGCAAGTGATGTCATACAAGGTGACTAGCAAGTGAGGTCATGCATGGGACTAGCAAGTTATGTCATACAAGGTGACTAGCAAGTGAGGTCGTGCATGGGACTAGCAAGTGATGTCGTACAAGGTGACTAGCAAGTGATGTCGCACAAGGTGACTAGCAAGTGAGGTTGTGCATGGGACTAGCAAGTGATGTCGTACAATGTGACTAGCAAGTGATGTCGTACAAGGTGACTAGCAAGTGAGGTCGTACAAGGTGACTAGCAAGTGAGGTCGTACAAGGTGACTAGCAAGTGATGTCATACAAGGTGACTAGCAAGTGATGTCATACAAGGTGACTAGCAAGTGATGTCGTACAAGGTGACTAGCAAGTGAGGTCGTGCATAGGACTAGCAAGTGATGTCGTACAAGGTGACTAGCAAGTGATGTCATACAAGGTGACTAGCAAGTGAGATCGTGCATGGGACTAGCAAGTGATGTCGTACAAGGTGACTAGCAAGTGATGTCGTACAAGGTGACTAGCAAGTGATGTCGTACAAGGTGACTAGCAAGTGATGTCATACAAGGTGACTAGCAAGTGATGTCGTACAAGGTGACTAGCAAGTGATGTCATACAAGGTGACTAGCAAGTGAGGTTGTGCATGGGACTAGTAAGTGATGTCGTACAAGGTGACTAGCAAGTGAGGTCGTGCATGGGACTAACAAGTGATGTAGTACAAGGTGACTAGCAAGTGATGTCGTACAAGGTGACTAGCAAGTGATGTCATACAAGGTGACTAGCAAGTGAGGTTGTGCATGGGACTAGCAAGTGATGTCATAAAAGGTGACTAGCAAGTGATGTCGCACAAGGTGACTAGCAAGTGAGGTTGTGCATGGGACTAGCAAGTGATGTCGTACAATCTGACTAGCAAGTGATGTCGTACAAGGTGACTAGCAAGTGAGGTCGTACAAGGTGACTAGCAAGTGATGTCGTACAAGGTGACTAGCAAGTGAGGCCGTACAAGGTGACTAGCAAGTGAGGTCATGCATAGGACTAGCAAGTGATGTCGTACAAGGTGACTAGCAAGTGATGTCGTACAAGGTGACTAGCAAGTGAGGTCGTATAAGGTGACTAGCAAGTGAGATCGTGCATGGGACTAGCAAGTGATGTCGTACAAGGTGACTAGCAAGTGATGTCGTACAAGGTGACTAGCAAGTGATGTCGTACAAGGTGACTAGCAAGTGATGTCATACAAGGTGACTAGCAAAAGATGTCATACAAGGTGACTAGCAAGTGATGTCGTACAAGGTGACTAGCAAGTGAGGTTGTGCATGGGACTAGCAAGTGATGTCGTACAAGGTGACTAGCAAGTGAGGTCGTGCATGGGAAGCAAGTGATGTCGTACAAGGTGACTAGCAAGTGAGGTCGTGCATGGGACTAACAAGTGATGTCGTACAAGGTGACTAGCAAGTGAGGTCGTGCATGGGACTAACAAGTGATGTCGTGCATGGGACTAATAAGTGATGTCGTACAAGGTGACTAGCAAGTGAGGTTGTGCATGGGACTAGCAAGTGAGGTCGTGCATGGGACTAGCAAGTGAGGTTGTGCATGGGACTAACAAGTGATGTCGTACAAGGTGACTAGCAAGTGATGTTGTGCATGGGAACTAGCAAGTGATGTTGTGCATGGGAACTAGCAAGTGAGGTTGTGCATGGGACTAACAAGTGATGTTGTACATGAGAACTAGCAAGTGAGGTTGTGCATGGGAACTAGCAAGTGAGGTTGTGCATGGGACTAACAAGTGATGTTGTGCATGGGAACTAGCAAGTGAGGTTGTGCATGGGACTAACAAGTGAAGTTGTGCATGGGAACTAGCAACTTCATTATGTAAAACAAACTGCCACAGAAAACACGGCTCCAAGACCATGTAAATGCTTAGTGCACGCTTCCTGCAAGGGGGACAAGCTACAGTTGTGGCTCCATGGACTGTTAGGAGTACTAAGGAAATTGATGATGATTATCCGCGGACAGATAAGACATGTCACCTCATCATCCACATACAGACAAGAAATGACACCTCATCACTCACAAACAGATAAGAAATGATACGCCATCATCCACAAACAGATAAGAAACAATACCTCATCATCCACCGACAAACAAGAAATAATACTTCATCACTCACAAACAGATAAGAAATGATACTCCATCATCCACAAACAGATAAGAAATCATACCTCATCATCCACAGACAGACAAGAAATAATACTCCATCATCCACAAACAGACAAGAAATAATACTCCATCATCCACAGACAGACAAGAAATAATACTCCAGCATCCATCCACAGACAGACCAGAAACATACCTCATCATATAAGAAATCATACCTCATCACCCACTGTCAGACAAGAAATAATACTCCATCATCTACAGACAAGAAATAATACTCCATCACCCACTGTCAGACAAGAAATAATACTCCATCATCCACAAACAGACAAGAAATAATACTCCATTATCCACAGACAGACAAGAAATAATACTCCATCATCCACAAACAGACAAGAAATAATACTCCATCATCCACAGACAGACAAGAAATAATACTCCAGCATCCATCCACAGACAGACCAGAAACAATACCTCATCATATAAGAAATCATACCTCATCACCCACTGTCAGACAAGAAATAATACTCCATCATCTACAAACAGACAAGAAATAATACTCCATCACCCACTGTCAGACAAGAAATAATACTCCATCATCCACAAACAGACAAGAAATAATACTCCATTATCCACAAACAGACAAGAAATAATACTCCATCATCCACAGACAGACAAGAAATAATACTCCATCATCCACAGACAGACAAGAAATAATACTCCATCATCCACAGACAGACCAGAAATAATACTTTATCATTCACAAACAGACAAGAAATAATACTTCTTCATTCATAAACAGACAAGAAATAATACTCCATCATCCACAAACAGACATGAAATAATACTCCATCACCCACTGTCAGACAAGAAATAATACTCCATCATCCACAAACAGACAAGAGATAATACTTCATCACCCACTGTCAGACAAGAAATAATACTCCATCATCCACAAACAGACAAGAAATAATACTCCATCATCCACAAACAGACAAGAAATAATACTCCATCATCCACAAACAGACAAGAAATAATACTTCACCATCCACAAACAGACAAGAAATAATACTTCATCACCCACTGTCAGACAAGAAATAATACTCCATCATCCACAAACAGACATGAAATAATACTTCATCATTCACAAATGGACAAGAAATAATACTCCATCATCCACAAACAGACAAGAAATAATACTTCATCACCCACAGTCAGAGAAGAAATAATACTTCATCATTCACAAACAGACAAGAAATAATACTCCATCATCCACAAACAGATAAGAAATAATACTTCATTACCCAGTCAGACAAGAAATAATACATCATCATTCACAAACAGATAAGAAATAATACTCCATCATCCACAAACAGATAAGAAATAATACTTCATTACCCAGTCAGACAAGAAATAATACATCATCATTCACAAACAGATAAGAAATAATACTCCATCATCCACAAACAGATAAGAAATAATACTTCATTACCCAGTCAGACAAGAAATAATACATCATCATTCACAAACAGATAAGAAATAATACTCCATCATCCACAAACAGACAAGAAATAATACTTCATCATCCACAAACAGATAAGAAATAATACTTCATTACCCAGTCAGACAAGAAATAATACATCATCATCCACAAACAGATAAGAAATAATACTTCATTACCCAGTCAGACAAGAAATAATACTTCATCATCCACAAACAGATAAGAAATAATACTTCATTACCCAGTCAGACAAGAAATAATACATCATCATCCACAAACAGATAAGAAATAATACTTCATTACCCAGTCAGACAAGAAATAATACATCATCATCCACAAACAGATAAGAAATAATACTTCATTACCCAGTCAGACAAGAAATAATACATCATCATCCACAAACAGATAAGAAATAATACTTCATTACCCAGTCAGACAAGAAATAATACTTCATCATCCACAAACAGATAAGAAATAATACTTCATTACCCAGTCAGACAAGAAATAATACTTCATCATCCACAAACAGATAAGAAATAATACTTCATCATCCACAAACAGACAAGAAAATAATATATCATCATCCACAAACAGATAAGAAATAATACTTCATTACCCAGTCAGACAAGAAATAATACATCATCATCCACAAACAGATAAGAAATAATACTTCATTACCCAGTCAGACAAGAAATAATACTTCATCATCCACAAACAGACAAGAAATAATATATCATCATCCACAAACAGATAAGAAATAATACTTCATTACCCAGTCAGACAAGAAATAATACTTCATCATCCACAAACAGATAAGAAATAATACTTCATTACCCAGTCAGACAAGAAATAATACTTCATCATCCACAAACAGATAAGAAATAATACTTCATCATCCACAAACAGACAAGAAATAATATATCATCATCCACAAACAGATAAGAAATAATACTTCATTACCCAGTCAGACAAGAAATAATACATCATCATCCACAAACAGATAAGAAATAATACTTCATTACCCAGTCAGACAAGAAATAATACTTCATCATCCACAAACAGACAAGAAATAATATATCATCATCCACAAACAGATAAGAAATAATACTTCATTACCCAGTCAGACAAGAAATAATACTTCATCATCCACAAACAGATAAGAAATAATACTTCATTACCCAGTCAGACAAGAAATAATACTTCATCATCCACAAACAGATAAGAAATAATACTTCATCATCCACAAACAGACAAGAAATAATATATCATCATCCACAAACAGATAAGAAATAATACTTCATTACCCAGTCAGACAAGAAATAATACATCATCATCCACAAACAGATAAGAAATAATACTTCATTACCCAGTCAGACAAGAAATAATACATCATCATCCACAAACAGATAAGAAATAATACTTCATTACCCAGTCAGACAAGAAATAATACTTCATCATCCACAAACAGATAAGAAATAATACTTCATTACCCAGTCAGACAAGAAATAATACTTCATCATCCACAAACAGATAAGAAATAATACTTCATCATCCACAAACAGACAAGAAATAATATATCATCATCCACAAACAGATAAGAAATAATACTTCATTACCCAGTCAGACAAGAAATAATACATCATCATTCACAAACAGATAAGAAATAATACTCCATCATCCACAAACAGACAAGAAATAATACTTCATCATCCACAAACAGATAAGAAATAATACTTCATCATATTTATTTCATCTAAGTCATCACACAAATGTGACAAAAAAAAACAAAAACTTTGGTCAGCTACCAGCAGCGCAGCCTTTAAATGTAAGGGCCAGTTTTAGCAGTTCCATTCCTTCACGTTCTCTATCACCACCGGGACTGAATTCCTTGGAAAGTTCTCTGAATGTCATTGCTAGTCTTCTGTCTTCGATGTCTTCAGGTAAAATGCTATGTTTCCATGTGTATCTGGCAGCTGAGGACACAACAATCAATGACTGTCTTGAGAGAGGAACTCTGACAGCTAAACTTGGGTCAGAATCTAACGTGAAGGTCAAAGCAGAATCTGACAGCAGGTTCAGGGTCACTAACCGTTCACCCCACAACCAAGCATCATCAAGATGTGCCTCAATGTGAGCTCCTCGGCTGTGACAATACTCCAGGTTGCACAGCTCCACTGGCTCAAAATTGCTGAGGTGTGGATTGGTTTTCATACGTTTATACAGAAAATGGCTATAGGAAGGCAGGCCGCTAAAACTTGCTGTTCTCAGTTTCTGTTTCTTAAAATTTACCTTTGGCCCAAAGTCCTGGATTTAAAAAAAAGAAAGAAAAATGGTTTTCAAAACTTATATTAAGAATTATAATGTATTTTGATGATATTAATGTTAATACTGGTCTGTAAACTTTTATCCGAACTTCCAAAATTAGAAAAGCTCTGAAAATCACAAGCTTTTGTGTGTGTAGTATTGCTCATGTGCACGACATGACCCAAATAGATATGCTGCATTAATTGTGTCATGTTGCCTGCCCCTGTTAAAGTATAAACTAACTACAAATACATTTATTTTTCGAGCATAACATGGTTAGTTGTGTTTCAGCACTGCTGCCTGCCACATGTGCTTCTGCTGCTGTCAGATATTTTTATGATTTTGAGTACGGTTCATTGTGAAAAGGAGCACCTCTATGGGTAACAGTGAAGAGAAGAAAAGGAAGAATCTTGCATTTGCAGTAGCTCAGAAAGTATACAGCTATAGTAGAAGCTTGATCGTGATGCTTCTGGGCAGTGTCTTACTGCAGGATACGGTGAAGCTTGATCGTGTTGCATCTGGGCTGTGTCTTACTGCAGAATATGGTGCTGGAAGTACCACTGTATAAGACACAGAGAAATAGAAAGGCAGGCTCTACAAGTTTTACACTGACAGTGATGACCATAAACTAATGACTAATCAGAAAACTGTGTGCTTGTAAGGTGCTGTCACAGTCCTCACTAGGGTTCTACCGTAATATAAGGTACTTGTAATTTGAAAAATTCAAAATTCCAAAACACATCTGGCCCCCAAAGGGTTTCAGATAAAAAGTTGTGAACCTGTGCATAAATTAAAACTGCAGTTGAAAATAGCTTTCTTAATTACAGTTACCACGCTCAGTCAAACAAAAAAAATACATCAACTTAAGAGGGTTATTTTCAAATAAATTTTAACAAAAGAAAATTTCAGACTTGTTCAAGCTATGCCTAGCAAAGTAAATGACTTTAACTGAAATTGAAAGTATACAATGCATTAGCTCAAATCATCCTTGTTATACTCTCATAATTGCAGCTCCTGTATGATGGACTTTACTATACTCACGTTGTAGTCAAGATTATAAGGAGAAAATAAATTGGAATAAGAAATATTTATGATTTCTTCGTAATAAATGATTGTTATACACTCAAAATGTAGTAGTCTCAAAGTAAATGAAATGAGAAACATCATTGATTGTTTCATAGTTATAAAAATAATGTCAGCATTCCTTGTTCTGGAATGCCCTGGGTAAGACGAATAGAAAGGTCAAGAATCCCATTACACGCTCATAGTGGCATATTGGGAATATGGTGTTAGGCCCATATTTTCTTGACCATTGGCACACTCAGGGTGATTCATGAGGCTGGGTCAACTCCGAAGTCATTCGCAGTCTAAAAAATCCCACCTCAGCTGGGGATTGAACCATGGACCACTGAGCTAGGAAGCCAATGCACTAACCACGGCTCCGCTAAGAGAAACAGAGGAAGACCTAAAACTACATGAAGAAGGAAACTGGACAGAGATATGAAAGGAATTAAAAAAAAGGACGTGCAGAAACAAGTAGAGGCCTACAACCTTTTATCTGATATATTCTGATAATCAAAAGTGTCTTTGGGCTACTTTTCCATCACAATTTGGGCGATTTTGACTATTTTGGGCAGCTTTGGGCTATTTTAAATGCAGATTGGGCGACTTCAACTATTTTGGGTGAATTTGGGCTACTCTTCAAACGTTTCTGGCAACATTTGAAAACCGAAAAAATCCGGTTTCTGAAACAAAGCTGTCCCAGAGAATATCAGATAAAGGGTTACAGGCCTGTAGATGGACAGGAAGGTATTGTATGAATTTATTCAAGGCCTATACTGCCAATAAGTACCTGTTTTCGACGTCCTGATTGTGAATTGACAAACTGTGTGTTAGTTATAACACTGTTCAAGAATGCTTCTTCCTCTTGTGAGACAAAATTCTCCACAATAACAATTCCCTCAAAGTTAGTCATATGACTTGAATTGTTATGACTGCATGCTACCTTTGATGTCATTTCACCACCGGTCCCTTCACAATAAGCACCCGTCTCAAGTTTTCCACTGAAAGTACACTCCCCTTGTTCTCCACTAAAACTTTGGGGAACAGAGTTGTCTCCACTGTTTCTATCATGGCTGGGAAGAGACAATGTATTGGTCTCACTGTTCCCTTCTCTTTCTACAGACGCAGCGTTCTCTGACGTTTCATGCCACAGATCAGAACTCTGCTGCAGCGATGTTTCTTTCATTTGCCATGCTTTCTTGCAGTTGATACAGTAGTTAAATATAGTCCTTGGAGTCTGAAATATTAAAAACAAAATAAATCGCTAATAAAAAATAATCTTACATTTTACTTACTTAGTCGTTCCTCTTCTACCGTGTAGAGGTTTGTCATAAAGAGCGTCATATTATCCAATCAGTTGTCTACCTCCTGGTCTGGTTCCAGTCTAGACCTCTGTCCTTTAGAGATTGTGTAATGTCCTCTCAACGAATCTGGGTGGTCCTGGCTCTTGGTTTCCCATACTTGTCGTTGTAGCTGATCTTCTCCCATTCTGCAGACAAGAGATGATTGGCTTACTTTATATATATAAAAAATTTCCCCAAGTAGTGCCTGGTATTGTGCATAGGCCCTAATTGTGCAGGTACTGGGGGTCTCGGGAAGACAAATAAAGAACAGGTCTGTTGAAAGGCAATAAAAGGGGACATACGCGCAAGTGTGTCCAAATGGTTATTGATATGTCAGCTGATTAATTCGCCCAAGTTGGTGAACTCTTAAGGGGTTTCCCTACAGTGAAAACTAACTTTTGTTCTAATAACATTTTCAAACTTTTTATGTGCTCAATAGACACAGTGTATGTTCATGAACCAAATTCCACAGTTTATTTTGATAAAAAACATGTGGTTACCATGGTAACAAAAAAAAACATCCGCCATATTGGATTTTCACCACTTTTCGAGAGCTAAAAACTTATGTTTCCCATTGACCAAACTTTATCAAATTGCACACACATGTTGTGACTGACAATTAAAACAATTTGTCACATGCTTTTTTGATAAGTTTAAAATTCTATTTTTAATGATTTTTAAACAAAATTACACTTTATTTGTATAAAAAAATGAAAAAAAAATATTTAAAAAAATATATCAAAGCAAATTACTAAAATATCAAAAAAAGCATGTGATAATATAAAGGTACATATGTGTACTACATGCATGCCAAATTTCAGACTGATCTATTAGATAGTTTGTAAAAAATAACATTTTTTGTTAATAAAATGTTAGTTTTGAGAAAAATGCATTTTAGTCACCGAGTTACTTGTCTTGTCCAATATACTCCATTCTGGGAGGCTGAATGTGTTTAAAATTGTCCAGCACTATATGCTGCACCTCCTTCAGCTTCCTGCAGCTGCTCCTCTTGCCTTTATCTTGCCTAATTTTTCTTCTTTCCTTCTACATGGTAACCAAAAAAAAAACCACCGCCATATTGGGTTTTTCACCAACTTTCAAGAGCAAAAACTTATGTTTCCCATTGACCAAACTTTATCAAATTGCACACACATGTTGTGACTGACAATTAAAACAATTTGTCACATGCTTTTTTTGATAAGTTTAAAATTCTATTTTTAATGATTTAAAAAAAAATGCACCTTATTTGTATGAAAAAAATGAAAAAAAAATATTTTAAAAAAATATATCAAAGCAAATTACTAAAATATCAAGAAAAGCATGTGATAATTTAAAGGTATATACGTGTACTACATGCATGCCAAATTTCAGACTGATCTATTGGATAGTTTGTAAAAAAAAAAAAATTTTTTGTTAATAAAATGTTAGTTTTGAGAAAAATGCATTTTAGTCATCGAGTGACTTGTCTTGTCCAATATACTCCATTCTGGGGGGCTGAATGTGTTTAAAATTGTCCAGCACTATATGCTGCCCCTCCTTCAGCTTCCTGCAGCTTCTCCTCTCGCCTTTGTCTTGCCTAATTTTTCTTCTTTCCTTCTACCCTGGTAACCAAAAAAAAAAAACAACCGCTATATTGGGTTTTTCACCAATTTTCAAGAACAAAAATCTTGTTTCCCATTGACCAAACTTTATCAAATTGCACCCACATGTTGTGACTGAAAATTAAAACAATTTTACTCATGATTATTTTAATAAGTTTAAAATTCTATTTTTAATGATTAAAAAAAAAAAAAAACTATATTTGTATGAAAAAAAATTTTTTTAATATTTTTTTTAATTTATAAAAGAAAATTACCAAAATATCAAAAATGCAGATGTGTTACTTTAAAGATATAGATGTGTACTACTCATGATTATTTTTATAAGTTTTAAATTATATTTTTAATGATTTAAAAAAAAAAACTATATTTGTGTGAAAAAATATTTTTTTTAATATTTTACAAAATTTATAAAAGAAAATTACCAAAATATCAAAAATGCAGATGTGTTTTTTTTAAAGATATAGATGTGTACTACATACATGCCAAATTTGAGACTCCTCTGTTTGATAGTTTTAGTGAGAAGTCGTGCATTTTCGGCACAAATTTGAAAATCATAGCATGGGGGTGGTGCCGACAATATGCTTTTTGATACATCAAATGCATTTTTTATGTTATAAAACCTTGCTCAATCGATTCCTCGATGATTATTTAATAAAATAAGCTCAAAAGTAAAAAATCTATATTTTGTACGTAAAATCCAGTTTTCATAGTAGTGGACCTCCTTAAATAAATAAGGATAGGAGATATAGTAATAAGTGATAAATTGGTATATTGTTGTTTTTGTTTTAACTTGTGGCCTCGACTTTTTGTTGTTGCAAACTGCTAATTTTTAAAAACTCCAAACAAGGTTACAGTTAGGGTTGACATTTCCAAATATTGTATCTTTCTGTCTCTACATCCTAAGCCTAATCATAACACTGAACTGGCAATCTTGTTCAGTAATCTTGTTTCTGGTGTTTTTTTAAACAATAAATGGTTACAAATATCAAAACAATAACGCCTAATGCTACTAATCCTTACCCTCTGTTGAACTTCTTTCAAAGTAACTAGTGATAGAAAAAAAAAATGGGGATGCTAGCGCTAACGTGGTAATCATTATGCTATAACCCGAATTATAACTGTAGGCAAAAAAGTAGTTCACATGCGCAAAGCTGAATTTGGTTAGGCTAAACTGGTAATCGTAATGTTGCATGTGATGTGAAACTGCAGAAGAAAAAAACTGTCTTCTGCTATGTATTGCGTATTGATAGCATTTGGGTGAAACTGGAACTATGTCCCCCTTGCTTGCCTTTCAACCAAACAGGCCTACTGCCACCTCAGGCATGCCACAAGAAATCTCAGCCATAATTTTATATGCAACTACTAATTAGTGCTGCACTAACTTAACTGCAATATTTATTACACTGCAGCGGTTGAAATGTAGAACAGCAGGTCGCATTCTTTGATGTCATCCAATAATTCGCCAACGTCAATAGGGTGAGGACTGTGGTCTGGGTGGTTGAAACAAAGCACAGTGGGCCGTGTGTCACCTTTAATCCAAATATCTATTTTTAAGTAAGAATTTGATTAGGGATTGATAATGCGCAAGTTGGAAGTTTACTGTTCGTTATTTTTTAATGTATGGAGTTATCTTGTGGTTTTTTTTTTTCACATTTATTATGCATCAATAAGGTAGGAAAGGGGTAGGGTTAGGATTAATGTTAGGCAACATGTTTGTCTGTGTACGTTCTAACCATTGACAATGAAACTGGAAACACAATATATGCACAAAATGTCAGATGTGCTTATGCTAACGGTGCATGATGAGTTATGCGTGCAGACGTAACAGAGGTGACGGGCGAAAAATCTTGCCTGGATAGTTATCTAATCAGCAGCCAATAGCGTCAGTCGTGTTGTTAAAGTTGGGTTTAGATTTAGAAATGCCAAACATAATACAAAAACTCTATAGGATTGGAGTTTTTGTGTTAGGTTAGCTTTTCTAAAACTAATCCTAATGACGCAGCCAACTTATTTGGCCATGGGGTAGATATCGGTACAGGCGAAATGTAGGACTTAACCGGTTCAGGTTTAGGGTTCCTAACCCTAACCCCTTTTTACAGCATCTCTGATTTATTTTTTTAAGGCCGTATCGAACAGATGGTCCACTGTTCTTCATTTCAACCCACTGAAGTAGGCATTAATTGACTTCCTGACATTTCTTTTTTTAAAATTTATATATTAATGATGAAAAATATCCCATTCAACCTCTGATGGGTTATAATTAGGATATATATTGTTTTAAATTCCAAATAATATGAACAACTCCTGATATGGGAAAGTGACATCACACCTGTCAAATCATTGTAAATAGGGCAAATCACAATTACCAATTAGCTTCTTCTTCTTCTTTGATCCATAGCTGCCAACCGTCAATGGCCATCACACACCTGGTGGCGTCTTGTAGGGCAGCAACAAATTTATTCCACTTTGCTCAGCCGGCGGCCATCCTTCGTACAGTGCCCCAACTCTGGTTCATTCTTTGCATCTCGGCTTCCACAGCTCTCCGCCTAGTTGTTTTTGGTCGGCCTCTCTTTCGCTTTCCCTCAGGGGTCCATAGTATAGCTGTTCTTGTGATAATTACCAATTATGCTTGTATGTTAAAAAAAATAACAAAAACAAACAAAAACCAGATAAAACTGAACAAAATCAAGCAGATACTCCAAACAAGAATACTATTTAGGGGAGGGGTGTAAAGGGCTGGTGGTTCCAGTTATATAACTGACTTTAACAGGTGTTTAATTGACTTGCACCTGTTAAAAGTCATACATGGCTGTTTGCCAGCGATCTTTTAGTTATTTCCCCTTGTTCCCCCGACCGCGCTATTTATAGCTATCGTGTCAGAGGTCACGTGGTAACTTCCTAACTGGAAAAAAAGGTGGCGGATTTTACTTTTGATAGGGCTTAATTAATGTTTTTAGGCTACTTTATTATTATAAATACCGGCTTTAATTTTGCGTAACGCTAGACTAGAAATGTTAGAGTAAATTTTAGAACAAGAACAAACATTTTATCACAATTAGAACAGAAGATATAATAGTCTGAAATAGTGTAAAATTTACGTTTTTTTTTATATTTTGTTATGGTTTGTTTATAATGCAATTTTCACTAAATCGGTCACAATCGACATGCATAACAAATTACAGAAATCAAAAGTAGAAAACCTGCAGAAAATGGATATCAAAGTTTTGTTTTGGTTTCATGCGTCAAACATTAATTATTGAAACATTAAATTGCAAGTCCACATTTATTACCTTAAAATAACACACCCAATTGTCCCCAAAAACATGAGAGCTAACAATTATCTCAATCATACATCACGATGGTCATGTAAAAATAAGTATGGTCATGAGTAAAACGAAATGTTCAATTTAATAGATAAATAGGTGTATTTAAAAAAATACATCTAGATGATTTCCACACTCTGTTAATTCTGTCAATCTCAAGCAACAACTGCCATAATTTGCTCTAGCCCCAAAATTTCGCTCAATAATCATTCACACTTCCTTTTTTTTTTTATAGGATGAATCTGTACATTCACAGATGGAGAAATTTGTAACAAATGAGTTTCCATTATAAATTTTAATTGTGAAGTTATATTTTTAATACCTCTGGCGCGTCTTTCAATTTTCAATCTTCTCTGCTGTGCCCACGTAAGACCTACTGTTTCCTTCATGGCTATTGCTAATTCTTTGGATATTCTAACTCTACTTTCAATGCCTGCTTTCCTGCAAATTTCCTGACGTGACGTTTCTGAACAGCGTTGTAGTTCATGTGCCTGCTGCAGGTCTAATGAATCAGTTGATGTTCCAGCAATATGTTTTCTAACAGTGTGAAGCAATTGAGATCGCTTACGTTTGTTGGCGTTCTGGTGACTGATGTTTCTCTTCTATGTTTAATTAGTTTTTGTAGTACAATAGGCTGTCCTCTGGTTTTGCATTTTATGATATTACTTTTTGCTGTTTCTAGTTTTTTTTCTAACAATGGATGTGAATAGGGGTTCTTCCTTTTGTGTTAGTGGTTGTGAAGGTGGCTTAGCAAGTAACTGTTGTACTGTGATGTCGCTTTTGAAGACAGGCGAGGTGGATGTACTTGTTGTATGTATAACTGACTTGGTAGGTGTAGATGTGGCAACAAAAACTGGCATGCTAGGGTGAGTAGTGTTATCCACCTCCAAATGAATAATGGTATCGCCTTTAATGTGAGCTGGCACATCAACCTCCAGTTGAACAATATCATCACTAATGTGGGCGGGCACATCAACCTCCTACTGTACAGAGCTATCCTGACTACAGCTAAATGACTGACTAGACATGGAGGGGTCAGAAAGAACATTACAGGGGATAGAGCAGCTTTTTGTTTTTAAAACACCAAAAGATGTCTTTGCAACACAATTGCACAGTTGACATTCACTTATAGTTAAATTATGGTTTTAGTCTTTCCAGATGTGCTGACTGTTTTCCGATAGTAACTTGGCTGTTTCAAGACACTTCTCATTATGCCTCCTTTTTGAATTTTGTATTCGTAAGTAACACTTCTTACAAAATATAGTCGAATGCTGTGTGGGTTTATCATCTGATACGTTAATTCCAAACACAAAGAACAGATCATTAACGTAATTTAGAACAGTTCAGCGCTTTCTGAATTGAACGTGTTGTTTTGGAAGTTAATGCTCTCTTGCCACAGGCTCTGCACAGTGCACTGGCACAATTCATATGATGCAAAACAGTATGTTCCATTTCGTTGTTATGTAGTATAGTTTACTTGTGTATGTATAAAGATAGAGGAATATTTGGGAATATCAAGTCTAACACCAGGATGTAGAATGTTTTATCTGTGAATGAAAGAAGATATACAAACAGTTACTTAGAATTCTTTGGCAGCCGTCGTGTGCACAGGATTGTCTACCAAAGAACACTAATGGAACAGTCCTTATCTCACACACAATTAAAAAAAAAAAATTCATATTATAAATACAAGATTAACAAGACTTGAAAGATAGAACAAAGTATGTAGAAGTAATCTATCTATAGATTTACATGTTTTCTGATGCTTATATACGTAGCTAAATATCATTATAAATGAATGAAAATGCAAAAACAGATGGTGCTTTACAAAGTTATTTTGTTACAACCTTATTTAAGATTTGTGAGTATCAGGAATAGTCTTGACATATGGATGCGAGTCGTGGGCAATGACTACAACCCACAAAAGCCAGATCCAAACCTCAGAAATGAGGTATCTGAGGAAAGTGGTTGAAGTAACAAGAAGAGACATGGTCCGCAACCAGACGATCCATCAAGGCCTAAAATCCCATCCGCTGCAGACCCAAATAGAACAGTCCCAACTAAGATGGTTTGGCCATGTCTGCAGAATGGGAAAAGATCGGCTACCACGACAAGCATGGGAAACAAAGAGCCAGGGATCCAGACCTCCAGGACGACCCAGAGTCCGCTGGGAGGACAACATTAGACAATCTTTGAAGGACCGAGGACTAGAATGGAACCAGGCCAGGAAGAAGACAGCTGATAGAATGGTCTGGCGCTCTCTCTTCCAAACCTCTACACCTCACGGTAGAAGGGGAACGACTAAGTAAGTAAGTAAGAGTATCAGGAATGCGTTTACAGTAATTTAAATGCTATAAAATCTGGTGACAATATGCTTGTTCTTGTAATGCCAAACTCACAAAACTGACTACCACACATTCTCAAGATATGAAACCAAAAAAAAGTATGTGGAAATAATCTTTAGCTTCCCTTCGAGAAGTCTTTATAATTATAAACTCAAACGAATGGGCCGATTTTTAGATATTAAATTAATAAAAAGATTACTTATTTTATGAATTTCCTCAAATGATGACGCTGTTTTCAAAAGTCTGTAACTCCGTCAAAACTAATTTCAAACAAATAAAAATGCAATCAAAAATAGAGCAGAGAACAAAGTTATAGTACACAAAAGAATTTTAGCGCTGTGTTTATCCAGAACGAGTGTGTAATGATTTATATTTTACTGGTTTTACACACACATCAGCTGATTTTCCCCGCCAAAAACTTAAATAGTCTTTTACGGTGTACACGAAAATTTTATACCCGGTGTCAGAATTCCGGTCACCGAAACTAAAAGAGCGCTCTGGTATAGAGCACAAACAGCCGTGCATATGCCTTGTAAGAACAGCATCAGACCTTCACATTCCCAATTACTATATATTAATCTTTGTTCATGTTAAATATTGTTTGACTATATTTTGCAGTTACCTAGGTCTGTCTATTCTAAACACTTCTTCAAAATTTATAGGTAAATTTGATGCCTGCAAATAATCTAATATTGGTATTCTCATTTGTTCATACCTCTTACATTTTAACAAGAAATGCTCTATATTACTGTTTTCAAGACATCCTGCACAGTAAGGTTCTTCTATTCTGAAATAGCCTTTTCCCAGCTGTAGTCTGAGAAGTTTCTTATTACCAGGAATTTTCAATTCCCTAGATATCTGACATTTTCTTATTGGAACCTTGAACATTTTATCCCACTCTGCTTTCCATTCATCTGTTATTAAATCTTTAATTAAGCTCTTAAGTGTAAGAGGTATTGTAACGTGAGGTTTTTATTGTATATAGGATCAGTATAGTACTGACAATACAGAAATAGAATTTCTGTAGGAAAGTGGTGAAGTCCCAGTGTATGAGAGAACTACTGGTATCACAAATTAGTTACGGCTGTGAATGATCTGATCTCGAAAAATTAGTAGAGTGGAGACAGTCATAAAATGCCACCCCGCCGGGTAACTAACTGTGATATTAAAACAAGGAAACAGATTTCACTTAACAATTATAAACTTGACATGTCATTCAAATATAATTTCCTTATTTATTAAGTACATATACTATCTACTCTTGTGCTGAAGGGTGGATGTTGGAAGATGGAATGCAATGGATTTGTAAGTTTACATATGATTTATATATATATTACAACAAGTCTTCCAATTATAGGAAACAAATTATATATCAGCTGTGCTGTTAATCAATTATAGAGAATTTATCAGCTGTGCTGTTTATCTTGTCTCTCACTACGCTAAATCACTTTTTCTTCATAGACAGTTAATTGCTCACACTTGCCGACGGAAAAGGTTACTAATGTGTACTCATCTCTTAAAACAGTTCTGTCCTTCTTAATTTGATGCACACAACACCCGCTGATGATTGTTCCTTTAGCCCACTCAAGACTGAGTAGCTCCGATACAACCACTATGCTCCTGCGAAGATCCAGGCAACAGGATTGACCTGAACATATGACCTCAGGTTGTATGACACGAATAAACCTGTAACAAGGAAACATAGGGGCTAATTTCTGTCATCAAGCCCACCCATTTCTAGTATATATGAGATGAGCGTGTCTCAGGTGTCTGCATGTAGGATGAATGACAACATGGCTCAGCATGATTTAGCATTAGCGAGACATGACAGGTGTGTACTTGCAAAACATTCTTTCTGATAATTCAATACATGAAAACATCCAATAATTTGTACACTGTATGATGCAACCATTTCCTTCCACCTATAATATACCAGGCCATCTCTGATAAGTGCCATACTGGCTGGTAAAATATACCCTAACAATATTGTTGTAGTTATATGAGTCCTAACAAGGACTGTTAGGTTATTATTCAGATTGGAGTTATATGAGTCCTAACAAGGACTGTTAGGAATATAAGTATATAAACCAATAAAACAGTATTGAATCAGTTCTACAAATTAACGGTTCACGTGAAACGAGGGACGTTTCGGGTTTTACCCTTCATCAGCCAGTTACAAACAGGTGACAAGGACAAAGAATTACATATAGATACTACAAAAACATACGATGATGAGACTGTTAGGTTATTATTCCAATTGGTTTTTGTCTTCAGCAATCATACCATGAAATACAATCATTATACCTGATTCCATAAAATATAATCGTTATACATGATACAGTCATAGTAAAATTACATTACTAAAGTGATATTATATACAGGTGTAGGTTATTTTCAGGGGGGTTCCTTTTTCAACAGTCATACACAATCATTATACATGATACTATAAAATACAATCATTATATATATATGATATAGGCATATTCAAACTCCTAAAAGTTTATAGTAAGTTTACCTACCCTCTAAGATTAATTAATACAAGCCAGATTTCGACTCGACTTAGTGAAGCAAGTTTGCCCGGCATGCAGGTAAGAAGGAATCAGTCTTGACAACTTTCTCTTCCACAGTCTGTCGTTCTAGCTGGTCTTCGTGTTTGTGTGTGTATTTGAATAAAACGTGCACACATATATATAGGTCAACGCAGGTAAATGCTACTGCGTAAGGAACCCTTTTGATTGGTTCACGGCATTTTAGTCTTTTTAATTGCCGGGGCAAGCTGATTGGTTATATACGTTTTGGTACTTTTTCATTTTCCGGTTTCCGAACGAACAGTGTTTTAGGCCTAATTTATTCTGTCTGCCGCCATCTTGTGTGAACGTGACTTCGTGTAATTTATTCTGTCTCAGAGTCTGTTGAACGTGGATTGGCTGTGCATATTTGTATATCGACATAGTGTATTAACAAAGAAGTGGGTTTACACACGACTTTACGACAGGTATGAACAAATGAGAATACCAATATTAGATTATTTGCAAGCATCCAACTTACCTATAAATATAGAAGAGGTGTTAAGAATAGACAGACCTAAGGAACTGCATAATATAGTCAAACAATATTTAACACGAACAAATGTTAATATATAGTGCCTGGGAATGTGAAGCTGTTCTTACAATGCATTTGACTTTTAACAGATGAAAGTCAATTTAAATATCTGTTAAAGTCAGTTATAAAACTGGAACCACCAGGCCTTTACACCCCTGCACTTTAATATTATTCTTGTTCAGAGTTTCTTCTGGTTTTTTGTGTGTGTGTGTGTTTGTTTGTTGTTTTTTAAACGTATAAGCACAATTGTGATTGTCCCTAATTACAATGATTTGACAAATGTGGTGTCAATTTCTCATATCGGCAGTTGTTCGTATTATTTGGAATTGGTAACTGTGATTTGCCCTAGGCCTATTTATAATGATTTGATAAGTGTGATGCCACTTTCCCATATCGGCAGTTGCTCATATTATTTGGAATTGAAAACAATATATATCCTAATTATAACCCGTCAGAGGTTGAACGGTAGGCTATATTTTTCATCATTAATTTTAAAAAAAAAATGACTTACTAGATCGTGTTTACTGCCGTCGATCGTTGTAACACACAGTCGACACGAACGTATTCCTTTACAACCACAATCTTTTGGTTTAGGACCAGGTTTTCGAAACATTTCTGAGTCGCTCATTTTTCACACACGAACGTGGTCAAGATTTCAGTTTAAAGATGTTGTACTTCTAAGTCGCCATTGTTACGATGCTATTGAATAGGAGTGAAGTCCCTTGATCACGTACACCATTTTTAGGTGCAACTGGGTCTATGATGAGGCAAAAAAATAACAGGGCGGCTGCTGTCTTAAATTTTATAAGGCGACTAATGTGTGGTTGTGCATGAAGCTGGTGACCACGTCAAGCTTAGAAACCTCCGCTACGGGAGCACATGAATGCTTGGTGCCAGCTGGAGTTGTGGCTTCATGCTCTATATGGTGTGAAAAGGAAAACGAAATGGCACCTTAACAGAATGCAAGGAGTTACACCACAACATGCCGGTTTCAGACATCACGAATCAGCAGATGCTAAAATAATATATATCGCTCAGGCACGTCCAGCTTTAGGTCCATTCCTCATCATCGGGCTCCGCGCAAGGCCGGCTTTAAGCCGATTCTTCTAACTTCCACCCACAAGTCGGGTCTCGCGCCATAAAGAAGAGAGATATAATAATAAATGCCAGCTGAATACCTAAATTTATCCAAAGTAACTCCATTTTCTTGTTGAAGCCTTGAACATTTTATATGCATGTCTTCTTGAAGTCAACAGAAGAGCAACACTTCTTAAAAAAACTCAGTAAACAAGTTTCATATAATACTGAAAATTTATCATTTTTAAATGCAGATATTACAATGGAAGAAGTTGAAAATATAATAAAGGACAAAACAAATACATCAGCAGTGCAGGACATCTTGAGCTATGAAATCTTGAAACATATACCAAAAAGTACCATAGAAATTATAACATCCCTTTTTAACAAAATTTGGAATACAGGAAAAATTCCCAAAACATGAAAAACTGCAGTAATCATTCCAATACTAAAACCAGAAAAAGATGCCCGTGATGCCAGTTCATAAAGGCCAATTTCTTTAACTTCCCATCTAGGTAAAATATTAGAAACCATAGTAAATAAAAGATTAAAGTTTTATTTGGAAAAGAATAATTTATATAATCAAACTTAGGATTTAGGAAGAACAGATGCATTATGGATCAGATAATTAAATTGGAACATGAAGTAAAAATCAGGATTTCAAAAGAAAGAAAAAAACTGTGGCAGTATTTTTAGATATAGCTAGGGCTTATGATGAATGCTGGAGAGAGGGTGCTCTCTTTAAAATGAAGAAGATAGGAGTAACCGGTAAAATATATAATTATTTAGAGAATTTTCTGCAAGATAGATATTTCACTGTTCAGGTAAACAATGATGCATATAAGATGTTCAAGGCTCCAACAAGAAAATGTCAGATATCTAGGGAATTGAAAATTCCCAGTAATAAGAAACTTCTCAGACTACAGCTGGGAAAAGGCTATTTCAGAATAGAAGAACCTTACTGTGCAGGATGTCTTCAAGACAATAATATAGAACATTTCTTATTAAAATGTAGGAGGTATGAACAAATAATAATAATAATAATAGCCCCTTCAGTCATAACTGACTATGGGAATGCGCCCCTGAGGTGACAGCCCTCAGCTGCTTATTTTCCTGGTGCTCCTTTCGACGTTTTCTCCTCACCTCTGCTTCTTGTGTGAGCCTCTCTTCGCCCAATCTGAGGTGGTGTCGTAAATAGCATCGCCACTTAGTGCGATCGGCAGCTTTATCCTCCCATGTTGCTGGATCCATGTCCAGTGCCCTCATATCTCTCTTGCACACATCTTTGAACCTCAGCTGTGGTCGCCCAACTGTTCTCTTGCCATCTGCTAATTGTCCGTAGAAGATATCTTTTGGGATGCGACCATCATCCATGCGGCGAACATGGCCAAGTCTGCGCTGTCTAAGAAGCGTATACATACTTTGAAGGCCAGCACGTGACAACACCTCGACATTTGTCACTTTATCTTTCCACGAGATGCCGAGGATGCGGCGTAGACACCGCAAATGGAAGGTATTGAGCCTTCTTTCTTGCTTAGCATAGGTCGTCCAGGTCTCGCTGCCATATAGCAGTGTGCTGGTGACGCAGGCATTATATACCGCAGCTTTGGTCTTCATTGTGAGTTTAGAGTTTCCCCAAACACGCGATGTGAGGCGGGCAAAGGTAGCTGCAGCTTTGCCAATGCGGCTGTCGATTTCTGTATCCAGTGAGAGTTTGTCGTTGATGGTAGACCCTAGATATGTGAAGTGGTGCACCACTGCCAATTCATAGTTATCGATAGTGATAACTGGTGCAGCACCCACATCCTGACTCAGCACATTCGTTTTCTTTAGACTTATTGTGAGGCCAAAGTCCTTGCATGCTTTAGTGAAGCGATTCATCAAGCTCTGAAGCTCCTGTTGGCTTTGAGTGACGACTGCAGCATCATCAGCGAACAACAAGTCTCTTATAGTGACCCTTCTGATTTTTGTTTTTGCCTTCAGCCTTGAAAGATTAAACAGACGGCCATCTGACCTAGTGTGAAGGCATATTCCTTCAGTTGCATCTCTGAATGCATGTTTCAAGAGTAAGGCAAAGAAGATTCCGAAGAGGGTCGGAGCCAGAACACAGCCTTGTTTAACGCCACTTCGTATATCAAAGGGCTGTGACGTGCTTCCAGCATATTGGACTGTTCCCTTCATGCCGTCATGGAATGACTTTATCATTTCCAGCATTTTAGAAGGGCAGCCTATTTTCAGGAGGATTTTAAAGAGTCCATCCCTACTAACCAGGTCGAATGCTTTTGTGAGGTCTATAAAGGCGATATATAATGGTCTTTTCTGCTCTCTTGATTTTTCCTGAAGCTGGCGGAGAGAGAAGATCATGTCTGTTGTTGATCTGCCAGCTCGGAATCCACACTGTGACTCTGGATATATGCTCTCAGCTAACTTGTGTAGTCGCATCAAGATGACTTTGGCAAAAACCTTACCAACAATACTAAGAAGAGAGATGCCTCTGTAGTTATTGCAATCACTTCTGTCTCCTTTATTTTTATACAGTGTTACAATCTTGGCATTTCGCATGTCTTTAGGAATAGTTGTCTCTTCCCAGCACTGGCACAGCATCCTATGCAGGGGATGTAATAGCGTGCTCTTACAGCATTTGATTAAATCAGGAGGAATCCCATCACTGCCTGGTGCTTTGCCAGAGGCCAAGCTATCAATGGCCTTGCTGAGTTCCTCTAATGTTGGTTCGGCATCCAGCTCCTCCATAGTTGGCAGACTGTTGACACCATCAAGGGCTGCAGGCGTAACGGTATTGTCTCTAGCGTAAAGCTCAGAGTAGTGCTCGACCCACCTCTCCATCTGCTTACCCTTATCGGTTAGCTTCTCTCCGCTGATGGTTTTTAGCGGTGCCGTCTTACTTTTATGGGGGCCAAGTGCTTTCTTTATACCGTCATACATTTGTCTAATGTTGCCTGTTTGCGCTGCGATCTGGATGCTCTCACTGAGCTGGAGCCAGTAGTCATTTGCACAGCGTCGAGCAGTTTGTTGAACTTTGCTTCTCGTAGCCCTCAGGATCTGTAGGCTTCTGGCACTCGGTGAACGTTTGTATTCATTCATAGCACTGCGCTTAGCTTCAATGACAGGTGCCATCACATCTGATGAAGCATCAAACCAGTCATTTGACTGTGCTGTTTTCTTACCAAAGGTGGCAAGTGCAGTACTTTGAATGGTGTTCCGTAGATGCTCCCAGTTCTCTGTAATAGTATCACCATGCTGAGGGCTACTGAGCACTTTCTCGAAGGTCGCAGTGAATTGAGCGATCATGAAAGGGTCTGACATCTTGCTGGTATCAATGCGTGGGTTCCCTTCATGTCTGACACGATAGAGTTTTCTTGGTTGTGCTCTGATTTTGCAGCAAACCAAGGAGTGATCTGTATCACAGTCTGCACTATGGTACGAGCGCGTGGAGAGCACAGACCTGAGGAGTGGCCTTCTGACGAGAATCAGGTCAAGTTGGTTCCAGTGCTTGGATCGTGGGTGTCTCCATGACACCTTATGCTGGGGTTTTGTCTGAAAGTAGGTGTTGGTCACGCAGAGGTCATGGTGGACGCACAACTCTAAGAGCCGTTGTCCATTTTCATTCATCTTGCCAATACCAAACCTGCCCAGACATGAAGGCCATGAAACATTATCGGCACCCACTCTAGCGTTAAAGTCACCAAGGAGAACTAGCTGTTCTTGCCTAGGTATGCTTTTGATAATTGCTGTTAGATTCTCGTAGAACTCATCTTTAGCTTCTGAGGCAGAGTACAGAGTAGGAGCATACACACTGACAAGGGTGATGGGACCTGTGCTAGTTTGCAGGCGGAGCGTTAACAGGCGTTCTGATCCATTCTCGCCTGGTTCAACCATTTTAGTTAGCGATTTTTTGACCGCAAAACCTACTCCGTGTTCTCTAGCTTTATTAAGATCTTTCCCTTGCCAATAAAATGTATAGTCCTTCTCGCTCACCGTTCCAGAGCCCGCCAGGCGCGTTTCCTGAAGTGCAGCTATATCCACCTGAAGTCGTTTAAGCTCATAATTAATTATGCCAATATTAGATTATTTGCAAGCATCCAACTTACCTATAAATATAGAAGAGGTGTTGAGAATAGACAGACCTAGGGAACTGCATAATATAGTCAAACAATATTTAACACCAACAAATGTTAATATATAGTGGCTGGGAATGTGAAGGACTGATGCTGTTCTTACAATGCATATGACTTTTAACAGATGAAACTCAATTAAATATCTGTTAAAGTCCGTTATATAACTAGAACCACCAGACCTTTACACCCTCTCCACTTTAATACTATTCTTATTCAGAGTTTATTCCGATTTTTTAATTTTTTTATTTAATTTTATTTATTTAACGTATAAGCACAATTGTGATTGTCCCTATTTATATGCCTATTGATTTGACAAATGTGATGCCACTTTCTCATATCGGCGGTTGTTCATATTATTTGGAATTAAAAACAATATATATCCTAATTATAACCCATCAGAGGTTGAACGGGATATCTTTTTTTTTTCATTAATTTAAAAAAAAAAAGAAAAAAAAGATCAGAACTGTATGAACAACAAAATGGAATACCTCAAGGATCAGTAATGTCTCCTTCAATTTTTACAATAATAGTAAATGATTTAGGTGAGGAATTTAATGATATAACAAATAAATTGTCACAGTTTGCAGATGATGTTGCTATATGGAGGACTGGGAGACATCTGCCAAAATTATATAAGGATCTACAGAAGCAAATAAATAAAGTATGTAAATGGATGACAAAATGGGGTTTTCAGCTGAATACAAATAAAACATTGGGAATGATCTTCAGTAAAGGTAGGGTTGTAAAAAATAAAATTATAGACATAAATATCCAAGGGCAAAACATTAATACAGTACAAATCACTCAATATCTAGGAATGATATTGGACCAACAGCTGAACTGGAATAAACACATAGATAAACTAGTGGAGTCTTGCAGAGGATTGAATAATTTATTAAGATATTTGAAAGGTAATGGATGGCGTGCAAGCACTAAGACAATGCTCACTTTTTATAAATCTTTTATTAGAGGAAAAATAGTTTATGGAAGTATAATATATGACTCTGCTGCACACAGTAACAAGATTAAATTAGACAGAATTCAACATCAGGCTTTATGTACATGTCGTGAAACGAAGTGTAACCCACTACTTTGTTAATCACTATGTCGAGATACAGATTTGCTTAAACCAATCAACTTGCACCGTTCACCAGTCTCTGAGACAGAATAAATTATACTGTTCACGCAGTTCACGCAAGATGGCGGCTAAAAACTGAATAAAGTTAGGCTGTATGAGCAAAAGACGAAACCGGAGGAAACCAATCAACTTGCTCCGCCAGGAACCAACCGAAAGCTTTCCTTACGTATTTACCTGCCTATATATTCGGGCGGAATTTTATGCTAACCACGCAATCCCGAACTTGACGCCAGAGATACTGACTGAAGAGGAAGAAGCTGTCACCTCTTGATTTATAGTTTACCTGAGGGCATCGACCTGCAACCTACTTCACTAGTCGAGTCAAACTGGCCTTTTTTAAATCTTGGAGGGTAAATATAAATTTACGATAACCTTTAGGAAAATAGGCCTTCAGCAGGTATATAATGTTGGTATTGGTTGTGTGTCATTATACTACCTACACCTGTATATATTTAATATATTTTGGGTTCACTATGAATGTATATGATTGATATAGACAAAGACTAATAGGACTCATACCTCAATCTATTGTCTCCTATAACTCAATCTATTGTCTCACACGACTTCAATCTATTATCTCAGACCAACTGCAAATATAACCAAAACAGTCCTTGTTAGGACTCAACCATTTGTCTTCTAAAACTTCAGTCTATTGTCTCAGATAAAACCAACTGCAAATATAACCATAACAGTCCTTGTTAGGACTCAATCTATTGTCAGTCTATAACTTCAATCTATTGTCTCAGATAAGACCAACTGCAATATAACCAAAACAGTCCTTGTCAGGACTCAATCTATTGTCGCATCTAACTCCAATCTATTGTCTAGTAGTAGGGAATGGCGGACTTAGGTATTATTCTGCAGGCGCGTGACTTTTTATATAGCAAAAATTCTGCAGGCGCGTGACCTTTATATAAACGCAATCTGCAGGGGCAAGATGGCGGACTTGAGCTAACAAAGGGGAGGTTATTTTTAGAGGTATTTTTAGATAACAAGAAGAGGAGGGGCAAGATGGCGGATTTGAGATAACAAGGGGAGGTTATTTTTATATAACAAGAAGAGGCGGGGCAAGATGGCGGACTTGAGATAGCAAGAAGACGATGTTTATATAAGGAAAATGTTGCAAGATGGTGGTTTTTTATATATTATTGTTTTTAGTATAGCCAACTTAGGTAGTGGTTGTGTTAGACAAACAAGAAGTCGTTGAGACTTTTAGATAATAGGAAGACAATAGGATATATTTACATAACAAGAAGACGATATATACATATACATTTAGACATACATATTTTACAACAGTTATATTACAGCAGTTATACAAACATTTAGACAAACAGTTATACAAACATTTAGACAAACAACGGACGATATAGGTAACAAAAAAGCGTTTTAGTTAAAATAGTTTTTATTTTATATTCAATAGTGTTTTTGAAGTAGCAAAAACATACATGTTAATATATAGTATTTTTTACAAAATGTACATTATGCGGTAATTTTTTAGCAAATGAATATACAATTATATAGGAAAGACAGTATTTTTTTTAACATTATCAAACATTGATAAATAATACATAGTGATATGTACAATAATACATATTTATATATTAGTGGTGTTTTGTTACATTATTTATATTATATACATTATCACAGCTGCAGGCCAGACCTTGAGGGGAGTCGTCACATTGTCGTCACGTCGTAAGAAATAGAGGTGTTGTGTGTACAGACAGTTTAAATGTTGAGGGGTGATGTGGTGACGTTGTCGGGGTGTACTTGTCGTTTTATGTAAAAGTAAGACAGGGCGTTGCGGTGTTGTTCATATGTGTAGATGGAGGATTTGTGTGCACGGAACCCGATATTTTTCCCACCCTGTGCCTGTTGTGTGTTGAGGACTTCTAGGAATGTGTGTTTGTCTACTTTGTTGTGGTGTTTGTTCAAGCCTTTGGTGGTGGTTTTGTCGTAGTCACCAAAACAGTGATATGTCTTGCTACAGAGGGAAACCATCCCTCTGCCTTCGTACTCTAATTTAAAAAGGTCCGGTGTCCGTTTGTCGAATAAGGTTTGTTCGCGGCATTTCTGACAAAGGGCGCGCGTTTTACCCTCGCTAGCGACGAAAACGGGTCTATGGTCTGGACATACCTCGGCGGGGAACCACTGGTGGTAGGAGCTATAAAATTCCTGTCGCAAAGCGGGCTTAACAACGTCCGCTAAGTTGTCTGAACTAAGGGCCAAGTAAAGGCTGTCTGTGTCCGTCTCGTACAACTGAAAGTCTGACCTATCTACAAATTTATCTAAACAGTCGTAGTAAAATTCTAACATGCGTAATTTCGCGTATTGGTAGACGAAAAATCCTATCTGAACGGGGAGGTCCCAACATATAGTCTGTTTAAGTTTCTCTACTTCGAATATGTCGTCCGTCACTAACGTCATTTTCCTAAAGCGGGGTGAGTTTATTTGGTCAGAGGTACCCACGCCCATCGTGTACGAGACATCCACATGCTTCGCCTTATTGGTTAATGTCTTGCCGTAGGCCGCGTTACCTAGCAGTTTCATGGTCTCGCTGGTAATGGCGTAGGCAGGATCAGTATCACCCTGTCGACGCGCGTTCGAAACAGTGTCCCCAAACCGTTTGAAACACGTCACGGGTGTATACTCAAGCACCTGGTAGATACAGGTGACTTCTAAACCTTTGGTTAGGTACCAGCGAAGCAGAGGTGTTGTCAGGAGAATTTTCTTGCCCACATAACTCCCGATCAACGTCCGTCTGGGGGTAGTCAGGAGTTTATGTTTTTCGGCGTATTCCCGCATGAAAGGCCCAATATCCTCCCTCGTGACGTCAACATTCTTAAAAATGGGCGTCATCTCAGAGAAATGGTCTTTTAAAGAGTCGGGGACATGGATGTCACACTCGACTAGGCCAAACAAGGTCTCGTCTAGCACCGAGGCGAGAATATTTTCTTTTGTCAGGGGGTACTGACATTTCGTGTAAGATGGTTTCTGGGTCGGGAAGGTGGCGTTCAGAAAACGACGGATTGCTGGCACGGTTTTCTTCAATGCCTGCCACTCGCATTCCCACATTTCTACCAATTTGACGCTGCAATGGCCCCGTAAATAAGAACTTGTGTCCACCGTATCTGCGTACAACTCAGCCAATGGTTTGTTGTTGACTGGGTTAACGTCACGACCGGCGGTTAATGGGCAGTTAGGGTGGCCGTGGAATAGGCACCCATGGAACTGGTAGGCGGTTCGAGCGTATCTGTCCCAACCGTCTACCCTAACGCATATATCACCCAACGCCTTCTCCCGTCCGTTAAACTGGGTTTTTAAGGTCACTTTTTTTTTGGTGGGAGACCCAAGCCAAATAGTCGCGGCACTGCACGGTATATTTGTGGAGTTTGTGGTGCTTGAAACCATCATCCTTGTACCGTCTAACTTGAAAGTCAGTGGGCATTTTCTGCATTAACGCCCACAAATAAAGGGCGTTGGCATCAAAACCTTTAATGGCTTGAACCGTTTTGCCACCTCTAATGCGGGTTTTGCCTTGCTCGTGGAACCTGTGAAAAATAATTGACGGTCCCCCGACGATGTTTTGGCGCAAGATGTTATGCAAATCTACCTCCTGCTTCGAACATAAAGAAAACATGACGTTGGGCGGGAGGGTTTTGAAAAGGTACTTTAACGTGACACCGGGCACGGAGATCGCATCTTTAAACATGTCTACACCTAGGCGCGCGTAAAAACTAACTTGTCAGTCTAACGCTGCCAGGAAGGGGACCACGTCTTTATTGTTGTACCACGTCAGAAAGTCGCGTAACGTGGTCATGTGGTTCTGGGCCCACACCTTCTGGCATTCGGCGTACTCATCGGCGGAGATGTTAGTGTTTTTAAGTTTAGAAAAAAATGCCGAGTGGGGTGGTAACGCGGTTTCGTCTAACTTTGCTAAATCTGTTATGTACTCGTAACAAAAATATCCTTTGGTTTCTTTAACCTTGTACGCCGCGAGATATTTGCTATAGCTAAACCCCGGGGCTAAGTAATTGACTATATCTAAAAACTTTAAGTCGCTAGTGGCAATACACATAAAATTATTGTTTCGCTTGACTAAAAATTTGAAGTCTTCCCCCATGAAATATCGGATGAGATACGGTTTGATTACGTTCACGTCGTACTTACCCGAATTGAAACCTAACACCGGTAGCTGCCCTAAATAACCCTCTAATCTAACAAGGAGCCCGTCTGAATTACCGATCGTCTCTAAAGCCTTGAGTTGGGTGCAAACATCATCAAAATACGCACGCAGAATCTCATAAGAGGCCGCGGCAATTTTGAGCAGATGGTCAGCCATCGTATTGACCAACTCCTGTGGATCACCCGTTGTGATAAAACACACGGGGGCTTCAAAACCGGGGACGTTAGAAGCCACCGAACACGACAGGGGCACGTGTTTGGCTGTGTAGGTAGTGGCATTACCACTGGACACTAGAGTGTTCTAAAAAAAACACTCATAGTCAAATGTGGCACGATAAGGGAAGACGAATTTTGTGTCTACGTCTATCCCCTCCTCCTCGATTAAGTCCCAAATGGTCTCTGGGGGATTATACACACCACCTCTAAATGTTTCTCTCCGCGTAGAGCCGGTACAGCGCTTTTCATGGCGCACCAGTCGGTAATACTCCTTCCACAACTTACCGCAATCGGGACACGAAAAAGAGTTACTGGCCCTATCTATATCTACAATGTACATAAAGTGGTTCTTAAACATTAAAAGACGCAACGTATCTGGAAAAGTGTCGCTACCTCTAAGTGTGGGGGTCAGGTTTTCCTCGTCGTCAAATTCAAAAACGTCAATATTTATGTTAAAACATTTTTCTAATTGGGGCATATCAATTAAACTAACCCCGGGGAAATCGACGAGGGACCTAAGTCCCTGCTGTGTTTGCCACTGCTCGACTAACCGGCGCGTGCTTATTCTAACGTTCTTAACGGCACCACCCCTAAAAACGGCTAAACACCTAAAAAAGCAAAAGTTATCACTGTATGGTTTGGAGTTTGAGTCGTGTTGTAGTGTATGGATGTGGTTATTGTCCATGATGAAAGAGGGAATGTCTTGTATGCAGCAGCCGATAGGAAAGTCTTGGATATGGTACAGATAGAACGAAGTGGCTGGAATGGCTTCGACAAAGTATTTTGTGTTTGGTCTGTTTAACTGTGCTTGTGTGACAATATCGCTATCGTGTAATTGTGAGAGAAAAGCTTTGAAATCTGTGATGTTGTTGACTAAGTGTGGCTGATCTAAGACGACTGTATTGTTATGGGAAGCGTGAAAAAAACGGAGGTCATTTGTTTCTCTGTGCCTCAGGATAATGTGAAAACTGTAGTTTATTTTGAATCTTTTTGTCTGTTGTGTAAATACAGGGAGCAAGAGACGGTCCCAGTCCATATTTTCTGTTGGTCTGTTGAAAAAAGTGAAAGTTGATAAATATTTATGTTTATTGGAGTGTGTTTTAATAGCTTGCCAGTTGTCAATGTATATTTGTTTTATGTCATCCTGTAAGTCTTCTAAAGAGTCTTCTTCTGACGACAAGCGGGGTTTTTTAATATGGGTTTGAATGCTGTTCATGGGACGTTTTTTGGTCTGACCTGTTTTTGGTGGGTGGGATGGGATGGGGCTTGATGAAGAGGTCGCTGTGCTCGTCGATGGTGTGGTGCCTGCTGCAGCAGGTGATGTCTGTTGGTGCCCCAATCTCGATGTTGATGCTGAGTCTGGTGTGATGTCTCTTGGTGCGCCGTTGATGATTCGGCGCCTGGTGGGGCACCTGATGTTGGTGTGGGGACAGTCTGGTGTTGGTTAGGGGTGGGGTGTTGTTGTGTTATATGGGTCCGCAAGCTGGTGCATCGGGTGAATTGTTTGGCGCAAATGTCACAAGAAAATCGAGGCATAGCGTGCACTGTTTTTATGTGCTTTCCTAAATTGTCAATGCGGGTAAATGTTTTACCACAGCGGGGACACGTGAGACTGTGCCCTGGTGCAGTGGTGGTCCCCGCTGAGGGGTTTGTAGCGGACGTCGTTGCAGTGGTGGTTCCCACTGATTTGTCTATAGCGCCCGCCGTTGCAGTGGTGGTCCCCACTGGGACGTTTATAGCGGCCCATGGTGCAGTGGTGGTTCCCACTGGGACGTTTATAGCGGCCCCCGGTGCAATGGCTTCCGCTGTGGGGGATCTCGGTGCACCGGGTCCATGAACACTCTCAATGTGTTGTTGGAGTGCCTCAGGTCCTACAAAGACTACAGGGCACACACGACAGGGGTGTGTCGGTTCAGCATGTACTGTCCGCATATGTCTCGCGATATCGCGAGCTCGAGTAAAAGATTTGCTGCATTGGCCACAAACATTTTGGATTGCTGACATCTGTGAAGTAGAAACGAAAACACATTACTCACACATAAAATTAAATACAAAGAAAGAAAGAAAGAGAAAGACAGAAAGAGAGAGAGCCAGAGAGAGAGAGAGAAAGAAAGAAAGACAGAGAGAGAGTTAGAGAGAAAGAAAGAAAGAGAAAGACAGAGAGAGAGAGTGAGACAATGAGAAAGAGAATAAAATGTAACAATCAGTTAAATAGAGAGAGAAAGATAGAGAGAAAAAGAAAGAAAGAGAGAAAGAGAGAGAGCGAGACAGAGAGAAAGGGAAAGAGAGAAAAAGAAAGAGAGAGAGAGAGAGACAGAGAGAAGAGAGAGAGAGAGAATAAACACAGTGTTATTTCTTATTCTATGTGAAAGAAATTACCCCGCGCGCGCGCTGTGGCAAAGATATCGATTAAAAAACCCAGCCTGGCGCGAGACAAGTTACGCTCTGTCGTTTAAGATAATGGAGATATAAATATGAACGTGTTTCAATCAGGGTGACTTAATGTAATATGTTGATTGTATTATCTCTATATTTTTACATGTATAGTACTGTTAAAAAATATGCTATGTTCTAAATATTCTCTTTAATTTTCTTTATTTCTTTATTATGTGAAAAAAAAATATTCATCACGCTCGAGTTTAGTTTGTAGTATTGCACCATCAGTTGAAATCCAGGTTGAGTAATCTCACATAAATGACCAACTTGTCTAACAACAGGGGGGAGAAACACGGATAAGTTTAAATAGAAATAATTATTTTAACACCCTAACACAGAACATACTTAACGAATACGCAATCAACTAAAACTTATATATTCTCTAAATAGAAATAATTATTTTAACATCTTAACACAACACACGCATAAACAATCAACTAAAACCTTTTTATAATTTTATTAAATAATTTTACACCCTAACACACGAAAAAACAGATATTTTAAAAGATATACATCCTAACGAAAATTAGTTGTCTTTTTTGTTTTGTAACTAAGAAGTAAATTTAACAAAGAAATTAGAAATAAAACAGACGAATACATACTATCAGGTGTTGTTATGACAAAACAAGTGGTTCTTTTCAGTGTTCTTTCAGAGATGTCTCCGCTTCAGTTTCTGATGATTGAATGATATGTCTGAAGACAATACATCCCATTATATGGCAAAATAAAGTGCGCTTGTTTCAGAGTTCAATGACCTTACTGTTTACACACCATCTCGCAAACAGTTGTAACTTATCACGTACCGAAAACTCACCAATGTTTACTCACTGTGCAGGTGTTATGAAAAAAGAGTTTATCGGATGGTAATAAGATACCTAAACAAACAGCACTGTTGCTCTTAATGTCTTATTTGACACGGATGAATATCGATCCACAGTGAAAACCGCTGGTAATTGTTTACTCAGGGAACAGCTGTTTATAACTTGACTGTGGGACTTCTACATTAGCAAACATTTGTGACACGTACCAAGATAAAATTCCGAGCATTTTGTTTGTGACACAGGCAGATGTCTGGTTGCCGAGAAAGACAGAATGGTACGAACATTTTTTGGGACCATTTTAAAACGGTTTATAAAAAAAATATCTAACAAGTATTTTGAAATAAACAATAAAGTGAGAGAGACAGAGAGAGAGAGAGAGAGAGAGAGAGAGAGAGAAAGACAGAGATAGAGAGAGAGAGAAAGAAAGACAGAGAGAGATAAAAAGACAGAGAGAGAGAGAGAGAAAGAGAGATAGAGAGAGAGAGCGAGAGAGAGAGATAGAGAGAGAAAGAGAGAGAGAGACTGTTACGTGCAGTCTTTGATATCTTACAATATTATACATAGGTAATTTTTTAGTGCTTAAGGGAAAGTCATTATTGAGTTACTTCCCTTGAAAGTTGTGCCATCTCTTCGATCAAACTCCGCGGATAAATCCATTTTACTGCGATTTATTCGTTGTTTGGGTAATAATAGATTGTTCTTGCTTCAGAATATCTATGGCCTGAATTTATGTGTATTGTTTGTCTGAGTAGGACGAGTCTGTCTTATATCTGTATATCTTTACATATCTAAGTCGAACTATATGTTCTGTTGTCTCTAGAGAGGTCAAAGGCTATTCGGCGGATGTGTCGCTAGAGTGTGGTGTGATTTGGCTTCGTCCTGATAGGGACTGTGTGTGTTTTCCTATGTCGGCCTGTCGCCGGGAAAAAGTGATCTCAGTATTTGTGGGGAAAGTGATAGTCGTCTAAACCTATCGTGTATGCTTTACCCCAGTGTTTATTCATATTGCCAAGGAATGGCAGTTTCATATTTCCTCTACCAAGGTAATCAAAGATACTCTTATGAACTCTCGATCGAAGCCACCATTTTCGATAGTTACGATTTGAATGTCTAAGAGAATATATTTGACTCGATGAAAACGACTTCGATTCCTAGCAGCACTATATTCTGTAGAATGCAGTCAATTGTTCATGATCAAATCTACAGAGCAATGAAATGTTTTATGAATGACTAACTTTAGGACAGATTCATTATCTGTATCCAAACGTGAGTGACAGCTCACGAGTGAAGCCATCTTGGAACCAAAACATGTAGCGACTTTCAAGAAGAGAAAGGGGATGCCCGTATTATCGCTTGTTTAGTCCAGAGATCACTGCTACACATAAGAACCCATTATTAGCGGTTCAATATTATTATATCGAAGAAATATGTGCTGAACATTATGATGAAGAATCGACGCCAGACGAGATTAGGTTTAGAAGCCATCTGAAATATTGTTTATAAGCTGACGTGCTCAGTCAGTGAAGTCAGATGATTTATATGTATGGGCGATACTGAGGGCTTGGCTACTGACAGTCCATTATAATATTAATCTACATGAGTGCCCATGTAACATAACATTGCAAGACCATTTATCCACTGTACTATGATGTATTATGCCAACCTGTGATTTGTCACTATCTGTGCTGTCGAGTGTGTACGTCCAATTAAACTTTAGAAAAGGTACACAGTCGTTGGTGTCGATGACTTCCAGTCATACATGAGTGTGAGAAAAGAACATTTGTCAACAACACGAACCCTTATCATCATTCGCACATTGTACACTCAATCCATGTCTACACACCACTGCGTAGGTCAAGTTGACATTCCATACACTACAGTGGAGCAAACAACACCATAGAGATCTTATCAACTGATGATGATGATGATGTCTGCTTCCATCCACTTATATCTATCTTTTGGTGGATATCATTAACGGGAATAAAAATCCAACATTATCAACCTTATCAACTGGTGGACCAGCTTTCTGGGTTTGACCTCGCAGAAGTTCAGAAGTCAACAGATTACCGATACCAGACCGTTTCCTGTGGCTGATACGACACACTTGCAGTATTGGTTTGCTCTTTGTCAACACTTCGTCACGTGACCTGTCAAGTGAATGCAGTATGTAGGTCAGCGTTGTTGACATTTTTACATTAGACATTACAGAGTTTCACAGAACAGTTGGATCAATTCTTGTCAATGTTAACAGGAAGACAGTATTTGTGAACTAAGAAGTCCTATTTTCATCGATGGATCTTCTTGTTTTCCATATATGAACTTTAATATTTAAGGCCAGAATGTTTAATTGAATAAAGTGGCAGTTTGTTTATTTTCATAAAAATAACTTTGCCATTACTGTAAAACTGAGCCTATTTTGCAACACATACTATCATACACATAATTTATATATATTTATGTTTACATGTTATTTGTTTGTATAGTATGTTAGTTTCTATGTCAGCGGGTTGTGTTTAAGGTTGGGCGGCGTCCTCACAACAGAATATCCCACGTCATAGAGGGTCCGTTGTGGGCGTTTTCTATAGGTGCAATTTTCTTGATTGAAAATTTGCTGCGACAACTGTTGCTTTTGTGTTAGCTGTGAAGTCTGTAATTATTGTTATTTTTGTAATATTTCTTTGTTCTTTAGTTTTGTTTTGATTTGTTTGTAATTTGTTGGTCTAACCTTTTCTATCTTTCAGTTCTATTCACAATTTATATTCATATATTGTGACGTCATTTGTGTTGTTATTCTTTGCAGATTCAGTGATTATTTTCATTGATTTCCCTATTTGATTTATTTTGATTTCTGCAAACGTTCTTGTATTGTCAGTCCTATTTGTACTTTATGTATTCTGTTGGTTGACATATGTTTTATATAGGTATATTTCATAAGACACAATTGCCTGTGCACTGCACTTGGATTATGGTATAAACCAGTACCTGATTATTATTACTATTATACAAGACCTTATTAAAGGCTTGTGACCCACAGATATTGGGATAGTATACTGATTAATCAAGTCATTGAGAACTTGTGGTATTATTATTATTTCAGGTGATTAGTATTATTGTTAGACATCATGTCTACATTAGAATACTTCATTACACAAGGGAAAGCCCTTGATAAGACTGGTCAACAATTAGAACAATGGGCAGTTGCTCAATATGACAAAGCATTAGCTGCAGAAGAGAGAAGAGCTATGGCAGAAGAGAAAAGATTAGCTGCAGAAGAAAGAAAAGCTATGGCGGAAGAGAAAAGATTAGAAAGAGAAGCTGAGGCTGCTGCTGAACAAAAGAAATTGCAGATGCAGGTGGAGGAAAGGAGATTTGAAGCTGAACAAAAAAAATTAGAAAGAGAAGCTGCCTGAACAAAAAAAATTAGAAAGAGAAGCTGCGGCTGAACAAAAAAGATTAGACAGTGAAGCTGAACAAAAAAGATTAGACAGGGAAGCTGAACAAAAAAGATTAGACAGGGAGGCTGAACAAAAAAGATTAGATGCTGAAGAGAAAAAAGCAATAAGAGAACATGAATTTGAGTTGGAGAAATTGAGATTGACAAGTATGAGTAATGTTAATCAGGCATCTAGTGGTAATGGTAAACCTTCTACTTACAAGGTTAAGGTTCCACCGTTCAATCAGTCCAGTGACGATATTACATTCTGGCTGGATAGATTTGAACGTTCTTGTCGTACACATAATGTGGATAAATCACAATACGCTAATCAATTATCAGAAAACTTGAAAGGTGAATCTTTGACTAGATTATGCCTTGTAGGAGAAGCAGATAAGGATAATTATGATGTCATTAGGGCGGCTTTGATAAAAAAATATCAGCTAAGTGAGGAAGGCTATCGCCTTTTATTTAAGACGATGGTACCTGAGACGGGTGTAGAATTCTCAGAATTCACTGCAAAGGCACGTCTCACAGTTGATCGTTGGATTGAGCTTTCCAAAACAGAAAAAACGTATGAAGGACTTATGGATTTGTTGCTCAGAGATAAGATTATGTCATGTGTGAACAAACCTTTCCTTGAATTTATACATGAGCGTAAACCCAAATCTCTAAAAGAAATGGAAGAATATTGTTCCCAATATGTCACTGCACACCCCGACGTGACTTTTGGCAACACTAAGATTAAGGAGAGTATGCCAGTTGCTTCAGCAACACCATACAATCCCAATTATTCACACAGATTTCAGGGACCTCAAAACAGATTTGATAAAAAAGGTAACCATAATAGTTATCAAAACCAAGGTAACCAATCATTTCAGGGTTCTTCTTCAAAGAACTGGAGACGACCTGATAGCTCTCGACACAGGGGTGGTCATAATTATAGGAATTTCCGTAGAGGAAGTAATTATAGAAACTATCAGGGTTATCCGTCTTGGAGTCAACAAGATCATAATTACAGAGATACTCATTATAATGAATATGATAATGGTAACCAAGGGAACTATGACTCAAACCCAAATAGGGGTTACAATAGAGGTAACAATAACTACAGAGGTGATAATAACCGAGGTAGATCTCAAAACAAAAGACATAAACCACATTTTCAGGCAAACTCTGCACAACAAGAGTCCCATGAAGCCTATAAACAGAGTAAAGATAATAATGATGCTAGTAATATGGCATGTGCCGCTTTTGATTTTGGGAGAGCATCTCAGTGCCCCCAATGCAAAACGTTATTTGAGCCAACCACAGTGTCTACTTTAAGCTGTGGCCATCCTCTTCCTGCTCTTCCGGCATCAGTCGCGCATGATGGAAGAGGTTCTCTTGTCTTACATAAGGGTTTAGTGAATAACAATCCAGTCTCTGTGCTATTTGATTCTGGATGCACCACAATTGGTGTTAGGCAGTCACTCGTAGATCCTTCCCGTGCCACTGGACAAGTAGTCAAATGTGTAACATTTGGCGGCACATTAGAGAAATACTCTACTGCTATCATTAGGATTGCTACTCCTTTCTTTACAGGAGATGTACACGCATGTCTTCTTCCGAATCCGATCGCTGACCTCATCATCGGTCGCATTCATGGAGTCAAGGAATGCACTCCGCAACAAATTTCCACGTGGGAAAGGCAAAACATGCAGATTGCTAACGCTGTAGTCACTAGAGCTCAGGCTCTTAATATGCCTCAAACTTCATCTACTGAAGATAATGAAGTGCATAACCAAGATAATCCCTTGGTAATTTCTCGTGACTCGTTTATAAAACAGCAAGAAGATGATCCCACTCTGAAGAAATTCTTCATTCTTGCAACTAAAGGTGATCCGAATAAAGACACAAGTCGTAAATCGTGGATTACAAAGAAGAATGGCGTACTTGTACGTATGGTTCAAGACTCCATTACGTCAAGTCATTCTCAAATCCTGGTTCCCAAGAATTTGAGAGTTAAAATTTTGCAGCACGCTCACGACTCTCAGTGTGCTGGACACATGGGTTTTTCCCGTACTAAGTCAAGAGTCCTTGCGGCTTTCTTTTGGCCATTGGTAAACAAGGACATACGGATTTATTGTCGATCTTGTAAAGTATGTCAGGAAGTTAAATCCAAAGGTCCACGGCATGCTGCACCCATTCAGGCGGCGGACATTCCTATTCGGCCGTTTCAAAAAATGGCCATAGACATTATTGGTCCATTTAAGATCAAGTCTGCCAGAGGACATCAGTTTATCTTGACGTGTGTTGATATGTGCACACGTTGGCCAGAGGCTATTCCTCTGAAGAGCATTACTACTGCTGATATTGCAGATGCTCTTTGGCTTATATTTTCTCGTCTGGGGTTCCCCGGAGAGATATTGTCAGACCATGGCACCCAACTAATATCAGATACCATGTCTCAAGTAATGTCTACTCTGCAGATAGATAGATCTTTAAGTAGTATCTACCATCCAATGTCTAATGGTATGGTCGAACGCCTTAATAGAACACTTAAAAACTTACTGGGGAAGATAACTGAGGATCATCCTCAAGACTGGGACAGAGTTTTACCTGCGGCCCTCTTCGCTTACAGAGAGGTACCCAATGAACATACGGGATTTTCTCCCTTTGAACTCGTCTTTGGCGCGCGTCCGCGTGGCCCTATGTCGTTGCTTCACGATCTCATAACATCTGACAATATTGACGATGACACAAAGTCATCCTACGAATATGTCATCGCGTTGAGACAAAAAATTATCGAAGCATGCAAATTAGCAACTTCTTCTTCTGAATTTGCGAAACAGAAGGCAAGGCAATTTGCCAATAAGAAGAGATGCTTACGACAGCTTTGTCCTGGTGACAAAGCATTTGTATTACTACCTTGTAGGGAAAACAGATTACTTATTTCTTGGAAAGGTCCGTACGATATAATATCGAAAATTTCCGATGTCGACTATATTGTCGATATTGATGGGAAGCATAAAACCTTCCACATCAATATGCTTACTGAATTCCATGAACGTCCGGATTATTTGCAACCCATTTTCCAAGCAACGGACAATTCTCCAGTACAACATGGTCATTACTCATCACTGTCCGTGATACAGGATGAGGAAACAAGTTTTTCAGATGTAAATCTTCCTCTTCCAATGATCCCACTTCATTCCAGTGAATCATGGAAGAACGTTACTGTCTCTCCTGATTTGTCTCTAGGAGAACAGCGACAAGTTTCAACTATGTTGCAAACATTTCAGGATGTACTCACTGACATCCCTGGACAAACGAATGTCATTCAACATGACATTGTTCTAACTGACCATACTCCTATTAGGGTTAGACCTTATCCTATACCTATACATTTTCAAGCACAGGTCGAGAAAGAGTTGGATGAGATGATAGATTTGAAAATAATCGAACCATCCACCTCTGCATATTCTTCGCCGATGGTTATTGTGCGTAAAAAAGACAATAACATACGTCTTTGCGTTGACTATCGAAAATTGAATCAAGTAACGAAGTTCGATGCCGAACCTATGCCTTTACTGGAAGAGCTACTTACTCGACTCTCCAAATCTCATTTTTTCACTAAACTTGATTTGTCTAAAGGATATTGGCAAGTTCCTTTATCTGAACGCGCCAAACCTCTCACGGCTTTTTCAACACCTAGAGGTTTGTTCCAATGGAATTTTATGCCTTTCGGTCTTATGAACGCACCAGCTACGTTCGTACGCATGATGCGCCGAATCCTATCTTATCGGTCAGATGTCATTGCATATCTAGACGACATCTGTCTTTTCAGCGATACTTGGGAAGATCACTATTCAGGGTTAGATGAATTGCTGTCTACTTTGCGTGAGCACAACCTGACAGCGAAACCCTCTAAAGCCTATATTGGTTTTAGCGAAATTTCTTTCCTAGGCCACCGAGTTGGTCATGGTTTCCTAAAGACAGAGGACCATAATACTAGTAAGATACTTAACATCTCAATCCCTAAGACTAAAAAACAGGTGAGAAGTCTGTTAGGTCTTATTCAATTTTATGGCAGATTCATTCAGAATCTATCCTCTATCATGGCACCTCTCTCAACACTTCTAAAGAAAGGTTCGCCTAATGTGGTCCACTGGTCTCAGGAATGCCAATGCTCTCTGGATAAGATTAAAACATTGTTTTCAACACCACCTATTTTAGTGCTACCCACTAAAGATAAGACATTCGTTCTTCGTAGTGACGCTTCATCCACTGGGATTGGAGCGGCACTAATGCAAGAGTACTCTGGAACTCTGCATCCTGTAATGTATATTTCCAGAAAACTTAATGCGGCAGAAAGGAATTATTCGGTTTTAGACCGTGAGCTATTAGCTATGGTTTGGTCGATCCTCAAACTACAGAGATTCCTTCTAGGCGCACATTTCATAGTAGAAACCGACCAAAAAGCTCTTACTGCTATACAGAGTAAGAATTTGAAGAGCTCGAGGTCTACTCGATATGCAATTGCTCTTCAACCTTTTCATTTCTCTGTGCGAGCTATTCGTGGATCAGATAATGTGATGGCAGACATTCTGTCAAGATGCCCACATGATTCCACATAACTATTAGGGCTTAGACTTCTTGATATGTCTAGTTCTATAGTAGTTCCTTTTCTATATCATGATAGATACACATTTGTAATTTAATAATATAATGATTGTATCACTACATAGCGGTTCATTGATGTTTATTCACCGCTGTGCTTTGATGATTTTTTCTTCATAAATCATAAATTTAAGATATCTAATACGAAATGATGATATGAATTTTTTAGGCATTGTGTAATTGCCAGAATTGTATTATACTTTGATGACACCTTCCTGGAAAAATATACTTGTAGAGAAATAATTTCTCTCAGTTTATGAGACACATTCTCACCAGTCGCTCCATAAGTCGACTTAGCCTCATATTAGGCGTTATAGGTATTCCTGATATTTTCATCTGCGCATTATTCATGCGTTGTGAGCCTATTGTACGTTGCTCCTAGATGTATTTCAAAAAAAAAAAAATGTTCCATTTTTTTTTCCCGGGAGGTGTGGTAAGACTGTTACGTGCAGTCTTTGATATCTTACAATATTATACATAGGTAATTTTTTAGTGCTTAAGGGAAAGTCATTATTGAGTTACTTCCCTTGAAAGTTGTGCCATCTCTTCGATCAAACTCCGCGGATAAATCCATTTTACTGCGATTTATTCGTTGTTTGGGTAATAATAGATTGTTCTTGCTTCAGAATATCTATGGCCTGAATTTATGTGTATTGTTTGTCTGAGTAGGACGAGTCTGTCTTATATCTGTATATCTTTACATATCTAAGTCGAACTATATGTTCTGTTGTCTCTAGAGAGGTCAAAGGCTATTCGGCGGATGTGTCGCTAGAGTGTGGTGTGATTTGGCTTCGTCCTGATAGGGACTGTGTGTTTTCCTATGTCGGCCTGTCGCCGGGAAAAAGTGATCTCAGTATTTGTGGGGAAAGTGATAGTCGTCTAGACCTATCGTGTATGCTTTACCCCAGTGTTTATTCATATTGCCAAGGAATGGCAGTTTCATATTTCCTCTACCAAGGTAATCAAAGATACTCTTATGAACTCTCGATCGAAGCCACCATTTTCGATAGTTACGATTTGAATGTCTAAGAGAATATATTTGACTCGATGAAAACGACTTCGATTCCTAGCAGCACTATATTCTGTAGAATGCAGTCAATTGTTCATGATCAAATCTACAGAGCAATGAAATGTTTTATGAATGACTAACTTTAGGACAGATTCATTATCTGTATCCAAACGTGAGTGACAGCTCACGAGTGAAGCCATCTTGGAACCAAAACATGTAGTGACTTTCAAGAAGAGAAAAGGGATGCCCGTATTATCGCTTGTTTAGTCCAGAGATCACTGCTACACATGAGAACCCGTTATTAGCGGTTCAATATTATTATATGAAAAAAATATGTGCTGAACATTATGTTGGAGAATCGTCGCTAAACGAGATTAGGTTTAGAAGCCATCTGAAATATTGTTTATAAGCTGACGTGCTCAGTCAGTGAAGTCAGATGATTTATATGTATGGGCGATACTGAGGCTTGGCTACTGACAGTCCATTATAATATTATTCTACATGAGTGCCCATGTAACATAACATTGCAAGACCATTTATCCACTGTACTATGATGTATTATGCCAACCTGTGATTTGTCACTATCTGTGCTGTCGAGTGTGTACGTCCAATTAAACTTTAGAAAAGGTACACAGTCGTTGGTGTCGATGACTTCCAGTCATACATGAGTGTGAGAAAAGAACATTTGTCAACAACACGAACCCTTATCATCATTCGCACATTGTACACTCAATCCATGTCTACACACCACTGCGTAGGTCAAGTTGACATTCCATACACTACAGTGGAGCAAACAACACCATAGAGATCTTATCAACTGATGATGATGATGATGTCTGCTTCCATCCACTTATATCTATCTTTTGGTGGATATCATTAACGGGAATAAAAATCCAACATTATCACCTTATCAACTGGTGGACCAGCTTTCTGGGTTTGACCTCGCAGAAGTTCAGAAGTCAACAGATTACCGATACCAGACCGTTTCCTGTGGCTGATACGACACACTTGCAGTATTGGTTTGCTTTTTGTCAACACTTCGTCACGTGACCTGTCAAGTGAATGCAGTATGTAGGTCAGCGTTGTTGACATTTTTACATTAGACATTACAGAGTTTCACAGAACAGTTGGATCAATTCTTGTCAATGTTAACAGGAAGACAGTATTTGTGAACTAAGAAGTCCTATTTTCATCGATGGATCTTCTTGTTTTCCATATATGAACTTTAATATTTAAGGCCAGAATGTTTAATTGAATAAAGTGGCAGTTTGTTTATTTTCATAAAAATAACTTTGCCATTACTGTAAAACTGAGCCTATTTTGCAACACATACTATCATACACATAATTTATATATATTTATGTTTACATGTTATTTGTTTGTATAGTATGTTAGTTTCTATGTCAGCGGGTTGTGTTTAAGGTTGGGCGGCGTCCTCACAACAGAATATCCCACGTCATAGAGGGTCCGTTGTGGGCGTTTTCTATAGGTGCAATTTTCTTGATTGAAAATTTGCTGCGACAACTGTTGCTTTTGTGTTAGCTGTGAAGTCTGTAATTATTGTTATTTTTGTAATATTTCTTTGTTCTTTAGTTTTGTTTTGATTTGTTTGTAATTTGTTGGTCTAACCTTTTCTATCTTTCAGTTCTATTCACAATTTATATTCATATATTGTGACGTCATTTGTGTTGTTATTCTTTGCAGATTCAGTGATTATTTTCATTGATTTCCCTATTTGATTTATTTTGATTTCTGCAAACGTTCTTGTATTGTCAGTCCTATTTGTACTTTATGTATTCTGTTGGTTGACATATGTTTTATATAGGTATATTTCATAAGACACAATTGCCTGTGCACTGCACTTGGATTATGGTATAAACCAGTACCTGATTATTATTACTATTATACAAGACCTTATTAAAGGCTTGTGACCCACAGATATTGGGATAGTATACTGATTAATCAAGTCATTGAGAACTTGTGGTATTATTATTATTTCAGGTGATTAGTATTATTGTTAGACATCATGTCTACTTTAGAATACTTCATTACACAAGGGAAAGCCCTTGATAAGACTGGTCAACAATTAGAACAATGGGCAGTTGCTCAATATGACAAAGCATTAGCTGCAGAAGAGAGAAGAGCTATGGCAGAAGAGAAAAGATTAGCTGCAGAAGAAAGAAAAGCTATGGCGGAAGAGAAAAGATTAGAAAGAGAAGCTGAGGCTGCTGCTGAACAAAAGAAATTGCAGATGCAGGTGGAGGAAAGGAGATTTGAAGCTGAACAAAAAAAATTAGAAAGAGAAGCTGCTGCTGAACAAAAAAGATTAGACAGTGAAGCTGAACAAAAAAGATTAGACAGGGAAGCTGAACAAAAAAAATTAGAAAGAGAAGCTGCGGCTGAACAAAAAAGATTAGACAGTGAAGCTGAACAAAAAAGATTAGACAGGGAAGCTGAACAAAAAAGATTAGACAGGGAGGCTGAACAAAAAAGATTAGATGCTGAAGAGAAAAAAGCAATAAGAGAACATGAATTTGAGTTGGAGAAATTGAGATTGACAAGTATGAGTAATGTTAATCAGGCATCTAGTGGTAATGGTAAACCTTCTACTTACAAGGTTAAGGTTCCACCGTTCAATCAGTCCAGTGACGATATTACATTCTGGCTGGATAGATTTGAACGTTCTTGTCGTACACATAATGTGGATAAATCACAATACGCTAATCAATTATCAGAAAACTTGAAAGGTGAATCTTTGACTAGATTATGCCTTGTAGGAGAAGCAGATAAGGATAATTATGATGTCATTAGGGCGGCTTTGATAAAAAAATATCAGCTAAGTGAGGAAGGCTATCGCCTTTTATTTAAGACGATGGTACCTGAGACGGGTGTAGAATTCTCAGAATTCACTGCAAAGGCACGTCTCACAGTTGATCGTTGGATTGAGCTTTCCAAAACAGAAAAAACGTATGAAGGACTTATGGATTTGTTGCTCAGAGATAAGATTATGTCATGTGTGAACAAACCTTTCCTTGAATTTATACATGAGCGTAAACCCAAATCTCTAAAAGAAATGGAAGAATATTGTTCCCAATATGTCACTGCACACCCCGACGTGACTTTTGGCAACACTAAGATTAAGGAGAGTATGCCAGTTGCTTCAGCAACACCATACAATCCCAATTATTCACACAGATTTCAGGGACCTCAAAACAGATTTGATAAAAAAGGTAACCATAATAGTTATCAAAACCAAGGTAACCAATCATTTCAGGGTTCTTCTTCAAAGAACTGGAGACGACCTGATAGCTCTCGACACAGGGGTGGTCATAATTATAGGAATTTCCGTAGAGGAAGTAATTATAGAAACTATCAGGGTTATCCGTCTTGGAGTCAACAAGATCATAATTACAGAGATACTCATTATAATGAATATGATAATGGTAACCAAGGGAACTATGACTCAAACCCAAATAGGGGTTACAATAGAGGTAACAATAACTACAGAGGTGATAATAACCGAGGTAGATCTCAAAACAAAAGACATAAACCACATTTTCAGGCAAACTCTGCACAACAAGAGTCCCATGAAGCCTATAAACAGAGTAAAGATAATAATGATGCTAGTAATATGGCATGTGCCGCTTTTGATTTTGGGAGAGCATCTCAGTGCCCCCAATGCAAAACGTTATTTGAGCCAACCACAGTGTCTACTTTAAGCTGTGGCCATCCTCTTCCTGCTCTTCCGGCATCAGTCGCGCATGATGGAAGAGGTTCTCTTGTCTTACATAAGGGTTTAGTGAATAACAATCCAGTCTCTGTGCTATTTGATTCTGGATGCACCACAATTGGTGTTAGGCAGTCACTCGTAGATCCTTCCCGTGCCACTGGACAAGTAGTCAAATGTGTAACATTTGGCGGCACATTAGAGAAATACTCTACTGCTATCATTAGGATTGCTACTCCTTTCTTTACAGGAGATGTACACGCATGTCTTCTTCCGAATCCGATCGCTGACCTCATCATCGGTCGCATTCATGGAGTCAAGGAATGCACTCCGCAACAAATTTCCACGTGGGAAAGGCAAAACATGCAGATTGCTAACGCTGTAGTCACTAGAGCTCAGGCTCTTAATATGCCTCAAACTTCATCTACTGAAGATAATGAAGTGCATAACCAAGATAATCCCTTGGTAATTTCTCGTGACTCGTTTATAAAACAGCAAGAAGATGATCCCACTCTGAAGAAATTCTTCATTCTTGCAACTAAAGGTGATCCGAATAAAGACACAAGTCGTAAATCGTGGATTACAAAGAAGAATGGCGTACTTGTACGTATGGTTCAAGACTCCATTACGTCAAGTCATTCTCAAATCCTGGTTCCCAAGAATTTGAGAGTTAAAATTTTGCAGCACGCTCACGACTCTCAGTGTGCTGGACACATGGGTTTTTCCCGTACTAAGTCAAGAGTCCTTGCGGCTTTCTTTTGGCCATTGGTAAACAAGGACATACGGATTTATTGTCGATCTTGTAAAGTATGTCAGGAAGTTAAATCCAAAGGTCCACGGCATGCTGCACCCATTCAGGCGGCGGACATTCCTATTCGGCCGTTTCAAAAAATGGCCATAGACATTATTGGTCCATTTAAGATCAAGTCTGCCAGAGGACATCAGTTTATCTTGACGTGTGTTGATATGTGCACACGTTGGCCAGAGGCTATTCCTCTGAAGAGCATTACTACTGCTGATATTGCAGATGCTCTTTGGCTTATATTTTCTCGTCTGGGGTTCCCCGGAGAGATATTGTCAGACCATGGCACCCAACTAATATCAGATACCATGTCTCAAGTAATGTCTACTCTGCAGATAGATAGATCTTTAAGTAGTATCTACCATCCAATGTCTAATGGTATGGTCGAACGCCTTAATAGAACACTTAAAAACTTACTGGGGAAGATAACTGAGGATCATCCTCAAGACTGGGACAGAGTTTTACCTGCGGCCCTCTTCGCTTACAGAGAGGTACCCAATGAACATACGGGATTTTCTCCCTTTGAACTCGTCTTTGGCGCGCGTCCGCGTGGCCCTATGTCGTTGCTTCACGATCTCATAACATCTGACAATATTGACGATGACACAAAGTCATCCTACGAATATGTCATCGCGTTGAGACAAAAAATTATCGAAGCATGCAAATTAGCAACTTCTTCTTCTGAATTTGCGAAACAGAAGGCAAGGCAATTTGCCAATAAGAAGAGATGCTTACGACAACTTTGTCCTGGTGACAAAGCATTTGTATTACTACCTTGTAGGGAAAACAGATTACTTATTTCTTGGAAAGGTCCGTACGATATAATATCGAAAATTTCCGATGTCGACTATATTGTCGATATTGATGGGAAGCATAAAACCTTCCACATCAATATGCTTACTGAATTCCATGAACGTCCGGATTATTTGCAACCCATTTTCCAAGCAACGGACAATTCTCCAGTACAACATGGTCATTACTCATCACTGTCCGTGATACAGGATGAGGAAACAAGTTTTTCAGATGTAAATCTTCCTCTTCCAATGATCCCACTTCATTCCAGTGAATCATGGAAGAACGTTACTGTCTCTCCTGATTTGTCTCTAGGAGAACAGCGACAAGTTTCAACTATGTTGCAAACATTTCAGGATGTACTCACTGACATCCCTGGACAAACGAATGTCATTCAACATGACATTGTTCTAACTGACCATACTCCTATTAGGGTTAGACCTTATCCTATACCTATACATTTTCAAGCACAGGTCGAGAAAGAGTTGGATGAGATGATAGATTTGAAAATAATCGAACCATCCACCTCTGCATATTCTTCGCCGATGGTTATTGTGCGTAAAAAAGACAATAACATACGTCTTTGCGTTGACTATCGAAAATTGAATCAAGTAACGAAGTTCGATGCCGAACCTATGCCTTTACTGGAAGAGCTACTTACTCGACTCTCCAAATCTCATTTTTTCACTAAACTTGATTTGTCTAAAGGATATTGGCAAGTTCCTTTATCTGAACGCGCCAAACCTCTCACGGCTTTTTCAACACCTAGAGGTTTGTTCCAATGGAATTTTATGCCTTTCGGTCTTATGAACGCACCAGCTACGTTCGTACGCATGATGCGCCGAATCCTATCTTATCGGTCAGATGTCATTGCATATCTAGACGACATCTGTCTTTTCAGCGATACTTGGGAAGATCACTATTCAGGGTTAGATGAATTGCTGTCTACTTTGCGTGAGCACAACCTGACAGCGAAACCCTCTAAAGCCTATATTGGTTTTAGCGAAATTTCTTTCCTAGGCCACCGAGTTGGTCATGGTTTCCTAAAGACAGAGGACCATAATACTAGTAAGATACTTAACATCTCAATCCCTAAGACTAAAAAACAGGTGAGAAGTCTGTTAGGTCTTATTCAATTTTATGGCAGATTCATTCAGAATCTATCCTCTATCATGGCACCTCTCTCAACACTTCTAAAGAAAGGTTCGCCTAATGTGGTCCACTGGTCTCAGGAATGCCAATGCTCTCTGGATAAGATTAAAACATTGTTTTCAACACCACCTATTTTAGTGCTACCCACTAAAGATAAGACATTCGTTCTTCGTAGTGACGCTTCATCCACTGGGATTGGAGCGGCACTAATGCAAGAGTACTCTGGAACTCTGCATCCTGTAATGTATATTTCCAGAAAACTTAATGCGGCAGAAAGGAATTATTCGGTTTTAGACCGTGAGCTATTAGCTATGGTTTGGTCGATCCTCAAACTACAGAGATTCCTTCTAGGCGCACATTTCATAGTAGAAACCGACCAAAAAGCTCTTACTGCTATACAGAGTAAGAATTTGAAGAGCTCGAGGTCTACTCGATATGCAATTGCTCTTCAACCTTTTCATTTCTCTGTGCGAGCTATTCGTGGATCAGATAATGTGATGGCAGACATTCTGTCAAGATGCCCACATGATTCCACATAACTATTAGGGCTTAGACTTCTTGATATGTCTAGTTCTATAGTAGTTCCTTTTCTATATCATGATAGATACACATTTGTAATTTAATAATATAATGATTGTATCACTACATAGCGGTTCATTGATGTTTATTCACCGCTGTGCTTTGATGATTTTTTCTTCATAAATCATAAATTTAAGATATCTAATACGAAATGATGATATGAATTTTTTAGGCATTGTGTAATTGCCAGAATTGTATTATACTTTGATGACACCTTCCTGGAAAAATATACTTGTAGAGAAATAATTTCTCTCAGTTTATGAGACACATTCTCACCAGTCGCTCCATAAGTCGACTTAGCCTAATATTAGGCGTTATAGGTATTCCTGATATTTTCATCTGCGCATTATTCATGCGTTGTGAGCCTATTGTACGTTGCTCCTAGATGTATTTCAAAAAAAAAAAATGTTCCATTTTTTTTTCCCGGGAGGTGTGGTAAGACTGTTACGTGCAGTCTTTGATATCTTACAATATTATACATAGGTAATTTTTTAGTGCTTAAGGGAAAGTCATTATTGAGTTACTTCCCTTGAAAGTTGTGCCGTCTCTTCGATCAAACTCCGCGGATAAATCCATTTTACTGCGATTTATTCGTTGTTTGGGTAATAATAGATTGTTCTTGCTTCAGAATATCTATGGCCTGAATTTATGTGTATTGTTTGTCTGAGTAGGACGAGTCTGTCTTATATCTGTATATCTTTACATATCTAAGTCGAACTATATGTTCTGTTGTCTCTAGAGAGGTCAAAGGCTATTCGGCGGATGTGTCGCTAGAGTGTGGTGTGATTTGGCTTCGTCCTGATAGGGACTGTGTGTGTTTTCCTATGTCGGCCTGTCGCCGGGAAAAAGTGATCTCAGTATTTGTGGGGAAAGTGATAGTCGTCTAAACCTATCGTGTATGCTTTACCCCAGTGTTTATTCATATTGCCAAGGAATGGCAGTTTCATATTTCCTCTACCAAGGTAATCAAAGATACTCTTATGAACTCTCGATCGAAGCCACCATTTTCGATAGTTACGATTTGAATGTCTAAGAGAATATATTTGACTCGATGAAAACGACTTCGATTCCTAGCAGCACTATATTCTGTAGAATGCAGTCAATTGTTCATGATCAAATCTACAGAGCAATGAAATGTTTTATGAATGACTAACTTTAGGACAGATTCATTATCTGTATCCAAACGTGAGTGACAGCTCACGAGTGAAGCCATCTTGGAACCAAAACATGTAGTGACTTTCAAGAAGAGAAAGGGATGCCCGTATTATCGCTTGTTTAGTCCAGAGATCACTGCTACACATGAGAACCCGTTATTAGCGGTTCAATATTATTATATGGAAAAATATGTGCTGAACATTATGTTGGAGAATCGTCGCTAAACGAGATTAGGTTTAGAAGCCATCTGAAATATTGTTTATAAGCTGACGTGCTCATTCAGTGAAGTCAGATGATATATATGTATGGGCGATACTGAGGGCTTGGCTACTGACAGTCCATTATAATATTAATCTACATGAGTGCCCATGTAACATAACATTGCAAGACCATTTATCCACTGTACTATGATGTATTATGCCAACCTGTGATTTGTCACTATCTGTGCTGTCGAGTGTGTACGTCCAATTAAACTTTAGAAAAGGTACACAGTCGTTGGTGTCGATGACTTCCAGTCATACATGAGTGTGAGAAAAGAACATTTGTCAACAACACGAACCCTTATCATCATTCGCACATTGTACACTCAATCCATGTCTACACACCACTGCGTAGGTCAAGTTGACATTCCATACACTACAGTGGAGCAAACAACACCATAGAGATCTTATCAACTGATGATGATGATGATGTCTGCTTCCATCCACTTATATCTATCTTTTGGTGGATATCATTAACGGGAATAAAAATCCAACATTATCAACCTTTATCAGAGACAGAGATAGAGAGAGAGAGAAAGAGAGAGAGAAAGAAAGACAGAGAGAAAGAGAGAAAGAAAGACAGAGAGAGAGAGACATTTTTAGACTAAAACATATATATATTAAAAGAGAAAGAGAGAAAATTGATATGTAAGAAAACAAAAAAAGAGATATTTATGCTAACTTTTAACACACGAATTTGTTTAAAAGTGTATGTTTTAAATTCCCAAATTCTTGATCAGGGATTCTTACGTTTTTTTAATTTATTCTCAATACATGTTGGTATCAGAGGTTCTTACATTTTGTTACACAGTGATTCCCAAATTCTTGATCAGTGGTTCTCAATACATGTCGGTGTCTGGGGTTCTTACATTTTTTTATTTTATTCTCACAATGTTTTACACTTCTCAAATTCTTGATCAGTGGTTCTCAATACATGTTGGTATCAGAGGTTCTTACAATGTTTGATTCTCACGTTACTCCAAAGGTTCTCACAATGTTTGATTCTCACGTTACTCCAAAGGTTCTCACAATGTTTGATTCTCACGTTACTCCAAAGGTTCTCACAATGTTTTACACTTCCCACCTTGTAGATCAGGGATTCTCAAATTCTTAAACAGTAATTGTCACATTTTTTGTTCTCACAATGTGTAGGGTTTTTGATATAAAATAACTGGTTGTAAGTGAAAGTTATCATTATTAAATATGGACTCGAGATTCGTACATCCTTTTACAGCGTTAATCTCAGGGCCGACTGGATCTGGGAAGACTGTTTTTGTCCAGCGTTTCCTAACACATATCAAGGATATGGTCACAGTCGTACCCGATGAAATTATTTGGTGTTACGGGGAATGGCAACCTCTATACAAGTCACTGACTGGTGTTCAGTTCGTTGAAGGACTACCCGATATTGAGCAGTGGACAGGTGATAAGAGACGGTTGGTAATTATCGATGACCTCATGAACGAAACAGACGAACGTGTAACTAGTTTATTTACAAAAAAGTCTCATCATAAAAATATAAGCGTATTTTATCTGGTGCAAAATTTATTTGGCAAGAACAAAGAACACAGAACCATTAGTTTGAATTCTCATTACATTGTGCTTTTCAAAAATCCACGCGATGGATCGCAGATTGTTAATCTAGCCAAACAGATGTACCCAGGTCGGACTGCCTATGTGCAAGATAGTTTTAAGGACGCAACCTCAGTCCCACACGGCTATTTGCTAATCGACCTCCGTCAAGATACACCAGATAATCTAAGGCTTCGTTCAAGCTTCTTCCCAGAGGAGCAACATATTGTTTACATACCCAAGTAACATGGGAGAAAAAGTAAAAAAACATGCTGATATGTTAAAATGTCTAGGTACAGCCAAACCACCAGTCATCAAGGCTGTTATGAAAACAGCATCACCCGAGCTGGTAGAAACACTCTGTGAATGTTGTCACAACGTTTTAAAAGGTAACGTTACACTAACTCCCAATCAGAAGAGACGTATGCGTCGTTACAAAAACATCCTGCGAGCCCTTACCAAGAAGAAAGTCTCGCTCAAAAGACGAAAACAATTTTTACAATCTGGAGGTTTCTTATCTGCTCTGCTTGGACCAATACTATCTGTACTAAAAGGACTCTTTTAGATGGCTAAGAAAATGATTTTGATGGACCCTCGTTTGTTAGAAAAACCTTATAGACCACCCGATGCGTTAAGAGATAACTTGGGAGAATTGGACAGTCAAATGCAACTAGTCTTGGATCGACAAGATTTGCCAATCGGAGACAAGGCTAGACTCTACCAACAAACATTACAGCGTTATTTGACTCGACTAGAACAGTACAGACACGTACCTCTAGGTCTCGTGGATATTAAACCACAACACAAACCAACGAACAACCCACTGTACTTAAAGAGGAGGTCGTGGACAAAACGCATCAGTCCCCACCCGTCACACCTACTAATCGAAAAAAGGTGGCTAGTAAAGTGCGAGAATCATCGTCGTATTCGCTCAGAAGAAGGAAAAAGGCGCCAAAGTGGGAAGCATGGCCAAAGAAGTGATTTTAAAACAACATTACTACGATCCAAAACGACCTGGAGCTTATGGCGGAGTCGCCTCCTTACAACGTAGCACCAAACTTAGTCGTAAAAAAATTGAAGAGTGGCTAGGTCATCAGGACACTTACACCCTACACAAACCGGTGCGCAGAAAATTTAAACGACGTACGACCATTGCGGGTGGTATCGATCAACAGTTCCAGGCTGATTTAATTGACTTGCGTGGTTTAAAAAGATTCAACGATGGGTATTCGTATCTAGTAACGTGTATTGACGTATTTAGTAAATTCGCTTGGGCTGTTCCTCTGAAAAACAAGACTGGGACAGCGTTAGTAGCAGCGGTAAAGACAATTTTTAACAGTCGCAAACCGATAAATTTTCAAACAGACAACGGCAGTGAGTTTGTCAACAAAACATTCTTAAAGTTTCTTAAAAACGAAAAGGTCCATTTCTTCACTACGGAGAATGAGGATACCAAAGCAGCTATCGTCGAACGGTTTAATCGAACCCTCAAAGAAAAAACGTGGCGTTACTTTACCAAAACCAACAGTCTTCGCTACGTCGACGTGATACAACAACTGGTCCACAACTACAACAATTCGTATCATCGGAGTATTAAGATGGCACCGGTGGAAGTTACCCCGAGCAATCAAGAAGAAGTGTGGCGTACTTTGTACTCGACCCCTGACGTCGTCGGGATAAAAGTCTATTTTAAAGCCGGTGATCGCGTGCGGATCGCCCAAACCAGACAAAATTTTAAAAAGGGTTATACGCCGGCGTGGACAGAAGAGTTGTTTACGATCAGCCGACTAAACCAAACAAGACCAGTTACGTACGTCCTTAAAGATGATTCGGGTGAGGAATTGAAGGGTTCTTTTTACCAAGAAGAGCTGCAACGAATCGGCGACAAGATAGTTTATCGAATCGAGTCCATTTTGGAGGAACGCCGCGGTGGCAGGGTGTTGCGTGATAAATTCTCGCAACATCATTTTATTACAATATCTATTTTATAACGCAAGGGCAACAACTGCTTGAAATTTATAGTCACTTTTCTCGGTAAGCATTTGTCTTCTCGCGTTGGTATCGAATGCAGTTAAGTTTGAGCTGTGGTCATTTTGCGCTGGACTGCGCATGACTTGTCTTGCTTCTTGGTCGATCGGTTTCCGCCCACCACTAGTGGAGTGAGCGATTTGGAATGGCGAAAGAGATGCCTCGTTGAAGAGGGGATCTCCGCTTTTTTTGTTCTGTCAGGAATGTGAGAGTCCTCTTATGGATATTTCGTTTATTCGAGATAATACCTCTAGTGTATTTGCACATGCCGGGAGGCGTGATATTTCTGTGTATTTCCGGAAGGCAAGGTAAATTAACATTTTCATTAACTCTATCGATTTTTGGTCGTGAACGATTCGATTCATAGCCTGTCTTCGAAAGTCGTCGTCACGAGATGTTTTCCTAGCTCACATGTCGCTGTATTGTACTGCATCGGTTGATGCAGGTACCAAGGACCATTACTTGCTACTTTGTTAAATGAACTAGGTTTGAAAAACCTTTATTATCTAGAGGATATTTTTGAGGACATTATTTATACTTCGGCAGACGTGTCTGTCTTGCTGAAGTCAAACTAAGGAGAGTGAACTGATCTCATACATCTGGTTATCTCCTGGCTGTTATAGAAAAGGATGGAGTTTTTCACCTGACTACATTTACAGCACTTTGAAATATAACATGCATCTGACTCATCATTGTAATGCTGTCTACCGTCTATTGCTGTATTGAATGTTGCTGTGATAATGACTGTTTGATGTGCCTACACATTTGCGTAACCATTTTGTCACTGTGGCGTCCACAATAAATAATGAAGAAAAACGTCAACGGCTGTTTCAAGACTCATTGACTTTATACGTCGTGAGTTTACTGACGTCCTATGTGGATTGCCCTGTTATTGTTGCATGAACATTGTTTTGACTGAACACATCTACACACTACACAACACCAGACATGCGGATGCCATCCATCATCATATGGCATCACGCATCATTTGGTGGCCATCATTTGGTGGCCATAAGCTGGTTTGATTCTGGTACTAGCAAACACGGGGTCCCTTACCCACTTCATTTTCAACAAGAATTCATCAGCATCCTTCAAGAAATTAACATTCTTCAATACAGTCAACATCTTCAAAATTTTCAAAGTACTCGGCGTTGCCCGGTAAAAGTCAAAATTTCAATTTTTTGACGGAAACAAGAATTTGACAGTACCCGGCGTTGTTACATGTTGCCGGATAACTCGGACTGCTGTTATCTTTTACGCAAGTCAAGCAAGTTGCTGCTGTCAAGGTTCCAGTGCTGTCGTTTTTGTGAAGGTCAAGTGCCGGTTGAAACGGGTTGTTTTCTGAAGAAGGCCAAGTACCGATTTCCATCAACTTACTTTTGGATTAGAAGGTCAAGTGCCGAAACAACTCAACACACAGTATTTCAGAAGCTCTTGTACCATCGTGTTAGCAGTGGAAGCAGTTCAGATGTGCCATCATCGTTGGAGCTTCGCTCTTTAGGACGTTGATTGACATCCGTTTTTCTGCTGTTCTACGATTGGAAGCCTATAAGTTAAGTGGCCTGTTTGTATGTAAACTGTGCCCTTATACTTCTGCTGAGTCTTCTGTGTATCATCTCATTCTATATGTTATATGTTTATATGTTATTTGTATATTTATATGTTTATATTTCAGCGGGTTCTCGGTTGGGTGGTGTCTCCGTTAGATTATGCCACGTCATAGAGGTCGTCTATTGTGAGCGTTTTCTGTAAGGTTTGCAAATTTCCGATACTGGAATTTGCTAAGCGACTTCTGTTGCTATTTATGTTAGCTGTGATGACATGTTTTAATATTGTTTTCGTTATTATTTCGCATTCTTTAGTTTTGTTTTGATTTGTTTGTATTTGTTAGCCTACTCTTGTCTATAATTTAGTTTCATACAACATTTTTGTTTATACACTGTGGTGTCATGTATTTTGTTTAATTCTATCGCAGATATCGTCACATTTTTTGTGATATTTCATTAATTTCTGCTTTATTTTTAGTTGATTTCTGCGAAAGTTTTTGTATTGTTGCTGATCTTTGTTATTGTTTACATTGTTATTGTTTACATTGTTTGCATTGTTTACATTTTCAATGTTTACATTCTGCATGTGTTTACATAGTCATTGTTTACAGTTATAGTAATTAGTTAATGGGCTATGCTAATGCACTGTTACTACTACACTGATGATAAATGAATGATGAATAGTGTCGTGCACTATTGAATGAGAAGTGCACTTATGATCAAGAATTGATTGTTGATATTTCATATACAAGTTCTTTGATTGGAGACTTGTTTCCCACAGAGACTGGGATAATATAAGGTGATGTGAATATACAAGTGCTTAATTAAGACTTGTTACACTTAGGTTTGAAATAAATTAGTTAATTATTTCAGGTTTTGGACTCATATGTTAGACAACATGTCTACATTTGAGCACTTTATTGAGCAGGGTAAATTGCTTGGGAAGACTGGTGATAAGTTAGAAGAATTTGCAACTGCTCGATATGATAAAGCAATGGAAGCTGAACAAAAGAAACTGCATATGGAAGCTGAACAAAAGAAACTGCAGATGCAGGTGGATGAAAAAAGATTCCAAATGGAAATGGAAAAACAAAAAAGGGAATCAGAAGCTGAGGAAAGAAAACTCCAGCTACAGCTAGAAGCTGAAAGACTTCAAAAAGAGGCTGAGAATAAAAGACTTGAAAAAGAGGCTGAAAATAAAAGACTTGAAAAAGAAGCTGAAAATGAAAGACTTCAAAAAGAGGCTCAGGCTGAGGAAAGAAGATTACAGAGAGAGTCTGATGAGAGGAAAGAGAAAGCAAAAATGGAACATGAAGAAAAGGTCTTAGCTTTAGAGTTGGAAAAATTGAAATTGACGAGCATGAGTAATGGTAATGATTCAAACAAGGGTTCATCTTCTGGTAAGGCTAATAATGATACTTTTAAGATTAAGTTACCAACATTTAGTCCTTCCAGTGATGACATAATGTTCTATCTGGACAGATTTGAACAAGCATGTACAGCTCATAACATAGACAAAGCAAAATATGTTTATCAGTTATCAGGGATACTGACAGGTAAAGCTCTAAGTATATTAAATATGGTGGATGAACCTGACAAGAACAATTATGAGGTTGTCAGGGCCGCTTTGTTAAAGAAATATCAGCTTAACGAAGACGGCTATCGTCTACAATTTAAAAACATGTTACCTGAAAATGGAGTTGAATTCTCCGAGTTTATTGCAAGAATACGCATTACTTTCTCACGATGGGTTGAACTATCTAAGACGGAAAAAACTTATGAAGGACTTATGGACTTAATACTTAGAGACAAAGTCATGTCGTCTGTCAATGAGTCTTTCCTTGCTTTCCTTCATGAACGTAAACCTAAAACAATAAAAGAAATGGAAGATTTCTGTTGCCAATACGTAACTGCGCACCCACACATAACCATGGGTAACTCTAAGGTGAAAGAAGGTTTACCAGTTGCTTCGGCAGCTCCGTATGGTCAAAACTTTGCTCGTAGATTCCAACAAAATTTTGATAGAAAGAGTAGCGGTAATTTCTGTCAAAATCATGGAAACCAATTTCATGGTGATTCTTCTTCGAAGAATTGGAGACAACCTGATAGTGGTCGTTACTATCACCCTAATAATTATAAGCATTTCAAAAGAGGATATGGTAATAGAGGTTATTCCTGCCGAAGACCTCAGAACCAAACAAATAGATGTTCGCATCAATGTGAACATGATAGTAATCGTGGAAACTGGAATTCGAACCAGGATAACAATTACAATAGAGACAATAATAACTGCAGAGATAATAATAACTCTGATAACTTCAGAGGTAATAATAGTCGGGGTAGATCTCAACACAAAAAAAAGAGATATCAGCAGGCTAATGCTGTACAACAGGAAACTGAGGGAGCCTGTAATCATGTTGTTGATAGTAAAAACTTTGACGCTGTCACTGGTTCTGCTTTTGACTTTGAGAGAGCAAACAAATGCCCCCAATGCAGTACTTTATTCGAACCGGGTACCATAACTACTTTGAGTTGTGGTCACCCACTTCCCGCTCTTCCTGCTGCTGTTGCGCATGACGGGAGGGGTTCTTTAATTCTACATAAGGGTCTTGTTAATGATACTCCGGTCTCACTACTTTTCGATTCCGGATGCACCACTATTGGTGTTAGACAATCGCTTGTAGATCCATCTTGTGCTACAGGAAGGGTTATTAAATGTGTCACATTTGGCGGCACTCTAGAAAAATATCCTACTGCTGTAATTCGCATTGCCACTCCTTTCTTTACTGGAGATGTGCATGCTTGTCTCTTACCTAATCCTATTGCGGACCTTATTATTGGTCGTATTCACGGAGTTAGGGAGTGTACCCCACAGCAGATTGCTGCTTGGGAAGATAATAACATGCAAGCTACAAATGCAGTAGTTACAAGAGCACAAGCTCTACAAACACCCGAAACTTCACTGAATAGTGATAATGAAGTTGATAGCCAAGATAGTCACTTAGTAATCACTCGTGACTCTTTCATAAAATTGCAAGAAGAAGATCCTTCTTTAAAAAAATTCTTCGTTCTTGCGAAGAAAGGTGATCCGAATCAGGATACAAATAGAAAATCTTGGATTGCAATGAGAAACGGCGTACTTGTACGTATGGTACAAGATTCGACTACGTCGGCACATTCGCAAATTCTTGTTCCCAAGAGCATGAGAGTCCAAATATTACAACATGCTCATGACTCGCAATGTGCTGGACATATGGGTTTTGCCCGTACGAAGTCGAGAGTCCTTGCGGCTTTCTTTTGGCCTTTTGTCAATAAGGACATTCGTATTTACTGCCGATCATGCAAGGTATGTCAGGAGGTCAAATCTAGAGGACCACGACATGCTGCGCCTATCCAGGCTGCTGACATTCCTATTCGGCCGTTTCAGAAAATGGCCATAGATATTATTGGCCCTTTTAAGGTCAAGTCGGCCAGAGGACATCAGTTTATCCTTACATGTGTCGATATGTGCACACGTTGGCCAGAGGCTATTCCTCTTAAGAGCATATCTACTACAGATATCGCAGATGCTCTTTGGTTGATATTTTCTCGCTTGGGGTTCCCCAGAGAAATATTGTCAGACCATGGCACTCAACTCATATCTGACACTATGTCACAGGTAATGTCTACCTTACATATTGAACGATCTCTCAGTAGTATCTACCATCCTATGTCTAATGGGTTAGTTGAGCGTCTGAATAGAACGCTCAAGACTTTGCTTGGTAAGATAACTGAAGATCATCCTCAAGATTGGGACAGGGTTTTACCCGCGGCTCTCTTTGCCTATAGAGAAGTCCCTAATGAACACACAGGATTTTCTCCCTTCGAACTTGTCTTTGGCGCGCGTCCACGCGGCCCTATGTCTTTATTACACGATCTCATCACTGCCGATGATATTAGCGATGAAACTCAATCCTCATATGAGTATGTCATTGCTCTTAGACAAAAGATCATTGAGGCATGTAAGCTAGCAACTGCTTCATCAGAAATTGCTAAAGAGAAGGCAAGGCAGTTTGCTAACAAGAATAGATGTCTACGACAACTTTGTCCAGGTGACAAAGCATTCGTCCTACTCCCCAGTAGGGAAAATAGACTTCTTATTGCATGGAAAGGTCCGTATGCAATAGTCTCTCGGATTTCCGATGTTGACTATGTGGTCGATATTGATGGAAAGCATAAAACTTTCCACATAAACATGCTTTCGGAATTTCACGAACGTCCGGACTATTTGCTGCCTATTTTCCAGGCAACGGATGATGCTCCTGCACCTCACGGTCATTATTCATCCCTGTCTGTCATACAGGATGAGGAAGCTACCTTCTCTGATGTCAACCTTCCCCTTCCAGTGGTTCCATTACATTCCACGGAATCTTGGAAAAACGTTTCTGTTTCTCCTAATCTTTCTGGTGACGAACATCGACAAGTCTCGTCGATGTTACAAACATTTCAGGATGTTCTCACTGACATTCCTGGACACACAGATGTCATAGAACATGACATAATTCTTACCGACAATAATCCAATTAGGGTTAGGCCGTATCCTATTCCTATACACTTTCAGTCGCAAGTGGAAAAGGAATTGGATGAAATGATTCAATTAAATATAATTGAACCATCGACTTCACCATATTCTTCTTCCATGGTTATTGTCCGGAAGAAGGATAAGAACATACGAATTTGCGTTGATTATCGCAAATTGAATCAGGTCACAAAGTTCGACGCTGAACCGATGCCTTTGTTAGAAGATCTACTGATTAGACTTTCTAATTCTAGATTCTTCACTAAACTTGACTTGTCTAAAGGTTATTGGCAAGTGCCTTTAGCAGAGCATGCCAAACCTCTTACTGCTTTTTCTACACCTAGGGGTCTATTTCAATGGAATGTTATGCCTTTTGGTCTCATGAACGCCCCTGCCACTTTCGTTCGCATGATGCGTCGAATTCTGTCACATCGTTCGGATGTCATCGCATACTTAGATGACATCTGTCTCTTCAGTGATACCTGGGAAGATCACTATTTAGGGTTATATGACTTACTGTCCACTCTACGTGAGAATAATTTGACAGCAAAACCTTCTAAAGCTTTTGTTGGTTTTGGTGAAATCTCTTTCCTGGGTCATCGTGTTGGTCATGGTCTCTTGAAGACAGAAGACCACAATACTTCCAAAATACTGAACATCTCTGTTCCTAAAACGAAGAAACAAGTTAGGAGTCTCTTAGGTTTAATTCAATTTTATGGGAGATTTATTCCAAATTTATCTTCGATCATGGCACCTCTCTCAACATTGTTGAAGAAAGGTTCGCCTAATCTGGTCCGTTGGTCTGAAGAATGCCAATCTTCACTAGACCAAATCAAGAATATATTTTCTTCTCCTCCCATCTTAAGATTACCTACTCTTGATAGGACTTTTGTTCTTCGGAGTGATGCTTCATCCACTGGGATTGGAGCAGCACTGATGCAAGAATATGCAAATACTCTGCATCCTGTTATGTACATTTCTAGAAAACTAAATGCGGCAGAGAGGAACTACTCGGTTTTAGACCGTGAGTTGTTAGCGATGGTTTGGTCAATTCTAAAGCTACAAAGATTCCTCCTGGGCGCACATTTCATTCTAGAGACTGATCAGAAAGCTCTTACAGCTATTCAGACTAAGAATTTGAAGAGTTCGAGATCCACTCGATATGCTATAGCTCTTCAACCTTTTCACTTCACGGTACGAGCTATCCGTGGTGCGGATAATGTGATGGCTGACATTTTGTCTAGATGCCCACATGACTCCAACTAATACTTCTGTCCTATATTTCCATATATTACAGAGTCATAACACACCTATATTTCTACAATAGATTAGCACATCTGTACTTACTTTATATGTACACACTATCGTGCTTTGTTGTCATCTTCTTCTGTTCGTTTTTTAAGATGATAGAGGAGGACTGAGTAGTTAATATAAGGGCCGTTAGTTTACTAAACAGCCACAATTATTAATAATGTATTGTACCTTATGAAGCATATTAGTTATTAATTAGCATTATATTGCTTGTACTTTCTCAGAATGTCATTGTTGAGCTGAGGACTTACCTTACTAGTATCAAGCATGACGAGTTCTAGATTGTGTACTTACCCTCGGAATACCAGAGCATATGTCCTGGATCGTCATGTAGTTTAACTTTACTATGTACTTATGTCATTACATGTCAAAGAATGTACTATTTAAATTTTCCTATCAGATTTGTACATCCATTTTTAAAGACAATATTAGAGTATGCTGTTTAATGATGATTATAGTAACTTGCATACGTATATTGTGTTTACATGCTAACGTGATGTGTGTTGGTGACACCTCCCCGATGTGAATATTTTTTGAGACATATTTATTTTTCTGTTGAGGTATATCCTCACCAGACACTCTATAATTAGCCTATTGTTTGGCAATTTAATTATTTATCAGCGCATAATTCGTGCGTTTTGAGCCGCTTATCGCATGCTCTTTGATATTTAAAAAAAAAATATGTTCCACATTTTTTTTTTATCGGGAGGAGGTGGTGATATGTTGCGTGATAAATTCTCGCAACATCGTTTTATTTCAATATCTATTTTATAACGCAAGGGCAACAACTGCTTGAAATTTATAGTCACTTTTCTCGGTAAGCATTTGTCTTCTCGCGTTGGTATCGAATGCAGTTAAGTTTGAGCTGTGGTCATTTTGCGCTGGACTGCGCATGACTTGTCTTGCTTCTTGGTCGATCGGTTTCCGCCCACCACTAGTGGAGTGAGCGATTTGGAATGGCGAAAGAGATGCCTCGTTGAAGAGGGGATCTCCGCTTTTTTTGTTCTGTCAGGGATGTGTAGTCCTCTTATGGATATTTCGTTTATTCGAGATAATACCTCTAGTGTATTTGCACATGCCGGAAGGCATAATATTTCTGTGTATTTCCGGAAGGCAAGGTAAATTAACATTTTCATTAACTCTATCGATTTTTGGTCGTGAACGATTTCTGGTTCATAGCCTGTCTTCGAAAGTNGTCGTCACGAGATGTTTTCCTAGCTCNCATGTCGCTGCATTGTACTGCATCGGTTAATGCAGGTACCAAGGACCATTACTTGCTACTTTGTTAAATGAACTAGGTTTGAAAAACCTTTATTATCTAGAGGATATTTTTGAGGACATTATTTATACTTCGGCAGACGTGTCTGTCTTGCTGAAGTCAAACTAAGGAGAGTGAACTGATCTCATACATCTGGTTATCTCCTGGCTGTTATAGAAAAGGATGGAGTTTTTCACCTGACTACATTTACAGCACTATGAAATATAACATGCATCTGACTCATCATTGTAATGCTGTCTACCGTCTATTGCTGTATTGAATGTTGCTGTGATAATGACTGTTTGATGTGCCTACATATTCGCGTAACCATTTTGTCACTGTGGCGTCCACAATAAATAATGAAGAAAAACGTCAACGGCTGTTACAAGAATCATTGACTTTATACGTCGTGAGTTTACTGACGTCCTATGTGGATTGCCCTGTTATTTTTGTATGAACATTGTTTTGACTGAACACATCTGCACAGCACACAAAACCAGACATGCGGATACCATCCATCATCATATGGCATCACGCATCACAGGGGTGTAAAAGAATATTTAGTCAAATGGTTCGGTTATAACTCGTCATTCAACAGCTGGATTTCGTTTAAACAGCTAGCGAGATATCGAGACTGATGGATATTGAAGAAGACGTGAGCACCCCAGTTTTGAGGCCACCCCCTCCCAAGACCGCGAGAACCTCGTTCTGGCCTTTTTTTGGGAAACTAGTCCCGCGACTAGAGATCGTTTTCATCTGTCAGATGATCGTTATATATGTCGTCATCGGTGTCTCATTATTCAATCTGAGTCGGAGCAACGCAGAGGGACCAGACGGCAAGTTTTGGATCGCTTTAATGAGCAGTTGTCTGGGTTACTTGTTACCTAACCCCAAGATAGGATGAGTTTTTACGTGACTTTACCCAGCAATGCCTCGATGAAAATATACCCAAACAATAACGCCGGTCACTTTTTCGTCAAATTGCCACAGACTATAGACTTGAGTTCGCGTTACGAGGTTGGTTTGGTTGAGATTCAATTTCCCAAAAGTTATTTTAACGTGTTAGAGGATGATGTATGGCTCCATTACTTTCCCAACAAAGAAGATGATTCTATACTACTCACATTGCCCGCTGGTCTATACACGTCACCCGACAAGCTGATCGACGAGTTGAATCGTTTGCTTTTAGCCACGGATGTGGATGAAAAAGCCCGAGTTAGATTCCATTTTAACAATAATAAGGCCACTTTGAATCTGTATGATCCGGAGGTTGAAGTTAGAATTAGCGAGACGTTGAAACACATGTTAGGTTTTCCTGCCTCACTCGCCACAGACATTGACCCAATACTACGAGGCGAGACTGAAGTACAAATGGATAGCGACATGAAAAATGTATACGTGTACTGCGATCTCGTAGCGGCGAGACCGGTTGGAGATGCCTCTGTCCCTTTGTTACGGAATGTGCCTATTTTGGATAGGACTAATGCTTCTGTTTTCAGGATTTACGACAAACCCCACTACGTACCCCTGAGCCGTTTTTCGTTTGACGCGGTGGAAATCCTTTTAACTAACGATCAGGGTAAGACTATCCCATTCACTAGCGGAGCTTCGGTGTTGACACTACACTTCCGAACTCACAGACGGTTTGATTTTGACTAGAAAAATGGTCAGACACGTACCCATCCGACGAAACCCCAAGATGTATGAGGAGTTTTACTGCAACCAAGCTGGGCACGGGCTGCCAGTGTTTATCGGAGGCAGAAGTCAAAGAGGACATGGTTTGGGTAGTTTTTTCGGCGGGCTCGGTCGTATGGTTCTACCGTGGTTAAAAACTGGAGGCAAAGCTTTACTCAGAGAAGGGCTTGGGACCGGTCTACAGGTCGCGAGCGATGCGTTAGCCGGCAGAAATGTTGGCGAGGCATTTCGCGAACGAGCCAAGGAGTCAGGTCAACGTTTATTACAGGGAGCGGTTGAACACCTCACCACTAACCAATCGGGTAGCGGGCTTAGAAGAAAAAGAAAAACTAGAGCTGCCCCACCTGGCGAACCGAAACGCATAAAACGCAGTAACCGAGTGTAGTGAAATTGACAGAGATACAACGGTAAAATCCCTCCAAAGATAACATTTAAGGATAAAAACATAATGCGTAGGCTGCTGATGTACATGATCGCCTAGACCGCGGGTCATCATCCTCCATAATAATTGACTTGCTAGACAGGAGGGGAACGGCGGATCAAAAAGAAAAAAAATATGACTGGAAAGGCTAAGGAGACGCAATTGGGGGGGAAACGGAGAAAAGTCACGTTTCCCAAGTTGACATAAAAAGTAAGCAACTCCACAGAAGGGACCCTAGATATGTTACGCCACAGTCATTTATTGGACGCTTTTGCGATACCAAGCTTTTGATTTGAATGGAGCGGTAAAACGCAGATGTTAGGAATATTACAAAAATTAAAAAGTAATTTTTTCTTAATATTAATGTTAGGAATATAAAAATTAGCTGGCCGGATGGCCTATTCTGAGCAGTGAACTAAGATGGTCTTAATTTTACAAACGGATAGATAATATTGAAGATAATGACAAAAGACAGTGTAGTTCACATCATCGACAGACTGTGTTGAATAAAAAAGTGTCGCAATTTGCACACAAAAACACGACCTTGGACGCAGGTGTTCAAATCTACGTGGTATGGAGGAAAGGGGATATTGTGGTGGCTGTGTCTAAAAATAACTTTTAACGACAAAATTTTGGAGGGGAGAGAAAGGTTGGTTCAAAAATCAAGCACATTTTTTTAGAAACACAAGTAGAGACGGACAGACTAACAGATAAACATCCATACTTGACTGAAGCATGACTGAAATGACTTTATGGTAGGAAATTTGAAATTTAAAATAAACCGAGGCAGTGATTGGCCACAGACAATCATATCATTAGCGCTCAGACGCGAAAGTGGGGCCATTCTTCAATAGTTGTTCAGTGATAGACACAGATTTTAAAGTGTGGTGATTCCATATGAAAGCAAGTGAAATAAATTTAGGGACGCCATACTATAGCCAGCAGCTCAGCTGAGTTTTGCTAGCAATTCTGTGTTATTTATTCATAATCTGGTAAGATTGAAATTATTTCCTTATATATTTTGAATATTGTTTCATGTTTGAGTGATTTGATACTGCCATATCGAAATCTAGCCTTACAAACAAGTAGGGATTTGCTCTAGACCCCCCGCCCTAGTCAGGGTCTAGGGACCAACAATGTACATAAACTCCAGCAAGGATTATGCAAGACAGATCAAGTGTTGAGAATAATGATACATATTACCTATCCTCTTTTAGGGCCGAAAACTAATAAACATTTTTCAGGATCTATAGTCTGGGAGGATCTATCTGATGTAAAACCACCATGGTAAATGTGCTGTTTGGTCAGAGAGATCTGACCTGTCTGTATGATGTGGTTGTTGTGTCACTGTTGTGTCCAGACGTGGGTAGAGAATAGATTTTGACACATGGCCCATACTTTGATTGCAGAGCTGCGAGTTTCTGTCGTCAACAAAGCAGTGTCTATTCAGTTGGTGACTTTACTCGAGTGTATCTGTGCAGTATTTGTGACAGAGACCACCATTATTGCCCGCCAGCACGGAGAGGTGGGACCACCTGATTTCAGCACCAGAGCTACAACTAACAGATGAGTGAGCCTCTGGTCTGCTGGACTTTCACCAACGCCCTTTAGTTACTAAGAACCCCATAAAGATTCCCACCATTTTCTGGACACTGTGTAGTCAATATAGACAGGTGTGATGAGGCCACCCCAACAGCACAAACAGTACTATCCTCCCAAGTAGATGAATACTAGAACATTTTAATAAAACTAACTAGTATAGTACATATATATGTACACTATTGCATTTATGATATAATATTCCATGCATTTCTTTTCATAATCTCTAAATCCTTTTAAGTTCTGGTCAACCTAAAAAATTGACACAGAACAAAATAAATGTAATATACTTATATCAAAAAATTTTACACACGTGAGTTAGTTCAGTGTATTTTAACATTTATTAATATTATTAGTCTTGTTAATATCTGTGGGTATATTTATAATCCATTACACCACACTACATATCATAACCCTAGACACTTTACGTAGCCACATTCATTAAAAAAAAAAAATTAAGTGTGAGGTCGTAGTGGTAGCAAGAAAGGCCTTCTGACAATTCTCAACTACATTTTATCTCAGGAGCCTTCACAGCTGGCCTCATACAATTACATTTAGTAATATCACCATCATACAATACCATCAAACACCACTACAATATTGGGGGCTCGTCCGGGATAATTAGCCCAACAGTAATATTAGGATCTCCTGGTGGGAGAAATAAAAGTAGGGAAATAAATTGTAAAATTCCCTTTAAAATTAAAAGTGTCCCTGCAGATAAAAGTTGGTGAATCTTCACAGCCAGTAATAATTAATTAGTTAACTGGTTAGTTAGAATTAGTTAGACTATAGTCATAAGAAGTACTTAGTGTATTTACTGGTTAGAGATTTAGCTTGTATATTATTATATTGTCTAAAAAGTATGGCGGAGCTGGCAAAATTTAGATCAGCTGCTGTGCTCACCGCGAAGGAGATGGGAATGGATGGTCAAATTTTAATTCAATACGTAACGACTGAATGTGATAAATATATTGAAAGGGAAGATAGAAAGGTAGCTGAAGAGAAGAGGTTACAAATTGAGGCTGATAGAGAAATTAAGAGGCTGCAGATTGAGGCAGAAGAAAAACGACAGCGAAAGGGAGGCAGAAGATAGAAGGTTGCAGAGGGAGCACGAATTACGACTAAGGGAGCTGGAATTACAAGGCCAGGCTCCTGAAAATGGTGCCAGCCCTTTTGCCTCAGATGCTACGCCCAGTCTGGGAGCCTCAAACTCAGCTATGGGGTTTCATTTAGACCATTTTGTTGAAAAAGACGATGACATAGAGGGGTACCTAGGACGTTTTGAGTTATTAGCTACTACATATGGGTTAGAGAGAGAGAGGTGGAGCTTAAAGCTATCACAGGGATTGAGAGGTACTTCTTATGAAGTATTTGCCAAAATGAACAGGGAAGACCAAGACAATTATGACATGTTAAAGCAGGCTTTGTTATTAAGGTACGAGAAGAATTGTGAATTTTATCGTAAGAAATTTAGAAATGCCAAACTGTTGTCTGGGGAGACATACCACCAATTCTCTGCTAAACTAGAAACCTATTTGGAGAAATGGACGGCTCTGGGGAAGACCCAAGATCTTAAAGAAATGATCATGATTGAGCAATTGAGAGAGTCCATGGCTCCAGACATGAGAAAATTTCTCATGGAACAAGGTGCAGAGAAGTTGGGGGAAATTTTAAATGTTGCTGAGAGGTATCAGGCAGCTCAGGCAGAGGTAAGTGGTGCTAAAAAGAAGCACATAGACAATTTTAAAGCTCCACAGCAATTTAATAAATTTGATAATAGAGAGCAGGGAAATAAAGGTAGGACAAACTTTGAGCGGCCAAGAAATGACTATCGCGACAGAAACTCACAGTTCAATGACCAAAAGTTCAATGAAAGAAAACCGTTGAACCAAGGAAAAAGATGGTGTAAATGGTGCAAGAAGGATAACCATAACACCGAATTTTGTAGAAGGAAACCTTCAAACATTGCTGCAATGAAGTCGGGGACGCAAAGATTAAAGGTTAATCCTAAGGGACAACAGGAACCTTATCACCCCCCAGTTTGTGAGGATGTTATTTGTAATGGGGTCACCATAAGGTGCCTTTATGATACAGGTTTGGATTATGATTCAGTTGTGAAGTCTAGCCTAGTGGACCCAAGTCAGTATACCACAGAAACAGTGGAAATACAAGGGGCGACTAAGGACATACCACTCATGACACTTCCCATCGCAAGGATAACGGTGAAAACTCGCTATGTGGAAGGAGAAATCAGAGCAGCAGTGATAGATGAACCAATCTACCCTCTGATATTGGGGTGTAGATACGTCTTCTTGGGGAATCCCGAGAAACCTGTGATCATGGCGACAGTGCAGACCAGGTCACAGAAGAAGGAGGAAGAAGGTGAACCTATAAATGCTCATCCAGAGGAGATGAGGAAGGCGCAGGCTGAGGATAGGACACTCAAGCCCTGTTTTAAAAAATTGCCCAAATGCCACACACCTCCGAGCAAGGGGGAATATTTCATGAAGAACAAACTCTTATACAGGAAGGCCGGAACTGGAACAAATGGTCACAACCAGCTGGTTCTTCCCACTTCATATAGAGATAAAGTGATGGAACTCGGGCATGCGATTCCCTTCAGTGGTCACATGGGGATCAGCGCCACAGGACAGCGTATAGCTTGTCATTACTTCTGGCCAGGGATAACGGAGGATATAAAAAGATATGTCAAATCCTGCCCAGAATGTCAAAGGGTAGCTCCAAAGCACTGGACTGCTCCTGCAACTCTAGGGGAAATGCCCATAGTGGGAACACCTTTTGAGAGGGTTGCAGTGGATATTGTAGGACCTCTCACTCGGACCAAGAGGAGGAACAGTTACATCCTTACTCTGGTGGACACTTGTTCTATGTGGGGAGAGGCGGTAGCCCTGCCATCAATTGATTCAAAACATGTAGCAGAGGCACTACTTACAATATTTACCCGATTAGGATTCCCGCATCAAATCTTGACGGATAATGGTTCTCAGTTCAAGGGGAAACTAACGGAAGAAGTTTTTAAGCTATTTCAAGCCAGGCACTTTCATTGTAGTCCGTACCATCCACAAGGGAACGGCCAGGTAGAGAGGTTCAATGGGACTCTCATTTCTATCCTGAGAAAGCTGGCACACGAAAAACCGGATCTGTGGGATCAATTCCTGCCCGCCGCATTGTTTGCGTACCGGGAGGTACCACATAGTTCAACCGGGATGGCTCCCGCAACTCTGCTATTTGGGAGGCCAATAAAAGGTCCATTAGAAGCTCTATTAAGGACCTGGACAGATGAGAAGGCGGAAGAGACTGTTACCTCATCGTATCAATATGTGAACGAACTGACCACTCGTTTGAAAGCTGGATGGAAACTGGCAAATGATAATTTGAAACAAGCCAGGAAGAAACATGCAGCATATTTTAATAGGAAGGCAAAGGACAGGGAACTGGCAGTCGGAGAGAAGGTGCTGCTTCTACTACCCGGAAGCCAGAATAAATTACAAATTGGTTGGCAAGGTCCATATACGGTTCTAGAGAAGGTGTCTAGAACAAACTATAAAATTGACAAAAAGGGGAAGGAAAAAGTTTATCATGTAAACCTGTTAAAGAAGTATCTGGACAGACCACTCCAGGAAAGCACCCCCTTATTGACCTTGGCTATTGCAACCCAGATGCAAAAGGAACCACTCACCTCACATGAATACCCATTACATCCTTGTGAAACAGCAGCACAGGTAAAAGTCAGTAAGCACCTGACTAAAAACCAGAGGGAGAGAGTTCAACAAGTTCTGGAGGAACATACAGATGTATTAACAGATAAACCAGGCCATACAAATTTGCTACAGTATGACATGAAACTGGTAGACTCAAACCCAATCTGTATGAGAGCCTATTCTATTCCGTTCGCGAAGGAGAAGGCATTGAAGGAAGAAATAGAGTATTTGTTGAAGGAGGGGATTATTTCGCACAGTGAATCATCTTTTAGTTCTAGTGTCGTTTTGTTGAGAAAACCGTCTGGGGAACACAGACTGTGCATAGATTACAGGAAACTGAATGCTGTCACAGAAGGACAAGTGGATCCATTACCAGACACAAAACAGTTATTTGCCAGACTGAACAAGGCAAAATACTTTTCAAAGGTGGATCTTAGTAAAGGCTATTACCAGATCCCAGTGAAGCCTGAAGTGAGACCTTATTTGGCTTTTAGCACTTCGGATGGACATTATGAATTCAATATGCTACCATTCGGACTGAAAAATGCTCCGAGTGTGTTTTCAAGGATGATGCGCAAATTGTTGGATCCCCTGAATAACCCATGTATCACAAATTTCATGGATGATATTCTCGTCGCCACAGAGACATTTGAAGAACACATTGAAGCTCTGGAGATGTTGTTTGATAGACTTCGGGAGGCGAACTTAACTGCTAGGCCAACAAAATGTTGTATTGGATGCAAAGAGTTGGAATTCTTGGGACACACTGTATATCAGGGTAATATGACCCCTGATCCTAAGAACTTGGAAAAACTGCAGAGAGCACCTAGGCCGCAAACAAAAAAGGACGTGCGATCATTCGTGTCGTTATGCGGATTTTATCAGAAATACATCAAGAATTTTAACGCTATTTGTGCTCCTCTGACTGATCTGACTCGCAAGGGACTTCCAGATAAAATTATTTGGACTGCACAATGTGAACTAGCGTTCCAAGAGTTAAAGGAAAAACTCACTAGCAAGCCTATTCTCAAACTGCCTGATTTGACACAGGACTTTGTCTTAAGAACCGATGCAAGTAATGTAGGACTCGGAGGGGCTTTGTTGCAAAGATCATCTTCACCTGATGGGGAACTGAAACCAGTCGCTTATGCAAGCCGCACATTGAATAAGGCGGAACAAGGATACTCCACAAGCGAAAAAGAATGTTTAGCATTAATCTGGGCAATAAAGAAGTTTCAAATCTATCTGTATGGTAGGACATTTGTGGTGGAGACGGACCATCAGCCTCTCGTGTTCTTGTCTCAGGCTAAGCATGAAAACGCAAGATTGCTGAGGTGGTCTTTATTGCTTCAACCTTATCAGTTTAGTATCCAATATATCCCAGGCAAATTGAATGTCGGTGCAGATTTCCTCAGTCGGCACCCCTGTGATCAAAATTAGAGTAGTGGCAGACGTGAGGAGTAATTTTACCTATGTGTATCGCTGGTTTTGGAACTTGCCATAGGCATGTTTTCAAGTGGGGAGATGTGTAGTGAAATTGACAGAGATACAACGGTAAAATCCCTCCAAAGATAACATTTAAGGATAAAAACATAATGCGTAGGCTGCTGATGTACATGATCGCCTAGACCGCGGGTCATCATCCTCCATAATAATTGACTTGCTAGACAGGAGGGGAACGGCGGATCAAAAAGAAAAAAAATATGACTGGAAAGGCTAAGGAGACGCAATTGGGGGGGAAACGGAGAAAAGTCACGTTTCCCAAGTTGACATAAAAAGTAAGCAACTCCACAGAAGGGACCCTAGATATGTTACGCCACAGTCATTTATTGGACGCTTTTGCGATACCAAGCTTTTGATTTGAATGGAGCGGTAAAACGCAGATGTTAGGAATATTACAAAAATTAAAAAGTAATTTTTTCTTAATATTAATGTTAGGAATATAAAAATTAGCTGGCCGGATGGCCTATTCTGAGCAGTGAACTAAGATGGTCTTAATTTTACAAACGGATAGATAATATTGAAGATAATGACAAAAGACAGTGTAGTTCACATCATCGACAGACTGTGTTGAATAAAAAAGTGTCGCAATTTGCACACAAAAACACGACCTTGGACGCAGGTGTTCAAATCTACGTAGTATGGAGGAAAGGGGATATTGTGGTGGCTGTGTCTAAAAATAACTTTTAACGACAAAATTTTGGAGGGGAGAGAAAGGTTGGTTCAAAAATCAAGCACATTTTTTTAGAAACACAAGTAGAGACGGACAGACTAACAGATAAACATCCATACTTGACTGAAGCATGACTGAAATGACTTTATGGTAGGAAATTTGAAATTTAAAATAAACCTAGGCAGTGATTGGCCACAGACAATCATATCATTAGCGCTCAGACGCGAAAGTGGGGCCATTCTTCAATAGTTGTTCAGTGATAGACACAGATTTTAAAGTGTGGTGATTCCATATGAAAGCAAGTGAAATAAATTTAGGGACGCCATACTATAGCCAGCAGCTCAGCTGAGTTTTGCTAGCAATTCTGTGTTATTTATTCATAATCTGGTAAGATTGAAATTATTTCCTTATATATTTTGAATATTGTTTCATGTTTGAGTGATTTGATACTGCCATATCGAAATCTAGCCTTACAAACAAGTAGGGATTTGCTCTAGACCCCCCGCCCTAGTCAGGGTCTAGGGACCAACAATGTACATAAACTCCAGCAAGGATTATGCAAGACAGATCAAGTGTTGAGAATAATGATACATATTACCTATCCTCTTTTAGGGCCGAAAACTAATAAACATTTTTCAGGATCTATAGTCTGGGAGGATCTATCTGATGTAAAACCACCATGGTAAATGTGCTGTTTGGTCAGAGAGATCTGACCTGTCTGTATGATGTGGTTGTTGTGTCACTGTTGTGTCCAGACGTGGGTAGAGAATAGATTTTGACACATGGCCCATACTTTGATTGCAGAGCTGCGAGTTTCTGTCGTCAACAAAGCAGTGTCTATTCAGTTGGTGACTTTACTCGAGTGTATCTGTGCAGTATTTGTGACAGAGACCACCATTATTGCCCGCCAGCACGGAGAGGTGGGACCACCTGATTTCAGCACCAGAGCTACAACTAACAGATGAGTGAGCCTCTGGTCTGCTGGACTTTCACCAACGCCCTTTAGTTACTAAGAACCCCATAAAGATTCCCACCATTTTCTGGACACTGTGTAGTCAATATAGACAGGTGTGATGAGGCCACCCCAACAGCACAAACAGTACTATCCTCCCAAGTAGATGAATACTATAACATTTTAATAAAACTAACTAGTATAGTACATATATATGTACACTATTGCATTTATGATATACTATTCCATGCATTTCTTTTCATAATCTCTAAATCCTTTTAAAGTTCTGGTCAACCTAAAAAATTGACACAGAACAAAATAAATGTAATATATTTATATCAAAAAATTTTACACACGTGAGTTAGTTCAGTGTATTTTAACAATTATTAATATTATTAGTCTTGTTACATATCTGTGGGTATATTTATAATCCATTACACCATACTACATAGCATAACCCTAGACACTTTACGTAGCCACATTCATTAAAAAAAAAAAAAATTAAGTGTGAGGTCGTAGTGGTAGCAAGAAAGGCCTTCTGACAATTCTCAACTACATTTTACCTCAGGAGCCTTCACAGCTGGCCTCATACAATTACATTTAGTAATATCATCATCATACAATACCATCAAACACCACTACACCGAGCTCGACCTTCTCATTCTCACCAGAAGAAGCGAAGGTACTCTGATATATTTGAATGATGGCGCTTATTCACCCCATCTCGTGCGAGTGTCTTCACAGTGGTCTAGATTTGTTTAGCGTACCACCAACGCAGACAGCCGTAGAAGAGGGACAATTTGTGGAGATACATCCGTTGGCCGCCTTAGCCCCCGGAGCCCCGGTGGAATTTGTAATTTCGGGAAACGGTGAAGAATATCTAGATTTGTTCAATACTTTTCTACACGTGCGCGCCAAAGTCCCGTTAGCTAATGGCGGCGCATTACCCGCTGACGCAGAGGTGGCCCCGATCAACTATTACCTGCACAGTTTATTCTCCCAAGTCGACGTTTCACTGAACGATACGCTGATTACACCCAGCGAGAACACCTACCCTTATAGAGCTTACATCGAAGCCACGTTGAATTACGGGGAGGAACCCAAACGAGGCCATCTGACATCGGCTCTGTTTTACAAAGACACGCCAAATTTTATTACGGAAACAATTGGTGACAATAACAACGGGTTAAGACTGCGTCGACATATAGCGGCTGGTTCTCAGGAGATTGATATGATGGGTCGTTTACATTCAGATATCTTTGCTCAAGATCGTTACCTGTTAAATGGTGTGACAGTTAAAGTAAAACTCACCCCGTCTAAAGATGCCTTCAACGTGCTGGGACACGACCCCACCGCTGGATATAAATCTATTATAACTCATGCGGCCTTGGTTGTCCGGAAAGCTAAATTAAACCCCGCCGTCTCTCTAGCCCACGAGAAAGCCTTGGTGCGAGGTAATGCCAAGTACCCCTTGAAACGAGTTGTGCTAAAAACTTTCTCTATCCCTAGAGGTATGCTATCGCACTTGCAGGATAATCTGTTTCTCAGTCAAACACCTACACGGATCGTGATTGGACTAGTCACTTCGTCCGCTTTTAACGGGTCGTACACGGCTAATCCGTTCAATTTCGCTACCTTTGGTCTGATATATTTGAATGTCAGCGCGGACGGCAGAACCGTCAGTGGCAAGCCTTTGTCCATGGATTATGAACACAACCAGTACGTGAGAGCCTTCTTCGCGACGAATCTAGCTATGGGACTGGTTGGTAAAGACGCCGGCAACGATCTCGAGTATAGACATTTTAAGCACGGTTACGCCTTATACGCCTTTGACCTCACCCCCAGTCTACTAGACGGTGACCAGTTTGAGATGGCCAAATCGGACCCAGTCTCAGTAGAACTTAAATTCGCCGAGGTCACACCCGAACCATTACAGGTTCTTGTCTACGCCGAGCAAGACTCGATCTTGGAGATCTCGAAATCGCGCCAAGTTTTGACAGACTACACCACTTAAACAATGAACACAGACGAGATACGCACCATCCTCCTGTCGGACATATTTGTTAAACGAACTGGGCTCGTTAAAGTGTTAGCTCGTGACCAATTACCTCTACGCATCGATCCGACCAAGATGGCTGCTTTCGTCATCAACACTGATCCTAGCTACCGCCCGGGTGACCACTGGGTCGCTCTATATTATAACGGACTCGATACTTTTGAATATTTTGATTCTTTTGGGCTACCACCTACACACTCGGACTTGATTAATTTTATAGCCAGAAACTCTACTCGACCTTTTAACTACAACGCCAGACATTTACAAGATGTTGTTACCAACGTTTGCGGGCTCTACGCCATTTATTTCATCTTGATCAAAACACGAGGTGGTACTATGCAGCGGGTCCTACTACCATTTTCGGCTAGACAACACGCCAACGATCGATTAATTACGCGCTTAGTCAGACCCTGGCTAGTGAAACTCAACCCCACTTTGATAAACAAGAGACGAAATCAATAGACAGCTGTATTTTTTCCCTCACGACAATACAGCCATGTGTCGTTGTTCCCACGCAATACATCGACGAATCACGTCCTGCCTAACACACGCTCGAGGTTCGACGAATCAAATCCTAGCTAGGGCACGCTTAAAAAACCCAGATTATACGATATAAACACTTGGAAGACACTTTATTAACACACTAGATACATCTCGTTGAAAATGACTGCTCCCACCAACTGGGTCTACATCAAGAGAAGTGATGAAATGCTTAAACCTTTGGCTAGTGGTCTGAAGGCTGCGTCTGTAAGTGTTTACCGAGGCCAACCTTTACTACACGTGCGAAGATATTTTGGTGAATCCTACCTCAAATTTCCTACCAAACACGGCATTACGTTAACTCGACCCGAGTTTGAACATTTCTTAACGTTACAGAACGAAATCCTCGCCGAATTTGACCGATTACAGCCACCAAGCACGGATACCTATCCTACTAACACTACCACGTTTGATCAGCACATCAATTCCAGCTGTTACCAACCAATAGAACCGAGTTGGTTTCCTACCACAGACCTGGCCGATGTCCTACCCCCGAAGAAGCCTTCCACTAACCTGTTTGACGAAATCATGAAGTCTAGCTGTCCAGTATCCCCAGAACCTAGTTGGTTTCCTACCACAGACCTGACCGATGTCCCTAATCCACCACAGAAGAAGAAGAAGCCTACCAAGCGATTGAGAGTTGTCCTTTAGTATTTGAAAAAATAAAAAAACTATATTAACTAAAACGCTTTTTTTGTTACCTATATATCGTCTAATTGTATGTCTAAATATTCGTCTAAATGTTTGTATAACTGTTTGTATAACTGTTTGTCTAAATATAACGTATAAATATCGTCTTCCTATTACCCTCTTCTTGTTTGTCTAACACAGCCACTACCTAAGTTGGCTATACTAAAAACAATAATATATAAAAAACCACCATCTTGCAACATTTTCCTTATATAAACATCGTCTTCTTGTTATCTCAAGTCCGCCATCTTGCCCCGCCTCTTCTTGTTATATAAAAATAACCTCCCCTTGTTATCTCAAATCCGCCATCTTGCCCCTCCTCTTCTTGTTATCTAAAAATACCTCTAAAAATAACCTCCCCTTTGTTAGCTCAAGTCCGCCATCTTGCCCCTGCAGATTGCGCTTATATAAAAGTCACGCGCCTGCAGAATTTTTGCTATATAAAAAGTCACGCGCCTGCAGAATAATACCTAAGTCCGCCATTCCCTACTACTGATATATCACCAAACAGTCCTCGTCTCATATACTCCTATCATATAGATCATAACAATATTATTAGGATATATGTTACCAGCTAGTATAGCACTTGTCAGAGAGGGCGTGGTATAGTATAGGGGGAAGGACATTGTTGTATCACACCTAGGTGTACATATTATTGGATTTATTCATGTATTGATTTATATTATGGGATGTATTCATATATTAAATGTATTCATGTATTGAATCTATATTATTGAATGTATCCATGTATTAGTTTATCAGAAAGTATGCTTTGCAAGTAGACACCTGTCTTGTCTCGCTATTGCTAATTCATACTGAGCCATGTTGTCATTCATCCTACATGCATACATCTGAGACACGCTCATTTCACTCACACTAGAAATAGGTGGGCTTGAGGACAGAAATTAGCCCCTATTTTTGCTTTGTTACAGGTTTATTTGTGTCCAAAAAAACCTGAGGTCGTATGTTCGAGTCAATCCCGCTGCCTGGAACTTCTCAGGAGCATAGAGATTGTACAGAAGCTACATCTTTAGTCCCCCTCAGTCTTGGGTGGGCTAAAGTAACGAGCCTCAGCAGGAGTGGTGTGAACCAAACTAAGGAGAACAGAACGTTTTAAGAGATGAGTACACATTCGTACCATTTCTGTCAGCATTGTGAGCATAGAAACTGTCAGTGATGAGAAAGTGACTTAACATAGCAAGAGACAAAATTAACAGCATAGCTGAGAAGTGTTATATCCTTAATTAACAGCACAGCTGTTCCATGTACTTTAATTAAATAACAGCACAGCTGATATAATTTTTTTTGTTCATATAATTGGAAAACTTGATGTAAAATATTTATATATATATATAAAATAAATATTTGTAAATCACATGTAAACTTACAATCCCATTACATCCCATTTTTTTCAACATTCACCCTTCAGGACAAGAGTAGATAGTGTATATACTAAATAAATACTTAGGAAATTGTATTTGAAGACTTGTCAATTTTATCATTGTTAAGCAAAATCTGTTTCCTTGTTATTTTTTGATATCACAGTTAGTTACATAGCGGAGGTGGCACTTTATGTCGGTCTCCTCTCTACTATTGTTTCGAGATCAGAACATTCACAGCCGTAACTAATTTGTGATACCAGTAGTTCTCTCAGACACTGGGACTTCACCATTTTCTGCAGAAATTCTATTTCTGTAATTTTCAGTACTATACTGATCCTACAGCCAAATAAAACCTCTCGCCACAGTACAATAGCAGTGTGATAAATTTAACCGTGATACAACGTTAAAATATCTCCAACTATCAAGATAAAATGTAGTGATAAAAATAATGCGTAAGCTACTAGAAGACATGATCGCCCATGCTGCGGTTCACTACCCGCCATGGAAACTAACTTGTTAGACGTGCAGACAAAACGTTTACCCTTGGAGACGGGAGGGAACGGAGATCAAAAAGAAAAAATATGACTGAACACGTGTTTGAAACTAGCAAGGCTAAAAAGACGCAATTGGTGGGGAAAGGAAAAAAATTCACGTCCACTAGTGACACAATGTAAAGAAATGGACAAAAGGGACCTTAGCTATTATACGCAACAGTCATTTCTTGGACGCTTTTACGATACTTGGTTGTTTTATTTGAAATCAGCGGCAAACGCATTACAGAAGCTTCTCGAAGATATTTTTAAAAAAATAGACGAGGAAAAAAAAATGTTTTTCTTAATAATAATGTTACGAAAATAAAACTTAGCTAGTGTGATAGCCCATCTTGAGCTGACAAATAATATGCTTTAAATTATCCAGACGAATAGATAATAAGGAAGATATTGACAAAAGACTGTATTGTTCATAACAGACAAGCGACTGCACTGTTAACCCATATCACTAAAAGTAACCAAAATCTTGGCCTTGAGTCTGCAAACGAAAAAATCGAGCTGTAATTAAAGAGAGGGAATGTGGTGGAGAATTGTGGCTAAAAATAACTCTAGAGGCAGATTCGTGTAGGAAATGCATGTAGAAACAAGTGTGTTTTTGTAAAAAACGCAAGTAGAGACAGACGGACCAACAGACAATAATACCTACTTGACTGAGGTATGACTGAATTGACTTTTGGTTGGAGGTTTGAAATTTGAAAGGGGGAAAGTCGGTGATTGGCCAAAGATAATCATATTGTTGGCGCACAGACGCGCAATTTTGCCATTCAACTAAAAGCTGTCCAGTAGTAGACACAGTAAATAATTCAGTGGTGTATTTCCCCGAAAGCTATTCCATATTTAGAGGGACGCCATACTAGAGCCAGCAGCTCAGCTGAGTTTTGCTAGAATATAACTGTGTTCTCTGTTCGTAATTCTGGTAAGAATGAAAGCATTTCTTTTGTATATTTTAATATTGTTTAATATTTCGAGTGATTTGATACTGCCATATCAAAATCTATCTCTTACAACAAGTAAGGGTTTCGCTCTAGATCCCCAGCCCATGTTCAGGGTCTAGAGACAAACAAAATACATAGACGCCAGCAAGGATTATGAAGGGCGGATCAAGTATTGAGATATGTGGGAACATATCACCTATCTTATTGGATAACAGCAAACTATTGAACATATCTCAGATGCAATGCAGACTTTGGGAGAACTGATACAATATGAAACCAACTTGGTGAGATGTGCTGTGTGGTCAGAGAGATCTGACCCAGTCTGTGTGGTGTTGTTGTGTAGTGTTGTGTGCAGAAGTGGCTCAGGAGGTAGAGTTCTGACACATGACCCAATACTTTTGTTTCAGAAGTGTGAGTTTCGGTTTGGCACCAAAGCGGTGTCAAATGCTGTAGTGATATACACAAGTGTGGACCAGTGCAGTTTAACATTGTGTCAGAGCAGCCGTATATTGCCCCCAGCACGGAGAGGTGGGGCCACCAGATTCCAGCACCAGAACTACTCAGTCAAGATACGTGAGCGTCTGGCCTGCTGGACATTCACCAACTAATTTACTAACTAACTCACCAACTATATTCCCATCAACTAGTACATACCATGTTGGGAAATAAAACTTGTATTCCTCCCATCAGTAAATGGACAATGTTTGGTAGTCATAGACTGGGAGTGATGAAGCCACCCCAACAGCACATCCATTAATCGTTCTCCCAGAGAAATTACAAATATAAACAGTAGTAATATTAACTAGTCTTGTAAAATACATATGTACACACCTTTCATTTATTATGACATATATTCATGCATTTCATTCATAATTTCAAAACCTTTCATATGTTCTGACCAAAATAAAACCTTGGTTCAGAACAAATAAACTTAAAGAAAATTCAATATCTAAAACTAAAACAGCTGAGTCAGTTCAGTGTGTTATAAATTTTATTAATATTATTACACTTAGTAATTATCTGTGTGTGTGTTTGTATATACTAATACAACACATTACATTTCAGTACCCTAGACTTTTTAACGTAGCTACATGCATATTAGTAAAAAAGAGATATGTGTGAGGTCGTAAGTGGTAGCAAGAAGGGCCTTCTGTAAATTCACATCTACATTTATCTCAGGAGCCTTCACAGCTGACCTCATACATCACACTAGGTAACATCAACCATACAATACCATCAAAATCCACTACAAGCAGGTGCAATCAGATCAACATCAATGGGAGCTATAGAGGTGGCTTTAGGAATTATAACCTTAGAATTACGGAGAAAGGAGTTAAGACTAAATTACATGAACAGAGTTATGTTAGATAAGTCTCATCCAGCACATACAGCTTTTACCAGATGCCAACTAACAGCTCAGGCCAAGCCAATGAATACCACTAGATACCCTACAGGATGGAAGTGTATGGAGGAAATTGTCCATCTGGGTACATTAATTACATCAATTAATAACAGTTCTGAATACAAGCCAGTGATTCCACCCTGGGAGATCCAGAAACCAGACACGGACTATCACCTAGCAGAAATACTTAAGAAAACAAATAATATAAAAAAATATTAAAAACACCGCCAATAAATACGAGGGGCGTTCAGAAAGTAATGCACCACATCGTTTTTCTCAGCTAATAATGAAGATAGAAGCATGAAATTTTGCACACTTCAAATATGGCATGTGCCAATTGTGTGCACCAAATTGCACCGCAACCGGCCAAATAATACGGCTGCCCTAAACCGTTGAAATGGAGCGTGTTAGCAACTTGCGTTATAAGCAGCGAATTGTGATAGAATTTCTCGTTGCAGAGAAGGAAACTGTTGTGAACATTCACAAGCGTCTATGTGATGTGTATGGAAGTTTTGCAGTCGACAGGAGTACAGTCAGTCGCTGGGTTCAGAGAATCAAAGAATCAGGAAGTGAAGATACGGAGCTGCTTGATCGGTCACGCTGTGGACGTCCTGCCACAGCCACCAACGCAGAAATGTTGAAATGCGCTGAGGGCATTATTCTTACTGATAGGCGAATCACTACTCAACAATTGGCCTTACAGCTGTCAGTCAGCATTGGTAGTGCAAATGCAGTTATAAAAACTCTCGGATTTTCTAAGGTTTGCGCAAGATGGGTTCCTCGAAGCCTCACAAATGACCACCGATTGCAAAGGAAAGCAATTTCTTCTGAATTGTTGGAGCATTTCAATGCTGATGGAGAGAACTTTTTGGCTAAGATCGTTACAGGTGACGAAACCTTGGCACATCATTTTGAACCTGAGACAAAAAGACAGTCAATGGAGTGGCATCATCCGCAATCACCACGAAGAAAGAAATTCAAGACAATTCCTTCAGCTGGAAAGGTCATGATCACTGTCTTTTGGGACATTGAAGGTGTGATTCTTGTGGACGTTATGCCAAGAGGAGAGACAATCAATTCGCAAGCTTACATTAAGACATTGAAAAAAACTCAATCTACGTTTTCGCAGCGTTCGGTCGCACAAGAATCCAGCAGATCTGCTTCTCCTTCACGACAATGCGCGACCTCACACAAGTCTGTCAACACGGGAAGCAATCACCAAATTGGGTGTTGGACTATACTACCCCATCCACCCTATAGTCCCGATTTGGCACCCTCTGATTTTCATCTATTTGGTCCACTTAAAGATGCACTCCGTGGCACGAGGTTTGAAGATGATGAAGGAGTGATTCATGCAGCGAAGAAATGGCTACATGATCAAGACAAAATCTGGTACGGACTAGAAATACATGCACTTGTTTCACGCTGGCATAAAGCCGTACACGTTGATGGGGATTATGTTGAATAATACCGATGTTTACATGACATATCCATGTATATTGTGTATAAATTTCATGCTTTTTGAATAAACAGCTCCTGAGAAAAACGATGTGGTGCATTACTTTCTGAACGCCCCTCGTATATACAACAAATATCAAAAGACAGCCTTACTGTGTACACAGATGGATCCAAGTGAGAGGATGGCAAATTGGGGATAGGAATATATATTCCAATATGGAAAATGGCAAAAGAATATAGCATCATACAAAAATACATCCATTTTCACTGCAGAGATGGTGGCAATACTAAAAGCACTAGAAATATTCTCTAATAACCCTCCAAACAAATTAACAGTTTTAACTGACTCTCTTTCAACAATTAACACATTAACTACCGCAAGCCGCTGTCAGCGGCTCACAAAATAATCACATTTGGACCGCAAGCCGCTCAGAGCGCCAATCTAATTTTAGTAATAAAACGAATGAAAAATGTACTGAAACACTTTCTGATCTGGTTCGAGATTTTAAATTGCCACCGGAAAACAAATTTCCAAAGCATGGTTGTTGTAGAACACTGGAAAATTGATATTATGTTCATATTTTTCAGCGTTTTGGGTTAGTTACCAAATTGTGTAAAACTGTTTACCGTGGCAACTAGGGATAGGACTACAAAAAATGTTTGTACATCTCGTCTAATGGCTGAATAGGATAGAAACGTGTTTCAACAATTGACTGATAGATCTAGCGACGAGGACAAGAGTGAAAACGGTGTGCACATTGATTGAAATCGTGATTTTGATAGAGATGGGGCGCAAGCAGTTATAATTGTGAAAATATTGCAAGTCCTCGGCCATCAGAGGGCCGTTAAAAAGCAACAACCTCTATTAGAGTTACAACCGATGTTTATTGTAATAGTACATTCATTTATCTTTAAAATGACGCGTAATTCATACAAATCTGTAAACAATTACGAAAACTACAGCTTACTTTGTGCAAACACCTACAGGATGAAAATGAGAAAAAAATTTAATTTGGCCACAGAGTGTTTTTCAATTCGGTAGTTAATGTGTTAAAGCACTTAGAAACTTACGAGAATGTAGTAGACCTGATATAGCAGAGGAGATATTTCTCGCTACTACATACTTATATTCCAGAGGATGTTCAGTCTTAATTGCTTGGATACCTTCACATGTTGGCATAGAAGGAAATGAAAAGGCAGATAAAGAAGCCAAGAAAGGTAGATCTGATAAAAATCTAATAAATGTAGTGATTAGTAAATCAGAGATTAAGAGCATAATTAAAGAATTAATAACAGATGAATGGAAAGCAGAGTGGGATAAAAATCTGAAAGGAAGACATGCATATAAGATGTTTAAGGCTCCAACATGAAAATGTCAGATATCTAGGGAATTGAAAATTCCCAGTAATAAGATACTTCTCAGAATACAGCTGGGAAAAGGCTATTTCAGAATAGAAGAACCTTACTGTGCAGGATGTCTTCAAGACAATAATATAGAACATTTCTTGTTAAAATGTAAGAGGTGTGAACAAATGAGAATACCAATATTAGATTATTTGCAAGCATCCAACTTACCTATACATATAGAAGAGGTGTTGAGAATAGACAGACCTAGGGAACTGCATAATATAGTCAAACAATATTTAACACGAACAAATGTTAATATATAGTGGCTGGGAATGTGAAGGTCTGATGCTGTTCATACAATGCATATGACTTTTAACAGATGAAAGTCAATTAAATATCTGTTAAAGTCCGTTATATAACTAGAACCACAAGGCCTTTACACCCCATACATTTCTGATCTATCATTGTTTACCTGAACAGTGAAATATCTATCTTGCAGAAAATTCTCTAAATAATTATATATTTTACCGGTTACTCCTATCTTCTTTATTTTAAAGAGAGCACCCTCTCTCCAGCATTCATCATAAGCCCTAGCTATATCTAAAAATACTGCCACAGTTTTTTCTTTCTTTTGAAATCCTGATTTTACTTACTTACTTAGTCGTTCCCCTTCTACTGTGAGGTGTAGAGATTTGGAAGAGAGAGCGCCAGACTATCCTATCAGCTGTCTTCCTCCTGGCCTGGTTCCGTTCTAGTCCTCGGTCCTTCAAAGATTGTCTAATGTTGTCCTCCCAGCGGACTCTGGGTCGTCCTGGGGGTCTGGATCCCTGGCTTTTTGTTTCCCATGCTTGTCGTGGTAGCCAATCTTCTCCCATTCTGCAGACATGGCCAAACCATCTTAGTTGGGACTGTTCTACTTGGGTCTGCAGGGGGTGGGATTTTAGGCCTTGGCGTATTGTCTGGTTGCGGACCATGTCTCTTCTTGTTACTCAACCACCTTCCTCAGATACCTCATTTCTGAGGTTTGGATCTGGCTTTTATGGGTTGTAGTCATTGCCCATGACTCGCATCCATATGTCAAGACTGGGACATAGGTGGAGCAGTATACAGCCATCTTCGTTTTCTTACCAACTTCTCTCTTGCTGAGGAATCCTCGATTTATGGCCTGAAAAAGTCTCCCTGCTGCTGCTTTTCGAGTGGCCAACTCTTCTTTGATGCCTCCCTTTCGGTCTATAATAGCTCCGAGGTATTTAAAGTGGTCGACCTGCTCCAGGACCTGTTCTCCCAGCTTAATCTGATGTCTTCTTTCTTCTCGTGATATCACCATGGATTTTGTTTTAGAGCTGCTTATGACCATCCCTCTCTTCTCCAGCTCTTCCTTCCAGACTTGCAAGTTGGATTGGAGATGTGCCTCTGATTTAGCAATCAGGGCAACATCATCAGCAAATGCCAGCTCTGAAATACATATCTGTCTCATCTTCCAGTATCCCACTGAATACTTTCTTGTTCTCTCCTTACATGACTTGATAACATCATCCATGAGGAGTATGAAAAGATAAGGTGACAGGATATCACCTTGTCTTACACCAGTGGTGGTCCTGAACTCTTCTGACTTATGGTTTGCTGTTCTCACATAATTTCTGCAAGACTTGTAGAAGCTCTGTATAGCATGAATCAGAGGTGCTAGAATGTTCTTCCTTGCCAAACAGTCCCAAAGTTTGCTCCAGGGGACTCTGTCAAACGCCTTTTCCAGATCTACGAAACAAAGATGGATCTCACTGGAAAAGCAGAACTGGAAATTAATCAGCTGATACATGATCATGCCGGGGATAATGATGCCACTGTGTATACAGATAGATCTGTGATCCGTGGTGAAAAATCAGGCTGGGGCTTCTCTGCTAGGGTAAAGGACAGAATCGTCGCGGAACGTAGCGGGGCTTGCAAGATAACAACTTCCAGCATGACAATGGAGGTAGAGGCAGTGACTGCAGCCTTAAGGTGGATATCTGAAACATCATTCACAAAGGCAGTCATTGTGTCGGACTCTCAGTCCATGCTTCGAAAGATTCGAAGTGGTTGATTGCGGCATGAATGGAAAACATTCATCGAAGCTTCGAGTCTACAAGAGCTGATGTGGATCTGCTGTCCTGGTCATGCAGGGGTATGTGGTAACGAGAGAGCTGACAGACTCGCAGCTAGAGCACCCACAGTGGGGACACTGGATATGGATAAAGGAGAAATACTGAGAACAATTAATGATCGCCTGTTAGAGAATGACACTGCAATAGATGAATCATCAAGGGACTGTTGGAATATGGCATCAAACGTAAGATTAGCAGAGATGGCCATATGTGAGGATGCATCCGTCGAGTATACAACCAGCGAGCTACAGGAACAGTTAGAATTCACACTCTTCAACATATACTGAGGGAGACTGAGCACCTATGGGTTTGCTCGGAGTGCAATGATGTCGATTCTGTTCACCAATAACCAATAGCGAGCGTACAATTAATTGTGATTTAACCTACCGTTATTTTTCCCTTCCATTTATCACCTGAACTCATTAAGCTCTAAACATACAATTTTTTTGTAAAGAAAAAATATTCCGTATAACCCTTGATGGGCTATAATTATAATATATAGTGTAGGTAATGATTTCCGATATCAAAATATGGTATCATTTCACCACTCTACTCTGTCTAAATAGAAAAATCAAAAATGTAAAATTGTGCGAATGTTTGCGTAAAACATGGGAAAACCCCTACGTCCTCAAAGAGTTAACGCAAAAGGGCTCTTGACCTGAAAAATGAGAGATTTCTCGGTGGTTAACGGAAAATAACGTTACTGCATGGAAATAAACTACGACAGTTCTCCTCCCTTGTTTAAAAGGATGTTGACACAAGAAGGGAAATCACTCTTTAGTTTTATTTGATGTTTATATTTCACTACGTTTATCATTGTCGAAATTAAACGTAGATCCCTTCAGTGTTCTTGATTCGTGCAGCATTCTGCATTTCACCATGGCACTCTTACTGTTAAGATACTGAAATGGCGGGAACAAACGAGCTTGATAAATTTCGAGAGGAATGGAAGAAAGAGCTACAGCACAGTGAGCACACCAAAACAGACTCGTCAGCGGACCACTACTACAATTCAGGAGAAAGCGGAATTGATCATTATCAGGACGCATATTTGCCATTGGCCAATGATGTCATAATAAGTCACCACAACAACGACGAGGCAAGCCAGGATGCAGCTGAAACAGATGACAACAATGTTAAGCCAGGTGCTGTTGTGAACAACTCTACGGATTTTGTGGAGTACTACCCATTCAAAATTCTAACTCAATTTTTAAACGAAGCACCCAAAAGACCCAAAGCGAAAGACAACAAAACATACACGAAACAAGCAGTCGTTTCATATGCAAAACGAAAATATTTTAGCAATGATTCGTCAGATGTCATTCAAAAGAAGCAAAGAGAATTACAAAATCTTACAACCCAGACGCAAATGGAAAGCCAACCAAAGAAAAATATGTTGGATATATTCATTGCTGATTTGGTAAGTATATTCTTTTCTTCTTCTTCTTCTTTGATTCTTAGCCGCCGACCATCAAAGCAGTCAGTGGCCATCACGCCTGGTAGCGTCTTGTAGGACGGCAACAAACTGCTTCCACTTTGCTCGGTCGGCAGCCATCCTTCGTGCAGTGCCCCAGCTCTGATTCACTCTTTGCATCTCAGCTTCTACAGTTCTCCACCAAGTTATTTTTGGTCAGCCTCTCTTTCGTTTTCCTTTTGGGGTCCATAGCATAGCTGTTCTTGTGATGGCATCGGGTCTTTTCTGAGGACATGGCCAACCCAACTCCAGCGTCAGCCAGTTATGATGGTGTGCATGTCCTCTTGGTTGCTTCGAGTAAGCAGTTCTTGGTTGGTGATGGTATTCGACCAAAAGATTCGGAGAATTTTTCTTAGACAGATTGTGTGGAAAGAGGACAATTTCAACATTGCCTTCTCTGTTACTCTAAAGCATTCCACACCATAGAGAAGCACAGAAAGTACACAGCTCAAATATAATCTTAATTTTGTGTTTGTGCAGTACTGAGAGGACTTCCAGATGTTGTTTAAACTAACAAAGGCTATTCTTGCTTTGTTCATTCTGTTACGGATGTCTATTCTTGCTCTGCCATCTGGTGTTACTGTGCTTCCTAGGTATGTGAAGGTATCTGTCTGTTCCAGTTTCTGATTCCTTACTGTTATGGGCTCAGGGTTGCCCACATTGAGTGTCATGACCTCTGTCTTCTTTGGACTGATGTTCAGACCCACCTGCTGGCTATACTTATTAAGTCTATCCATTTTTTTCTGCATGTGTTGATGAGAATGTGCGAGTAGTGCAATGTCATCTGCATATTCCAGATCTTCCAAACATTCTTTTATTATTTTAGCTATATTGTTTGTAAGAGAAAGAAATTTAATATGAACTGTTTTTCTGTCTTATCCATTCCACCTATATGCATTGTCGGAAATTCCAGTGGTTGAATTACATAATTATGGATACACACAGCCGTGTTTCCAAAGTGGCATTCAGTACGCCCGCTATGTTGCTTGGGGAGATTAAAAAAAGCAAGGGTTTAATTACAGATCATTGTTATTGTTAATCAGAATTGACCTCACTGCATTCCGGGCAAACCCATAGGTGCTGTTCTTCCTCACAAATGTTGAAGAATATGAATGCTAATTGTACCTGTAGCATGCTGGTTGTACATACGACGGATGCATCCTCTCTCACGTCCATTTCTGCTAGTCCCACGTTTGATGCCAAACTCCAACAGCCTCAGCCTTGTTGATTCATCCATTGCAGTGTCATTATCCAGCAGGCGATCATTAATAGCCCTTAGTATCTCTCCCTTATCCATGTTCAGTGTCCCCACTATGGGTGCTCTCGAGGCCAGTCTGTCAGCTTTCTCATTGCCATGTACCCCTGCGTGACCAGGACAGTAGATCCACACCAGTTCTTCGAGACTTGAGGATTCTGTTGATGTTTTCCATTCCTGCCGCAGCCATCCGTTCTGAACTTTCTGAAGCATGGCTTGAGAGTCTGACAATATAACTGCCCTGGTTGATGGAGTTTCAGACAGCTACCTCAGTGCTGCAGTAACTGCTTCTGCCTCCATTCTTATGCTGGAGGTTGTTGTCATGTAGCCTCCGCCCTGTTCAGCGACGACCCTGCTCTTTATTCTTGCAGAGAAGCCCCATCCTGATTTCTCACCATGCACTACAGACCCATCAGTGATCACTTATCAGCATGATCACTTGTCAGCTTATTAATCTCCAGCTCTGCTTTTCCATTGCCCCAAGATCTGCACTCTCTGCCAAGGCTAATGATGACCTGCTGGTAGTTTATCCAGTTCTTCCTTGACTTACTTCACTCTTCCCCTTTGGATACATTTTCAACACTGGTCACCTGACCAATCGTAGCCTCTTCCTGTGCCATCCATGACATCCCCCTCTTGATTCTTGCTCCTTAGATGTCAGCTACATTCTGATGTAGGGGGTGTCTTTTGTCGGTGGTTACCTGCATATATGCTTTTGCCTGGGCCATTGCATATCTGGATCTAATCGACAGCAATCTGAGCATGTATCTCATTGTCACAATGGGGGTATCAATCGTAAAGCCCACAACTAGTCGCATCCCTGCATTTTGAAGGCGTCCCATTCACATTGTGACACTGACAGAGTGAGTATTCCTAGCCCGTACTCGATTACTGAAATCACGAGCTGATGATACAAGAGAAACAAGTCTCTGTTCCAAGAGCGCAGCAGCCATTGTTTTTAAGGCTGCGAGTCCTCGCTTGCACTTCTGTATGATCAGTTCGACATGATACTTGAATGAAAGCCCACGATCAAACGTTACTTCCAGATACTTCAGTCTGTCTTGCCTTTCAATGTTCTGCTCATTTAAAGTGATGTCTGGAAGGTCTGCTTTCACTGGAATTGTTCAGAGTGCACCACGTCACAAAGGCCTCATTGGGATTGACCTTTGATCCGCTTTCCTCACACCATTTAGAAACCACCTGTAGTGTCTCTTGTATGCCTTGGACCATTTACTGTCTGTCTGAGCCAGTTCTGTACATGAGTATGTCATCTGCAAAAATTAAAGTTCATCCCAGTCCTGTTGGTTGAAATGTTGCTACTTTTGCTGCGTAGATGTTAAACAGCACTGGTGATAGTGGAGAACCCTGGGGTAGTCCTGGGCAAATGCGCGTTGGTTCTGATGTCCAAGTTCCCAAGCAATATGCAACTGATCTCTCCATTAAGGCAGCTGCTATCCACCTTGTTATCCAAGGATTTACACCACATGCCATTATACAGTCTATTAGGGTTGCAAAGTCCACACTGTCAGAAGCATCCTCTAGGTCAATAGCGAGATCCACCGTTTCTCTTTTACCTTGGAATCCATCGTACACATCGTACGCAAATGTTCCAGCATTACCCCATGTTGTTGTCATAGGCCTATAGCTACCCAGGGTATCAGGAAGGATGTGTGCATTTTTGAGGTGGCTCATTACTTGTCTTGCAACTATCTTTTCAAGTAATTTACCATAGACATTCTGTAGTGTTATAATTCAATAGCTGTTGAGAAGTGTGCAGTCTTTGCCAGGTTTAGGAAGTGGCCGAAGGTAACTGTGTAGCCAGTCTTCCGGCACCTCAGCATTCTGTATGCCGGTAATGAAATCGTTCACCATATTTGTAATGGCTGTGTCGTCAAGCTCAGTGTTTCTGCTGGTTTTCAGTGTGTACACCATGTCCATGACCAGATAGTTTGTTGCCTCCTTCTGAAAGCAGCTAAACTCTCAATCCATCATTTTGTTGGTCTTCCTCATGTCTTATTTTCTTATGTTTGGGACCCCAAGATGCAGCAATAGTGAATGCAGTCAGCGACCCATAGCTTGACTGCTTGCATCAGGATCAGCGAACCAGAGCTGATCAAGACCGTACTCCACCTCCACGTGGTGGTCCTGGAAACAGTCTGCAGCAGTGCAGTCTGGCTGAGCAAGTACGGATCTAAATGGGAAGGCAAACCCGGTCCCAAAAAATGCCGTGCAGAAGTCGGATGTGTCGACCGAAAGGTGCAGATATCACAGCTTAGGCGTAAACAGACACAACGCAACCACCGTCCTTTTCAGGGCGAACGAGGAGGAAGAAGAAAATTTTCTTATGTTCTAGTATGGAAAGAGTATGTTATTGGTTAGTCAGTACTTATTTTCTTATGTTCTAGTATGGAAAGAGAATGTTATTGGTTAGTCAGTACTTATTTTCTTATGTTCTAGTATGGAAAGAGAATGTTATTGGTTAGTCAGTACTAATTTTTTTTTTTTTGCCTCATAAAAGACAAGAATGGAAAACTGCTGAGCAATATACAAGAGCAAAGGAAGAGGTGGACAGAATATTTTCAGGACCTTCTCAATAGACCAGCTCCACAAAACCCCCCAGACATCCAGCCAGCAGAAGAAGAGCTACAAATTAATGGTGAAAGACCAATGAAGGAAGAAATAAAGAAAGCCATAAAGCTTCTAAGAGATGGAAAAGCGTCTGGACCTGATGGCATTCCAGCAGAGGCCATCAAAGCAGATATCGACACGGCTACAGAGATGTTATATAAATTACTTGGTAAAGTCTGGGAAAAGGAAGAGATACCAGCAGAATGGAAGGAAGGATATATGGTTAAGTTGCCTAAGAAGGGAAATTTACAAGAGTGCACAAATTATAGAGGAATAATGTTACTATCAGTGCCAGGAAAAGTATTAAACAGGATTATCCTTGAGAGATTAAAAGAGTCCATAGACAAGAAACTGAGAGATGAACAAGCAGGTTTTCGACAAAACAGATCATGTACAGACCAGATAGCCACTTTGAGAATAATAGTTGAACAAAGTCTGGAATGGAATTCACCACTATACATCGGATTTGTGGACTACGAAAAGGCATTTGACAGTGTAGACAGAGAATCACCTTGGAAATTGATGAGGCATTATGGAGTTCCCCTGAAGATCATTAATTTAATAAAGAAAACATATGAAGACATGACATGCAGAGTTCTTCACGATGGACAGCTTACAGAACCATTTGGGATAAGAACAGGAGTGCGACAGGGATGCCTCTTGTCTCCATTTCTTTTCTTACTAGCAATAGACTGGGTTATGAGATCATCGACAACACACAACAGAAATGGAATCCAGTGGACTCCGACTAAGCAGTTGGATGATCTGGATTTTGCTGATGATTTGGCTCTTCTGTCCCATAACCGTAATCAGATGCAGGACAAATTGAAAACACTCGATGAGAGGTCACAGCAATTGGGTCTGAAAATACACAGGGAAAAGACAAAAATGATGAGAATAAATGCAGGTAATGATAACAGGGTTGAACTTGAAGAAACACCAATACAAGACGTAGAATCGTACACATATCTTGGCAGCAATATAGACAAAGTTGGAGGGACAGACAGTGATATCAAAATAAGAATACAAAAGGCAAGAGGAGCTTCCATTGCAGTGGGAAATATATGGAGATCAAGAGAAATAGGATCCAACACGAAAATAAAAATCTTCAACTCAAATGTGAAGTCAGTCCTATTGTATGGCTCTGAGACATGGAGAACAACAAAGACAACAACCAAAAAGCTACAGACTTTCATAAATGGGTGCTTGCGTAGAATAGAGGGATTAAAATGGTATGACAAGGTTACCAACGTGGAACTGATGACAAGAACTAGACAAGTGTCAGTGGAACAAGAGATGAGAAGAAGACGATGGCGATGGATAGGACACACACTGAGGAAACCTGTTGATAGCATTACAAGGCAGTCCTTGTTCTGGAACCCCCAGGACAAGAGAGGCAGAAGTAGACCAAGAAGCACATGGAGAAGAGAGTTGGAAACAGAGGTGAAAATGATGAGGAGAACATGGAAAGAACTTGAGATGATGGCACATGACAGGAGGACTAGGCATGTGTTTGTTGAAGGCCTATGCTCCTTTGGGAGTGGAGGGTTATGAATGAATGAGTACTTATTTTCTTATGTTCTAGTATCGAAAGAGAATGTTATTGGTTAGTCAGTACTTATTTTCTTATGTTCTAGTATGGAAAGAGAATGTTATTGGTTAGTCAGTACTTATTTTCTTATGTTCTAGTATGGAAAGAGAATGTTATTGGTTAGTCAGTACTTATTTTCTTATGTTCTAGTATGGAAAGAGAATGTTATTGGTTAGTCAGTACTTATTTTCTTATGTTCTAGTATGGAAAGAGAATGTTATTGGTTAGTCAGTACTTATTCTGACGAAATGTTCAAACCATTTTGATTGTTGTTTCTGTGTATATTTAAAGCAAGATGTAATTTTAACATCAGGAATGATTGGCATAGTAAAAGCAGTTGTGGAACTAGTGACACAATAAGAGTAAATGTTGGAACTGCATCGTAACAGGTCAAGGTTGTCCGTTAGCAGTTACTGCCATAGGGGAGAGAAGTGTTATAGACTTCACTATACTAGATCCAGCTTTATGAGTTGAAGTGACCAGTTCCCTTCCTCTCTGCCTTTGCCTTCCCTGACTCAAGAGCAGAGCCAGATACTCATTTACAGCTGGGTAGAAAGGATCATGATGCTACCAGGTTTTAATCCCGGAACCCGGTAATTTGGCAGTGAGAGGCAAGCACTCTAACCGCTTAGCCAGATACTCATTTACAGCTGGGTAGAAAGGATCATGATGCTACCAGGTTTTAATCCCGGAACCCAGTAACTTGGCAGTGAGAGGCAAGCACTCTAACCGCTGAGCCAGTTTGATGCTGTAACTGTATTTTACTTGCTCTCATTGTCTTGTTTATGCTGTTGTTGTTGTTGTTGGTTACTGTTTCCAGGAAGTGAATTTTATGGGCCATGATTTTCCAGTTATTTTAATGCCAGCATTTGGTTTCCATAACATGCTGTTGCTGTATTTGAGGTTATTTACTGAGTTTTGCAACTTTGTTTTTTTTTAATTGCAGGATGAAATAAATGAAATCCCATTTTTTGATTCAACACTTCCCCGTGAAGTAGCAATAAAAATTTTTCAACATCTGGATATGAAGTCTTTATGTAGTTGTTCGCAGGTAAGAAGTGTTTGTTCGCAGGTAAGAAGTGTTTGTTTGCAGGTAAGAAGTGTTTGTTTGCAGGTAAGAAGTGTTTGCTCACAGGTAAGAAGTGTTTGCTCACAGATAAACAGTGTTCGCTCACAGGTAAGAAGTGTTTGCTTGCAGATATTAAGTGTTTGCTCACAGGTAAGAAGTGTTTGCTCACAGGTAAGAAGTGTTTGCTCACAGGTAAGAAGCATTTGCTCACAAGTAAGAAGTGTTTGTTCACAGGTAATATGTATTTGCTCACAGGTAAGAAGTGTTTGCTCACAGGTAAGAAGTGTTTGCTCACAGGTAAGAAGTGTTTGCTCACAGGTAAGAAGTGTTTGCTCACAGGTAAGAAGTGTTTGCTCACAGGTAAGATGTGTTTGTTCACAGGTAATATGTATTTGCTCACAGGTAAGAAGTGTTTGCTCGCAGGTAAGAAGTGTTTGCTTGCAGATAAAAAGTGTTTGCTCGCAGGTAACAAGTGTTTGCTCACAGGTAAGAAGTGTTTGCTCACAGGTAAGAAGCATTTGCTCACAAGTAAGAAGTGTTTGCTTACAGGTAAGAAGTGTTTGTTCACAGGTAATATGTATTTGCTCACAGGTAAGAAGTGTTTGCTCACAGGTAAGAAGTGTTTGCTCACAGGTAAGAAGTGTTTGCTCGCAGGTAAGATGTGTTTGTTCACAGGTAATATGTATTTGCTCACAGGTAAGAAGTGTTTGCTCGCAGGTAAGAAGTGTTTGCTTGCAGATAAAAAGTGTTTGCTCGTAGGTAAGAAGTGTTTGCTCACAGGTAAGAAGCATTTGCTCACAAGTAAGAAGTGTTTGCTTACAGGTAAGAAGTGTTTGTTCACAGGTAATATGTATTTGCTCACAGGTAAGAAGTGTTTGCTCGCAGGTAAGAAGTGTTTGCTCACAGGTAAGAAGTGTTTACTCACAGGTAAGAAGTGTTTGCTCACAGGTAAGATGTGTTTGTTCACAGGTAATATGTATTTGCTCACAGGTAAGAAGTGTTTGCTCACAGGTAAGAAGTGTTTGCTCACAGGTAAGAAGCATTTGCTCACAGGTAAGAAGCATTTGCTCACAGGTAAGAAGCATTTGCTCACAAGTAAGAAGTGTTTGCTCACAGGTAAGAAGTGTTTGTTCACAGGTAAGATGTATTTGCTCGCAGGTAAGAAGTGTTTGCTCGCAGGTAAGAAGTGTTTGCTCACAGGTAAGAAGTGTTTGCTCGCAGGTAAGAAGCATTTGCTCACAAGTAAGATGTATTTGCTTGCAGGTAAGAAGTGTTTGCTCGCAGGTAAGAAGTGTTTGCTCGCAGGTAAGAAGCATTTGCTTACAAGTAAGATGTATTTGCTTGCAGGTAAGAAGTGTTTGCTCGCAGGTAAGATGTTTGAAATTTGTTTTTGGAAGTTTCTGGGAATCTCTGAGGAGACAGAGAAGTAATAGAACAAAGACAATTATTTTGAAGTGCCATTTTCACCATTTAAAATAAATTGATACAGAAACTGCTAGAGTACTAGACTTAGTTCAGGTTTCCTGTAAGACAGGATTTCTTAACCTTTTTTATTGTGCCCTTTGATTATCTGATAAAGGCTATGGGCCCCTTTGATTATCTGATAAAGGCTGTGGACCCCTTTGATTGTCTGATAAAGGCTATGGCCCCGTTGATTGTCCAGTGAAAGCTATAGACCCCTTCTTGTAAAAAATGTACATAAATAAATTTAAAATGTTACATTTTAGGTTATGCACATGGATACCCTTAAATCCATTCACGGACACCTTGGGGGTTTGTGGACCACTAGTTAAGAAACCCTGCTGTAAGAGGACAGTCTGCAGCAATGGCTGCTTGGCCTTTAACCTGTTAACTGGGGTGGCTGAGTTATATCATCACACATTAATCTTGCATCAGTTGAGGAGATCAGTTTAACTTGCTGAGCACTTCATGAATCACTTCACTATTGGAGATGTTGTAAAAGTGCATTCAAAGGAAACATATTTACCGTGTTTTTAGATTGATGGTGATAATTATAATATTGCCCTTGGTCTTGGGGCAGTAATTATTTGCCACCTCACTGAGAAAAAAATAATGTGTTGCTAAAATATAGAGTATATGCTTTGTTAGTAAACTAATGGTGTCTAGGGAGCTTAAAATAGATGGCAGCAGAGGTTTTAGTGGATAATTTTTTTGTTTGGATAATAATTTATTGTTGTCCTCAGCATAGGACATTGATGGCAATAGCATATATTACAACAAATAGTTTGAACAGCAAGTATAATACTAACAGCATACGTATTGATAATGGTATTGATTCTGACAGAGAAATCAAAAGTTTTACACACATTATTTTTCCTGTCAGTGCTGATTTTAGTTCCTTCATATAGACCAATACCTCGACTTTCGTCATAGCTCTGGTCCCTAACCTGTCGAAAGAGCGAGGTATTGGTGTACAGTATTTTGGTGTACAGTATTGGTGTACAGTATACTGGTGTACAGTATTTTGGTATACAAATGTATGCCTCTACCCTTGTATTTTCTATTATCCTCCTCTTAATGTATTACTGTTTTGGTGACTTTATAGGCTATATATACATAATTCAGAAGTATAGGACGATCGGCATTATCAGATAACCCACTCCCCTATAAGTCCACTCATAAGAGGTTTTAAAGTATACAGGTCTGCAACCCAGAATTCAAAATGCTCAGGGATAGCTGTATTTTGGAAATACATTTTTAGGTTTTGGGATATCACCCAAAATAGACCTCAAATTGCCCAAATTAGCCTAAGTTGGCCGAAATGTGTTAGAAAATCGCCCAAGAGTTGGCCAAAAAAACTTTTGATTTTCGGAATATTTAGGTTTTCAGGTGGTAGAATTCTGGAATACGGACGTGTATATACATTTATGTTTGTTAATACAGGTTAGTCACAGCTGGAGAAGCCTTGCAGATGATGAACTTCTGTGGTTTAGAATATGTCAGAGTTTAGGCTATGACACTGACCTTCATATTTGTGAAGATGATGGCTGGAAGAACAAGGTCCAGCGCCATGTACAGGAGAAACGGTTGCTGAATGCAAATTGGAAGGTTTGTAAGCACTTACTGTGAGGTTAGTGGGGGCATATTGGGTGGATGGTGGGTGTATGAATACTGAGAGGTTGGTGGGGGTATACTGGATGATTGGTGGATGAATTATGCCGGCGGGAGTTTTACTCCTGGCAGGGTCACCCAAGCCGGACAGGTCCTGGGTGAGGGGCCAGACTAAATGGGCTGAGGAGTGGGTGGAACCCTATAGGTGTAGATGCAGAACCCACCGGCGAGTGGTACATGCTCTGGTCTGCACCAATCCACCCCCACTTCATGGGTTAAATGCTTTCTTGCCTCATTCTTCACTGTTTGTCGTCTATCACGCCCATGGCGACCGTTGCCTCAATTGGCTGTGTGTGGTGTACCCGGAAACGGGGCCTCCCAGTACTGAGGCAAAGTTAAGTCCCCGATGTCACTTATCGGTGCAGAATTGAGAGAGATGGCTGAGCATCACAATCCCTCCTGTGTTGCAGCATGATGAGAACCCAGCATTGCACACTGAGCTTGGGGGGATCACTTGGGCACCAGACTTAATACTGGCTCTTGACTGGATGGCCGCATGCAGGAGATTTCTACAATGGAGGGTTGGCAGGTGGTGGGTATCGGGAAGTGGCTCTGTGCAGGACGTGAGGATTCCTTGGGAGAGCCCCGAACCAGAGCACAGCATTGTGCAAGCTCTGCATAGTTGGAGAGCCCCCTGGATGACGGGGAATGCACAGTGTGCTACCCCACCTATCCCCAACTGCTAACTTAGAACCAGAAGTGGGGTCCTCTGTATGCGTGCCAGGCCAGGATAAAATGCCTGGGAAAGAGACTGGAGCTCAGAACTCCCTAACTCAAAGTTGCAGGATGGCAGAAAAGCCACGGGAAAGACAGGGCTATTTTGAAGATAACGCAACCATATTTTCACCATACGAGCTCGGACGCCGCCTCGGTAAACAAGGTCCGCGCAGAGCAGTGACACCCCCAGGCTGCTTGCGAATAGTCTACTACTGGGAACATAAACAGATTAGGGATGAGCCCACTCTCCCGTTGAACAGGTGCTAAAGTCGTAGATACTGGGCCAGAAGGCGCACCGGAAACCACAGTATCATGCAACTCGCTTTTTTTTTCTATGGAGAGTACACCGTCAAATAAATCTCGTTCTGGTGCTCGCCCTGTGGAGCTCCACCAGGCAGGTGCAGTGCCGGGCTCTGAGCCTCGACAGAGCCCACCCTCAGCTACTGGAGGACCCTCTAGACCGTCTTGTGGAGTCAACAGACGGCGGAGGAGAACTACTGACCAAAACAAAACAGAAAAAGAGAAACCCAGAGTGCCACTTGTCATGATGCACTGGAATGCAGAGGGAGTGAACAGCAAGCAGGCTGGATACAGCAAAAAGACAGAGCTGGAAAACATCTTGTATGAGAAGCAAGTCAGTGTTTGCTGTATCCAAGAGACTCACTTGAAAGCAGATCAAACCTTTAAAATAAGGGGATATCAATGCTTCAGATCCGACAGACAAGATAGACGAAAAGGAGGAGTACTTACTCTTGTAAGGAATAACATTCCTGCACACGAAAGGAAAACCTTCATGGATGGAGCAGAATATCAGCTGCTGCAGATAAAGGTAGACAAGATGGAAATAGAACTCCTGAACTATTACTGTCCGAACAACAAACCCCTGAGTCTCAGCTCTATACAGGTACCAGCCACCAACTTTATAGCAGTTGGAGACTTTAATAGCCACTCCCAGAGCTGGGGCTATAACCATCTGGATCACAGAGGTGAAGAGGTTGAAACTTGGCAAGATGATCACTCCCTAATCCTAGTCAATAATGCCACAGATACTCCTACCTTCTACTCCAGAGGATGGCACACAACCTCAACACCAGATCTTGCCTTCTCCACACCAGATATAGCTGGATCTATTAGTAGAGAAGTAGGAGACCAACTAGGGGGAAGCGACCATCGCCCAATCTTTCTTACTGTCCAGAGTGCAACTCTCAGTACAGGCCCAGCCATTACAAGATGGAACTACAAAAAAGCCAACTGGGGTTTATTCAGGCATCAGGTGAACACGCTGCTGTCTACCCTCAAGGTACAGAACAGAGACATTAATGAAGTTGTAAAAGACTTCAACAGATGCATACTACAAGCTGCAAAAGAAACCATTCCCAAAGGATGCCGGCGTAACTACATACCATACTGGTCCAGCACACTCCAAGAACGTCAGGAAGCTATGGACAGGGCTAGAAAGGAAGCAGAGTCTCAGCCTTCACTTGAAACTCACAACAAATGGAAAAAGGCTGTAGCAGAGTTTCAGAGAACAAAGCTAGAAGAAAAGCGGAAAAGCTGGAGAACTAAAACGGCATCGCTGAACCTTGAGAAAGACGGCAGGAAACTTTGGAGATTAGTCAAGTCTCTAAATGAAGAGCATTCCTCACCAAGGCAGACTATCACATTGGATGAAGGTGGCAAACTTTTCAGAGGAAAACAAGCTGCAGACTTGTTTGCTAGAAGATACAGTTCAGAAAGCAACTTACCCATTAACATAGACCATCAGAGAGAGATAAGAAAAGAAATACTGGCAACCATGGGACAGACAGATACTCCTGCCCCAATGAGGGAACCCATCACACTAGGAGAACTACAGAAGGCTATTTCCAAGCTTAAGTTTCAAAAGTCACCCGGCCCAGACAAAATCAGCAACGAAATGCTAGTAAATCTGAGCTCAGCAGCAAAGACAAAACTGCTTGAGATATTCAACCACAGCTGGTTGAAAGGAACGGTACCCCAAGTATGGAGAGAAGCCATCACAATACCCATACTAAAGAAAGGGAAATGTAAGACCGAGGCTGCAAGTTACCGGCCAATCAGTCTCACAAGCTGTGTTGGGAAGACTATGGAGCGAATAGTCAACCACAGATTGAAATGGTATTTAGAGTCTGAGCAGATCCTGGTGCCGGAACAAGCTGGATTTAGAGAATGCTACAGTATAGAAGACCAAGTTACTTACTTGTCTCAAGCAATAGAAGATGCCTTCCAGGAGAAGAAAAAGGTCCTAACGATCTGGGTCGACTTCAAGCAGGCCTTTGACAAGGTGTGGAAAGATGGCCTCATTGCAAAACTTAGGAGAAGTGGAATCCAAGGCAACATGATGAAATGGATCCAGTCATACTTGCATAACAGGAGAACTAGAGTCACTCTTGACGGTCTGCAGAGCAGAAAAGTGTTGCTCCATCAGGGGGTACCTCAAGGAGGAGTAATTTCCCCAACACTCTTCCTTGTTTACATCAATGACCTGGTGAAAGATCTCCCTGCAGGAGTTAAAGCTGCCTTATATGCAGATGACCTAGTACTCTGGTGCGCTGATGAAAATGTCACCACAGCAAATTATAGAATGCAGCGGGCAGCAGACATGCTAGTGTCATGGGCAGAGAAATGGCTTATCACAATAAACACAGACAAAACCTCCACAACACTGTTCTCCCTCGCCCCCAAGGACAAATCAGCTAACATACACCTAGGGACAACCGTGATCAAGGAAGAAAGCTACCCCACCTATCTTGGGGTGACATTTGACCAAAGGCTTACATGGAATAAGCATATTGAAAATGCAGAAGGAAAGGCCCGAAGACGACTAGGCATACTCAGAAAATTAGCAGGTACCAACTGGGGAGCAAATGAACGAAATCTAAAGAAGATTTATAATGGAGTAATAAGACCACACTTAGAGTTTAGCTCAGCAGCATGGTCATCAGCTGCTAACTCACATCTGCAGTCTTTGGACAAGGTGCAAAATCAAGCTCTCAGGCTCATTACAGGAGCCATGAAAACTACACCAATAACAGAGATGCAGAAGGTTGCTGGATTACAGACATTGTCCCATAGAAGAGACACAAAAACCATGATCCAGATGGAAAAGTACAACAGTATGCCAATGCACCCAATGAAGGCAAGACTAGATGATCTGGCATTGGGACGTCTAAAGCGTAGCAGCTTTGTGCATCGGGGGAAAAGACTTATAAGACAGCATCAAGAAGACCTATCCATGAAGACAACACCACTGAAGCCCACCCTATACCCTGTACCATGGGAGCAGGCCAGCAGTGCCCTCCAAATTAATACAACAGTCAGTGGTCTCACAAGTGGATGTGAGTATAATGATCTGCAAAAACGAACTGCTACATTGAGTATGATCCAAGAAAGCTATCCCGATCAATCATGGATACATGCCTATACAGATGGATCAGCAACTAATGCTGTTAGGAATGGAGGTGCCGGTATCTTTATCTCATATCCTGACAACCACTATGAGACTAGGCACATTCCCACTGGTAAATTCTGTTCCAACTATACAGCTGAGGTTCAAGCTCTAGAGCAAGCTGCAAATATGATTTATAACACCAACTCTGACTGCCACCAGGTAGTCATCCTCACAGATGCACTGTCTGTCCTGCAAGCTCTCAAGGGTGGTAAACTCCCGCATCTGAGAAATGAACTAAACAAGGTAGCTGCCAAAAAGAGAACCATACTTCAGTGGGTACCATCTCATTGTGGTGTACCCGGAAATGAAAAGGCAGATAAACTTGCAAAAAAGGGAGGAGAATGTGAACAAGAAGATAATGAAGTCACATACTTTGAGAAAAAGAGAGCTATCCAGACTATCAGAAGAGAACAGAACCAACCCAAAGACGACTATCACACTCTCGACCGGCAGGGACAGACAACTATTTTTCGACTCAGGACAGGGCATAACAAACTGAATAAACACATGCACAAGCTACGATTGTCTGCTTCACCACTGTGCACATGTGGATTAAACGAACAAACTGCTGAGCATGTTCTACAGGACTGTCCTCTGTATGACCAGTTAAGAAAGATATACTGGCCCAATGACTCAACACTAAACTCAAAGCTATATGGAGTTAAAGAGGAACTTCAAACAACAGTCGAATTCATCATGAGAACTCGTCTGACGGTGTAATCATCAAAGATGCGATCGCAAGAAGAAGAAGAAGGTGGATGAATAGTGAATGGTGGGCAGATGAATATGGGTGGTGGGTTGATGAATGCTGGATGCTGGCATATTGCAAAGTGGGTGGTAGCACTGTGACTTGTAATGGAAAAGAGTCTACAGTAATCTAACAGCCTATTGTAACCTAATAGCTGCTCTCTGATTTGCTAGCTAAAAACATGCATTATACTACCTGTCCTGTTTCTTCTGCAGCTCACCCTTTTGTCCCGCCCTCTCTTTTTAAACACGGGTTAACGCAGTGTTTACAATCTTCGTTAACCTGTCAGTCATAGCAGGAAACAAACCACGCTTTGGTTATACTTCGTTCCACTCACGCAAGCTCATCTGTCAATCATATAATACTCGACAGCCAGACAGCACGTGAGAGAAACGGAACAGATCCCTTTGAAGTTCATTCAGGGAAAATCTAGAAACCCTCTAGTCTCCTTTGATCGTGAACACAGGCATTCTAAGGGAAACCCGCTAGGAGAACAAAAAAGTCTTTTGATGTCAGTCAAAGCTCCAGACGAGAAACTCTGGAAGACCGAAACGTAAAGCCTTTCATCTTGATAACTCTAGCTCCTAAATTTCTGTCTCACACAGGAGTGCGAAATAACGTCATTAGAGATCAAGAGCAATCTATGATATTGTCACATAGGGAGTTATGTTCTATAAATTGTCTATATTTTCCTCTTTCTTCCACTCCTGTCCTCTAATTTTGTCTGTCACTCTTTACCCTTTTTCATATATATAATTTTTTCGCATTCGTTAGTTTGCGAAAAATATTTTCTTTTCCCATTCGAAATTTTACCGTCTTTCTTTCTCATGCTGACTGAAACTTGATTACGTAGATGTCAGGGCTGCAGGGCGACAGAAGGCGTGATAATTCGTTTCGCGGGATATAGATGCAGACTTACCGTCTGAAAATTTAACCTGTCACAGTGCTTTCCCTGGCTGAATTTCTCGGCGAAGTGTAAAATCGCTCTCCGCATTAGAGACGGGAGGGCTGAGACTTGCACATGACACGGCACTCACTGTTGGTCATTCTAAACGTAGGTGCTAAAACTGCCAACACGTTTTCGCCCATAGCAGACATATAGTCTGGGTTTTTCCATGACATTCACGCTCTCGGTCAGTTCGTTAACGAAGGTGTGAAATCGCACTGGTGGCAGTTACGACATGCTTCTAAGTTAAACGTAGCTGTTATGAGAAGGGGGAGAGATCGGGGCGGGGGAAATAGTTCATCCTTTGTCTGGTTTAAAATATTAACCCAAGTTTGAAACTTTAATTTCATTCTCACTCGTAAAGCTGCAGCAGACAGATCGCTGTGCTAGATCAAATATCTGTGTTTTGGCGAAGTCTGAGGTTCCTGGCAACATCTTGCCGAGTTCTAGATTACCATTAGATTACAGTATTCTAGTTCATGGTTTAGTCTGTAGTGCTGTGGTTGAGGTAACTATATAATATCTAGTATTTATGAAGTGATTAAGTGTTAAATCGCCGATTTCATTCTACTAGTTCTTTTGTGCAGAGTGATTAAATTTAGAAGTATGTATTATTTTCTAGTGACACATATAGTGGAAAACAGAATAAATTATATTTCTAGCTTAACAAGCATGTAGCCATAATGAATTTAATTTAACTGCTAACTACTCAGTCGAGTATATTTTTCTAAACAAACTATAACTGCTAGATGTCTCATGAGTGTTGACGAAATATATTTATATGTATTTCAAATTCATGATGATTGATTTTATAATATAACTTATTTCTCGGGAAGTGTTAAATGATAAGCTCTAGGCTTGCAGTTTAAAGTATAAGTTATATCCTTATACATAGTATGTATAATTATTTTATATGTGCTTTTCCATTTTATGTAGTGAATACTGGGGTGACCCAGAACTTGCCGGCGTTTAGTAGTAAAGAGACATACTTGTGAGAAGAATAGACATTTCCTATCTTTAACCACGTGGGTTGTTTCAAGTAACACTGGTCTGACAGTGCATGTGCCATCAGAGATAGACAGTAATACCAATCCCACTAACGGTTTTCTAAAGACTAAATGTTTATACTGGGCCTTTGAGCCAAACTTTATTTCTTCACAATAAACTCAAATATACATGCTGCCTGGCGGCGAGAAAAATTACAAGAAATAACATTAATATTCCCGACAAGTATTGAAAGAGTGTATAGTGAACCAAGACTATCTGTTAAAAGAAGCTGTCCACCGGTCAGCTTTTCCCAAATGAAGGAAACCCTCGTGTTTTGACTCTGTGTGCCCGTTCAAACTTGCTTACCCTAACTGATCTAAGTGACATGAACAGTAATCTAAAAACATAACTGGTGAAGTGAATGCTCCCCGAAAAACAGTGGAAGAAACCTGTAATTGTAGAGCTGGGATTCGCTTTATCCAAAGAATACAGATTCACTGCATAGAGAAGTGTCCTAAGGTTGCGCCAGACTGTGAACAACATCAAGTTTTTAGGTAAGCACGTGTGCCAGGGTACCCTGATGAAAGAACCGAGTGAAAGTGGACTGAGCGAGTTTTTTTTTGATAACTATTGATTCATCCACTTTATAATCTCCTTACGGAAGATTGGCTGCTTAATTAAATTGTTCCTGTTGAAGGACAATATTAGACCCTAAGCATATGTATTTGTAACACTTTGGGCCATCATCTGTCTCATAACAGGGCTGTGGGCTAAACCTAGAGTTAATATCATAACGGGGCTATCATCCTCTCTTGAGATTTTATGACTATTTGTATATGTTTTGATGAAAATTCTATGTGTTGTGAAGAAATTTTAAATGATAATTAAAATTTCCCTTGGAATTAATCAGCGTGTTGGTCAGCTCGTTCTAGAATATTTATATAAGTATTGTTATAGGTTTCCCACGTCTGTGTGTTTAACTGTTGTCACGTTTATGTGCGTGCCCGTGAGTAGATAGAAATATAGGTAATATATATATATATGTGTTTAGACTGTCTGACGCTGTAAAGCTGTCGTAGAAGATAGGTGAGAGAGAGAAGAATTTTTTTTCGCTTTCAGAGACAGCCTCTATATCACATTCTATCATCTCACTCGTGGAATCTATTTCTTTTACTAACTCTCACTGTGTCTATCACCTATTCTAATCTATTCAGAAGGGACCAACCCAAGTCTTAATTCTCCTATCAAAAATCTACGATAAATGGTTGCTAGTTACCGGGAATTGAACCCAAAATCCTAAGACGATACGACAAATGTGGGCTCGTTTCCGGTTTTTGAACTTAGAATAGGAAGACGAGTACGACAAACGTGGACTCGTCTATCAGGATTTTGAACTTAGAATAGGAAGACGAGACAAATATCAGCTCGTCTGTAGATTCTTTATTCTGATATAGAGTAAGAGTGTGATGTCTTGTGAGTTGTTATATCTTTAAATAATTTATCCCCTAGACTAACGATCTGTTTACGGGCATGCTGACCACACAAACTGATAAGTTTTTTTCCACAGCATTTTGAATAATATACATTTGAGTTACAGGTGGATTTTGTCGGAATATATGTTAATTGTTGATTTGTAATACTAAACGCTGGTAAAGTTTTGTGAGTGTATAACATTCACAAGGGTTCTGAAGCAGGAAGGTGTTTGAACTAAGTTAAGGAGTGCGTTTCGGACTATTTGTCCAGATTAATTGCCTCCCTCACCCTAACTGTCTTCAGTGGTAAACTTATAGTGGATTTTAACATTAAGGGATTATTTTTCTCTTTAAATTTTTGCAATAATTATTTTTGCTTCCACTGTAGCAACTTATTTTTCAGAAGTAATCTTAACTACCATTTAGTTGGCCTAGTCGTGTTTGCATTAGGTGCTTTATTGCCGATTAATAGCAGCGATAGTTAGATTTTATTTTGGAGGAGGTATCCCAGGGTTAAGCATATCATCTTTTATTTGGTATTTTCTCGTAAGTGGTAGGAACCAGTGTATCCTTTTTCCTATTTTCTTTCTCCACTAGTCTCAGTCACTGACATAATATGGCCGAGAGGGCAAAGCTTAGACAACTCCTCAGGGACGAAGCGAGAGAGGAGGGACTGGAAGGCGAAGAAGCGAAAGCTTTTGTCAGAGACGAACTTGAGAGATATGATGCGGAGAGGAAAGCAGCTGAAGCTAAAGAGCAGAAGAAGATGGACGAGGAAATGGAAATCCGCAGGGAGAGAGAAAGAGAGAAGGAGAGACAGCATGAGAAGGAGAGGGAGGAAAGAGAGAAAGAGAGACAGCATGAGTTGGCTCTTAAAACTCTAGAATTTCAAAGTCGTGGTGCTGCCTCTACCTCCAGCAATGGAGAGTCTTCTCCTCATTCTTCCTTAACGGATCCTTCTTATACTCAATCTACTCACCTCACTGCTATGTCTTTCGCTCTAGAATCTTTCCCTTGTCCAAATGAGAAGATTGACACTTGGCTAGAAAAATTTGAGAAAATTGCAACTCTGTACGGTTTAGAGAGGTCGCGTTGGAACATGAAGCTTTCTCAGGCGCTGAAAAGCAGTGCGTGTGATGTTTACGCCAAACTGGAAAGCAGCCAACAAGACAACTATGATCTGTTGAAGAAAGCATTACTGGAGCGCTTTGAAATGAACGCTCGCAAATTTTTGCAACTGTTTCGCAACAGCCGGAAAGAGAATTCTGAAACTTTTCAGCAGTTCTCGTCTCGTTTGAAGGGTTATCTGACAAAGTGCCTAGAGCTCTCGCAGCTCCCCTCTACCTACGAAGGTCTTGAGGAATTTGTTTTAACAGAACAAATAAAGAACACATTGTCTGCAGATACCCGGAGATTTCTAGCTGAGCAGGGAGCAGAAAAACTTGAAGACATCTTAGAGAAGTCTGAGCGTTACCATAATGCACTGGCTGAACTACCGGCCACTAAGCGGAAACCGACAGAGGAGCATTTTCGAAAAAATAATCTAGATCAACCTTCTCATGTTTCAAATCAGAATAACCACAGAGAAACTGGACCTCAAAACCCCCCTCCTGAAAAATCCAAGTTCTACAAGAACAAGTACCCCAACCACCCCAAACAGTCTGATCAACCCGACCGCCCTACATGGCAGCGCAGCCAGAAAGGACAAGGTGGCAAAGGGAAAACCCTTGCGCACGGGACAGATGATCAGAGCGAGCACACCGAGCCTAAACGCATCGGATGCTTATTAACAGTCTCGCAAGGCGGAATTATTGACAGTGATTCCCAACCCGTTGGGGATAGACCCTCAACGCGAGGTACTGTTACATTGAACGGTTCTCAAACTTCTTGTTTATTTGACACGGGGCTTTCTTATGATTGCATTGTTGCCAGAAACCTGGTCAAACCCGGTCAAGAGACAGCAGAGACCGTCCAACTTTGTGGAGTTTGTAAGAGTGATGCACCTACAGCGCTTCCCATTGCATTGGTGGAGATCCACTCTGATTTTGTCAGAGGTGTGATCAAAGCGGCTGTTATGGATGATCCCATCTACCCAGTCATACTTGACGGGAGATACGTGTGTATTGGGAAACCGGAAGAGCCGATTGTGGCAGCAGTAACTACAAGAGGGCAAACCAAGAAGGAACGGGAGCCTGCACCTAATTTGTTACCCATGGAACTTAAAGAAGCGCAATACAAGGACCCTACTTTGGCACCCTGCTTTAGGAAACTGCCCATGGCTAAGGAACCCAGACAGCACGGGGACATTTTTTTCTAAGGATGGCGTACTTTATCGCAGAATGGGCAAGCCTGACCAAGGTTACAACCAGCTCCTAGTATCGAAACAGTACAGAAGCCAAATCCTAGAAATGGGGCACTCTCTTCCCTTCAGCGGACATATGGGACAGAACGCCACAAACCAACGGATAACCACTCATTATTGGTGGCCAGGAGTAAATACTGATATTATCAAATATGTCAAATCCTGTGCCCAGTGCCAACGTGTGCCACCCAAGCAACGGGCACCCCCAGTCTCTTTGGGTAAAATGCCAATAGTGGGAACACCATTCGAACGGGTTGTGATCGACATTTTAGGGCCTTTCGAAAGGACTAAAAGAAGGAACAGGTTTATCCTGACCTTAGTCGATACATGCACTTTATGGGCAGAAGCTATACCGCTAACATGTGCAGATGCCAAGCATGTCGCAGAAGCCCTTGTGCAGATTTTCACTCGGTTGGGATTCCCTCAACAAGTGTTGACGGATAACGGATCCCCATACCGAAACCTGTTGATGGATGAGATCGTGAAGATCTTGAGGACCAAACACATCTACACAAAGCCTTATACTCCGGCCGGAAATGGGCTCGTGGAACATGTTAATGGAAACCTCAACATGATGCTAAGTAAACTGGCAGAAGTGAAACTTGAAGATTGGGATCTTTGTATTCATGCAGCTTTATTTGGCTACAGAGAATCTCCTCATACTTCCACAGGATTTCCACCAGCTACGCTTTTATTCGGTAGACCCATTAAGGGCCCGCTTGAAGCCTTACTTTGGTCGCTGACAGACCAGAAGGCTGATGAGACAGTTGTCTCAGCCAGTAAATACGTATCGGATTTAAAAGGAAGGTTGAAACTAGGATGGGACCTAGCAACGACTAACTTTAAGCGAGCACGCACAAAGCACGCTAACCGATACAGGAAATTCACGAAAGAGAGAGAATTAGAAGTAGGAGAGAAAGTTTTGGTGTTACTCCCTACCGAGAACAACCAACTGAGGATCGGATGGCAAGGGCCGTTTACCGTCCTGAAAAAGATTTCTAAGGCTAACTACCAGATATCTATTCAAGGAAAGAAAAAGGTTTTCCATTTAAATCTCTTAAAGAGATACTTGGAAAGACCTGTGCCAACCTCCGACCATCTCCTGACGATCGCCAAAACTGACGAAGATGACGATAGTGGCAGGGAAATTCCACTGCAATCACAGGAAATCTTTGAAAAATGTCAGAAGCGGCGACGCTCTTTCAAGCGCGCATGGGAGACATTCCAGAGGAAGGAAACTTTGGGAGTAGACTTGAGTAGGAATTGGACAGAGATGGAGGGGGGAGATGAGAGGGAAGAGGACAGACACCCTGAAGCTACGGATATAGGAAATTTATTTCCATAACGTAGACATGGAGTGCTTCCATATCTTAAGGGGGGACGTCCTGTCACATAGGGAGTTATGTTCTATAAATTGTCTATATTTTCCTCTTTCTTCCACTCCTGTCCTCTAATTTTGTCTGTCACTCTTTACCCTTTTTCATATATATAATTTTTTCGCATTCGTTAGTTTGCGAAAAATATTTTCTTTTCCCATTCGAAATTTTACCGTCTTTCTTTCTCATGCTGACTGAAACTTGATTACGTAGATGTCAGGGCTGCAGGGCGACAGAAGGCATGATAATTCGTTTCGCGGGATATAGATGCAGACTTACCGTCTGAAAATTTAACCTGTCACAGCGCTTTCCCTGGCTGAATTTCTCGGCGAAGTGTAAAATCGCTCTCCGCATTAGAGACGGGATGGCTGAGACTTGCACATGACACGGCACTCACTGTTGGTCATTCTAAACGTAGGTGCTAAAACTGCCAACACGTTTTCGCCCATAGCAGACATATAGTCTGGGTTTTTCCATGACATTCACGCTCTCGGTCAGTTCGTTAACGAAGGTGCGAAATCGCACTGGTGGCAGTTACGACATGCTTCTAAGTTAAACGTAGCTGTTATGAGAAGGGGGAGAGATCGGGGTGGGGGAAATAGTTCATCCTTTGTCTGGTTTAAAATATTAACCCAAGTTTGAAACTTTAATTTCATTCTCACTCGTAAAGCTGCAGCAGACAGATCGCTGTGCTAGATCAAATATCTGTGTTTTGGCGAAGTCTGAGGTTCCTGGCAACATCTTGCCGAGTTCTAGATTACCATTAGATTACAGTATTCTAGTTCATGGTTTAGTCTGTAGTGCTGTGGTTGAGGTAACTATATAATATCTAGTATTTATGAAGTGATTAAGTGTTAAATCGCCGATTTCATTCTACTAGTTCTTTTGTGCAGAGTGATTAAATTTAGAAGTATGTATTATTTTCTAGTGACACATATAGTGGAAAACAGAATAAATTATATTTCTAGCTTAACAAGCATGTAGCCATAATGAATTTAATTTAACTGCTAACTACTCAGTCGAGTATATTTTTCTAAACAAACTATAACTGCTAGATGTCTCATGAGTGTTGACGAAATATATTTATATGTATTTCAAATTCATGATGATTGATTTTATAATATAACTTATTTCTCGGGAAGTGTTAAATTATAAGCTCTACGCTTGCAGTTTAAAGTATAAGTTATATCCTTATACATAGTATGTATAATTATTTTATATGTGCTTTTCCATTTTATGTAGTGAATACTGGGGTGACCCAGAACTTGCCGGCGTTTAGTAGTAAAGAGACATACTTGTGAGAAGAATAGACATTTCCTATCTTTAACCATGTGGGTTGTTTCAAGTAACACTGGTCTGACAGTGCATGTGCCATCAGAGATAGACAGTAATACCAATCCCACTAACGGTTTTCTAAAGACTAAATGTTTATACTGGGCCTTTGAGCCAGACTTTATTTCTTCACAATAAACTCAAATATACATGCTGCCTGGCGGCGAGAAAAATTACAAGAAATAACATTAATATTCCCGACAAGTATTGAAAGAGTGTATAGTGAACCAAGACTATCTGTTAAAAGAAGCTGTCCACCGGTCAGCTTTTCCCAAATGAAGGAAACCCTCGTGTTTTGACTCTGTGTGCCCGTTCAAACTTGCTTACCCTAACTGATCTAAGTGACATGAACAGTAATCTAAAAACATAACTGGTGAAGTGAATGCTCCCCGAAAAACAGTGGAAGAAACCTGTAATTGTAGAGCTGGGATTCGCTTTATCCAAAGAATACAGATTCACTGCATAGAGAAGTGTCCTAAGGTTGCGCCAGACTGTGAACAACATCAAGTTTTTAGGTAAGCACGTGTGCCAGGGTACCCTGATGAAAGAACCGAGTGAAAGTGGACTGAGTGAGTTTTTTTTTTGATAACTATTGATTCATCCACTTTATAATCTCCTTACGGAAGATTGGCTGCTTAATTAAATTGTTCCTGTTGAAGGACAATATTAGACCCTAACCATATGTATTTGTGACTCTTTGGGCCATCATCTGTCTCATAACGGGGCTGTGGGCTAAACCTAGAGTTAATATCATAAAGGGGCTATCATCCTTGTAGCATTCTCTTGAGATTTTATGACTATTTGTATATGTTTTGATGTAAATTCTATGTGTTGTGAAGAAATTTTAAATGATAATTAAAATTTCCCTTGGAATTAATCAGCGTGTTGGTCAGCTCGTTCTAGAATATTTATATAAGTATTGTTATAGGTTTCCCACGTCTGTGTGTTTAACTGTCGTCACGTGTATGTGCGTGCCCATGAGTCGATAGAAATATAGGTAATATATATATATGTGTTTAGACTGTCTGATGCTGTAAAGCTGTCGTAGAAGATAGGTGAGAGAGAGAAGAATTTTTTTTCGCTTTCAGAGACAGCCTCTATATCACATTCTATCATCTCACTCGTGGAATCTATTTCTTTTACTAACTCTCACTGTGTCTATCACCTATTCTAATCTATTCAGAAGGGACCAACCCAAGTCTTAATTCTCCTATCAAAAATCTACGACAGATATATATACTGCTGTTTCTATAACCCAGCCATCAGTCGTCAGTCAGAAGAGTCTAGCGCGCAGTCATAAAACCATTTCTTTCGGATATTGTTTATAAGTGATTCGTGGAGATTTAATTCTGTATTTCTGGTAAGAGAAAAATAGTTCTAAGTATTAGAAGTATTTCATGGTGATAGCATTTAAAGTTAAACACTTATACTTCACTTAGATTTTTCTTGCTAGTAAGGCGAATTAAATAAAATAATGTGTAGCGATTTTTATAACCAGATATTAAGTAAAATGTTAGACAACGCCACCCGATGGCTGCATAACTGAGACAAGACCATAATTATGTTTACAGTGTAGACTGACGCTGCACTTAACTCTCCAAGAGAGAGAGATAAACACGACTGTTAACCAGACCGGACTTAAAGGCGTTAGACAACTGACAGTGGGAGAAAAGAATACATGTTTATATTTCATTTGTAATTTATTGTTATTATAGCGTCTATTATTTCTAGTGACTATACGACAAAGTAACAGACAACTACAATTTAATAGCGAACTAAATGATAGGTGATTATGTTGTACGTGTTGCATATTGTGAGAAATAATAACACACTGTGCAAGTGACCGCGAGATGGGGCGGGAGAGTTATCATCGACTCAGTCCGAACCAGATCAGCGGCCAGTGACGTCTGTGAACAAACACTGTGTATCATTTAAATTCGTCAGGATTGACAGAGTGAATGAAAGATTGTCTTGTCCCCGTCCATATATATATATATATATTTACATAGAATGGTAGCATGTTTCCACAAATGTTTTCTTATATTTTTCGCAGACCTGATCTCAAGCGGATGACCAGCTATCTTTTTCTTTATTATTTGTAAGTGTATACTAGCCCGATGATATATTGCGACTGAAAATCATAAATACTGAACTTACCAAATCCATGATATTATTTTTAACAGCCCCACAAGTGGCATATACCTGATAACATCATTTTTTTTTCCCCAAAACCTGACAGTTGTATTCCAGTGGAGTACCTATTTTTATAAACTGTGCAGGACCGGCGATCTGGCAAAGAGTCGGCCAATATACAAATCCATCATCATCATTTTTAACATTTGAAGCAACCAGAGTTTTCCAGATACTAGAAGTATCCCCCCTTTTAAATGGTAAACATCAAAGATTCTCACAATATTCGCCTATTTGTAATGTTACCTGTATCCAGATAGAAGTTCCAGACCGAGCAGGAAACAAGTTTGTTTTTCCCCGACCGCCCATACACTGCAAGTGTTGTCGCAACGATTTTATTCAGTTGTAGTTCCTGTGTCTAGACTTATATTCCCCTGTGCACCCCATCGGAAGAAAAGTGATAGTTAAGAACAGTGACGATAACCTTTACGATTTTATATTGCTACCAGGATTAATCAAGGAAAATAACATACTCGACGTTCACCTCATTAGTTTTTCTTTTTGGGATGAACTGGGGCCAATTTGTATCCTCGACAGCTGGAGTGGTATATTAAATCACAGTGAAATAGGGATTATGTTTGAGGAATAATCTGTTACCAAGGGATACCACAGACCCATGGGTAAAAGAGTATAGGTAAGAGAGTGAGAGGTGGCCACTGAGTGATAGAGTGTGTGATGATTTTGTTGTTCTTGCTGGGAAATATCTATTAATTTGGTTGTCTGATTTTTGTTTACTTTACTTGGTCTTATATGGTACCAAGATTGTTTATTCTGTAACTAAGTGCTAACCTTCAACCTTTGGGTTAATATTTTTGGGTTTTTCTCCATACGGTTGGCGCACCATTCTTCTTTACTTCCTCTATATGTAAATGATTTCTTGATGTCTTTGGGTATTTGATGTTGTAACCAGTTTAGTGATAATAAACAACAAAGAAATTTAACTGTATGTTGGTCAGACCCATACCCATTAATCCTTAGTTCTTCACGTGTATGTGTAGAGTAAATTGTCTTATTTTAGATAGGGAGGCAAAGACTGTCTTACAAACAAAGCACGGTTGTACGGATAGGCTGGAGGAGAGAAACCTACTCACTCCAGAGACCTATCTTTCCCTCAACCTACCACCTGTGAAATCTATTTTCTATACATTCTCGTGTATCTGTCAACATTCACTCTTGACTTAGACAGGCCCAATAAAACACTTTACCTACCCTTTGACAGGCCCACTTGGAGGTTGGTGAAAGCATACTGGATGGTGGGCAGATACATTCCAGATGGAAAACAGCCCCACCTTCCTAGCACAGTGACTCATGAATATCTTGGAAAGTGCTACATTATGAAGCAGAGCTGAAGGTCCGCACACACGTTTAAGCAGCAGGCCAAAGAAATGCATCAGGAACTGCCAGTTATATATGACTTCAACACAGAGACAAGTTGTTGAAGCTTTACACTGACAGTGACAATCATAAACTAATGACAGACAGCAAAACACTGTGTTTGCATGTAGGTTTGATGCCACAGACAAAATAATAGGGTGTTACCCTAATCGACATTACATGTACACTCTTATTGTCCTGAAACTCAAAACATTCCAAATTCTGAAACATGTCTGGCCCCAAGGGTTTTAGATAAAATGTTGCAGATTTGTAATGTTATGAAAGTAAACTTTTATTTTCCTGTTAATACTTTAGTTGAAGAATGCTTTCCATTTCCTTATATACCTCCATGGCAGAATACCTTTGTTGAGTGCTTTACCATTCCTGTTGAAACATCCATGGAAGGTTTCCTTATCTAAAGAATGCTTTCCCATTACTGTTAATAATTCCATGGAAGAATGTTTCCTGAATCCTTTTAGTGCCTCATGAAAAAATGTATTCCTCTTCTTGTTAATACTTCTTAGACAGAGTTTCTGGATTCCTGTTAATACCCCATCTTCTGTTAACATCTAAAATAAAAAAAACAAAAGCTGTCACATTTCTTGTAACACTTGAAAATTTTATTTTGCAGGCAAGAATTGGAAAACCTTACAATCTCAGCTTTGCCAGAGGAGGTGTATTATGTGCGGTTCATTCATTTGGTTCCAACATAGTTGCTGGGTAAGTGGAACAGAAGCTGAACAGCAACATCTGAGACAGAGTAAACTGAGATATAAACATTCATTAGCCTTGGCTTCTTGGGAAGCATACGCCTTCAGCAATTTCATGCCAAGCCTTTCTGTTGTGTGCCAGCTGCAGCAAGTCTTCTCATGTTGTTAAGAGCTGATCTATATGTTCAAACAATAATTATGTGGCTTCAAGTAATTATTGATAGCAAACAAGACCTGTAGTAAAATGTTGAATCAAATCTACTTGTTATGGGTCAACATTGACCAACCTCTCATAACATTAAATACAAGCTCAATTTTATTGCTGCCATCATTTATTACATAGACAGCTTCACAATGTGTCCAATATCCATTGGTACAATAGTCTAAAAATTTCATATGAAATCCAACAACATAATATTCTTCACAAAAAGGCGTAATTCATTCTGTCTAACGTTTGACTTATAAATAATTGTACAAACATATGGTTCTACATTTCTTAATCAAAATAATGCTAGTCCAAGCATTTAAAATAGTAGTAGACTTCTGTACAATTGACACAATCCAGCTATACATTTAGGATCCATTTTTACACACATCTGAGTGTCTGATAGACAGAGTGGTTAGATGCGCTGGTCCATGTACTTGTAGGTCTCCACTTTTACACACATCTGAGTGTCCAATAGACAAAGTGGTTAGATGCACTGGTCCATGTACTTGTTGGTCTCCACATTTACACACATCTGAGTGTCCAATAGACAAAGTGGTTAGATGGGCTGGTCTGTGTACTTGTAGGTCTCCACATTTACACACATCTGAGTGTCCAATAGACAAAGTGGTTAGATGTGCTGGTCTGTGTACTTGTAGGTCTCCACATTTACACACATCTGAGTGTCCAATAGACAAAGTGGTTAGATGGGCTGGTCTGTGTACTTGTAGGTCTCCACATTTACACACATCTGAGTGTCCAATAGACAAAGTGGTTAGATGGGCTGGTCCATGTACTTGTTGGTCTCCACATTTACACACATCTGAGTGTCCAATAGACAAAGTGGTTAGATGGGCTGGTCTGTGTACTTGTAGGTCTCCACATTTACACACATCTGAGTGTCCAATAGACAAAGTGGTTAGATGTGCTGGTCTGTGTACTTGTAGGTCTCCACATTTACACACATCTGAGTGTCCAATAGACAAAGTGGTTAGATGTGCTGGTCTGTGTACTTGTAGGTCTCCACATTTACACACATCTGAGTGTCCAATAGACAAAGTGGTTAGATGCACTGGTGCATGTACTTGTAGGTCTCCACATTTACACACATCTGAGTGTCTGATAGACAAAGTGGTTAGATGTGCTGGTGCATTTACTTGTAGGTCTCCACATTTACACACATCTGAGTGTCCAATAGACAAAGTGGTTAGATGTGCTGGTCCATGTACTTGTAGGTCTCTATTTCTCTTGGAGGCTTGGCATGAATTTGTTGAATGTCTGGGCTTCACAGGGTGCTGAAAGGTAATAATGACAATGATAGAAGGACTTACTTACTTAGTTGTTCCTTTTTTACCCTGGGGTATAGAGTTTGCCAGAGAGAGCATCATACTATCGTGTGGCTATCTTTCTCCTGGCATGGTTCCAATCTAGTCCTCAGTCCTTCAGAGATTGTCTAATGTTTTCCTCCCAGTGAACTGTGGGTCATCCTGGAGGTATGGATTCCTGGCTCTTGGTTTCGTATATTTGTCTTGTATCCAATTTTCTCCCATTCTACAGACATGGCAAAACCATCGTATCTGGGACAGTTCCACTCCAGTCTGCAGGCTGGGTTCTGAGGACATGATATATCTTCTGGTCGTGAATCATGTCCTTTCATGTTACTTTGACCAGTTTTCTCAGATACCTCATTACTTAGGTTTACAGCTGACTTATTTGAGTTGTAGTCATTTAATGATAAGATGATCATTATGAAATGGTCTCTGGAGAAATCTTTTAGATGCAAAAGAGAAATAATCAGCAATGGAGGCAAATAGAGAAAATCTGCATTACAAAATGAATCTTGGTGGGTAGAAAAACTTGGAATATATTTCTTACACTTCCTAATCTTCTTTTATTATTCTGTTGCTAGTCCTTTCATGTCAGTTTTTATGTTGTTCATACATGCTCTTGTAGTCCTCATACATTTTATATTTCTACATGGGTTTTCTTCTTGTCTTTGTTAGCTCATTTTGAACAGATGGTTTAAGTTACTGCTGTAGTGGTTGCTAACTCTGTCTAGTTCTACCAGGTCTTTGATGAGGCTGCTAACTCTGTCTAGTTCTACTAGGTCTTAGATGAGGCTGCTAACTCTGTCTAGTTCTACTAGGTCTTTGATGAGGCTGCTAACTCTGTCTAGTTCTACTAGGTCTTTGATGAGGCCGCTAACTCTGTCTAGTTCTACTAGGTCTTTGATGAGGCCGCTAACTCTGTCTTGTTCTACTAGGTCTTTGATGAGGCCGCTAATTCTGTCTAGTTCTACTAGGTCTTTGATGAGGCTGCTAACTCTGTCTAGTTCTACTAGGTCTTTGATGAGGCTGCTAACTCTGTCTAGTTCTACTAGGTCTTAGATGAGGCTGCTAACTCCATCTAGTTCTATCAGGTCTTAGATGAGGCTGCTAACTCTGTCTAGTTCTACTAGGTCTTAGATGAGGCTGCTAACTCTGTCTAGTTCTACCAGGTCTTAGATGAGGCTGCTAACTCTGTCTAGTTCTACCAGGTCTTAGATGAGGCTGCTAACTCTGTCTAGTTCTACTAGGTCTTTGATGAGGCCGCTAACTCTGTCTAGTTCTACTAGGTCTTTGATGAGGCCGCTAACTCTGTCTTGTTCTACTAGGTCTTTGATGAGGCCGCTAATTCTGTCTAGTTCTACTAGGTCTTTGATGAGGCCGCTAACTCTGTCTAGTTCTACTAGGTCTTTGATGAGGCCGCTAACTCTGTCTAGTTCTACTAGGTCTTTGATGAGGCCGCTAACTCTGTCTTGTTCTACTAGGTCTTTGATGAGGCCGCTAATTCTGTCTAGTTCTACTAGGTCTTTGATGAGGCTGCTAACTCTGTCTAGTTCTACTAGGTCTTTGATGAGGCTGCTAACTCTGTCTAGTTCTACTAGGTCTTAGATGAGGCTGCTAACTCCATCTAGTTCTATCAGGTCTTAGATGAGGCTGCTAACTCTGTCTAGTTCTACTAGGTCTTTGATGAGGCTGCTAACTCTGTCTAGTTCTACCAGGTCTTAGATGAGGCTGCTAACTCTGTCTAGTTCTACCAGGTCTTAGATGAGGCTGCTAACTCTGTCTAGTTCTACTAGGTCTTTGATGAGGCTGTGTGACAGGGTCCTTCTATTATATTTATCTATTTATCAATATATATGTGCCTTTTGTTATTCTATCTCCTTTCTTTCAATCGTCCATCAAGACCGATTACTAGCTTCCCGCTAGAGTTGTTAATTCTTGTGGAAATGTATCAGATTCGTTCTTCTCTCGATAGATGTTGTTAAGGTGCTATAGTGGTGTACTTCTAACTGTGTTGTAATTTTTCATTCAATTCATTCGACCAATCTGCATAACTCGGCTGAGTTATATAACAAGGTTTATTTACAAAGTACCGTACATAAATAAACAAATGCAGCTGAAAATCAAATCAATATTCTTTGTTGTGAAGTTAGTTTACTATAAGTGTTCGTATTTACTTTTCTTCTTTCGTAATTGTGTGAGTACCCAAGAATCTCATGCAACTCATGATCTAGGTCACCTTGACTTTTGTTTCCCTTTGTTTCTTCAACTTTTCAGTACAAGTAGTTGCATCTTTTATCTTCAATATTTAAAGTTACTATTTTCTTCAGATGATGAGTCCTCACATACATCTGTGACTGTTTTCTTGGTTCCCTTCCTAGTACAAATCAATATTATCTGGGGACAAAATTCAAATCGAGACTTGTACTTACATGTGTTACTACTATACATAGTCTTTCCTCCTAGTACAGAAATATAGCTACCGCTTATATTCTGTTGTGAAAAAAATGATATCATTAAAGTTTACACACAATATGCTTCTTTCTGAAATACTTTAAGAACTTCAACTTTGAACATGTCTTTGTGGTTCCTCGAAAATTGAGACAGCTTAAACATGGCTTCTCATCAGCTCACAAGTACAAAAAACAACCTTCCACGAGGTCGTCTAGATGGAACTGCCCTAATCATAATGTTAACTTTTAGTTAGCTCGACGGTGTTGTGAGTCTTTGTTACTGTCAATGATTTTGATTGGTCCAACTAAACGTATGACCGTAGCTCATTGGCACGAATAATGCTGGAGTAACAAGCCTCACTGTCACATATGCTAACTCTGTCTAGTTCTAACAGGTCTCTAATGAGGCTGCTAACTCTGTCTAGTTCTACTAGGTCTTTGATGAGGCTGTTAATTCTACTAGGTCTTTGATGAGGCTGTTAATTCTGTCTAGTTCTACTAGGTCTTAGATGAGGCTGCTAACTCTGTCTAGTTCTACCAGGTCTTTGATGAGGCTGCTAACTCTGTCTAGTTCTACCAGGTCTTTGATGAGGCTGCTAACTCTGTCTCGTTCTACCAGGTCTTTGATGAGGCTGCTAACTCTGTCTAGTTCTACCAGGTCTTAGATGAGGCTGCTAACTCTGTCTAGTTCTACCAGGTCTTTGATGAGGCTGCTAACTCTGTCTAGTTCTACCAGGTCTTTGATGAGGCTGCTAACTCTGTCTAGTTCTACTAGGTCTTTGATGAGGCTGCTAACTGTCTAGTTCTGCTAGGTCTTGATGAGGCTGCTAACTCTGTCTAGTTCTACTAGGTCTTTGATGAGGCAAAGAGGGAATAGAACTAGTGCTTCCTCAGGCTTGTTGTAAGAGGTGACTAATATGAAGTTATGAATGGGGCTGACTGCCTCATCATTTAAATAACTTGCTACATAAACCACCATTGCAAGAGTACATGATGACTGTGGTGCGGGGGGGGGGGGGGGCCAGCTGCAGTGCTGTATCTCCATAAGGAGTGAAAAGAGAAATGATGAATGGTGATTGTGGCTGTTTTCAGCTGAGAGCCTGAAGAGTTATGAATGATAAAGAAGAAGAAAGAGAATGAACGAATGAACAAACTTTATTTTCAAAGGGTTAAGAATTGGGCACGCAGGCCCGTCTGACATTCTGCCCTTCCTCTCTCTCTCTGATCATGTATACTGTATCCTTTCGTCCTCATATTTACTTTAAGCATTATTTAAGGCATTTATCATTAAAAATTAAGAATTAAAAAAAATAATTAAAAAAAACAAAACGAGACTGATAAAAATCGAATTCCTCAAACAGTAAATTTGTGATTTGAGACATTCAGAGGTGTGTTATAAGAGCTCGTGAAAAATTCAAACGGTCTGCTACCGAATGACTAGGGACTCTGTGTTTTTTCCAGTGCACGCAAAAGACTACGAGAGAGTTAGCAGCTTTGAGTCTCATAGCAGATACTGCTGCAATGAGTGCAGTGATACTAGGTTCATCAAGAGGAGGTGGGGTAAACAATTACTTCCCTTGCTGTCTTTGCCGTCCCAAACTCAAGACCAGAATCAGACTAGGTAGATAGTTAGATAGACATATATGAAAGCAATTAATTTGCCAAGGGTTGAAAATCGGGCACAGTCCCCTCTTGCATTCTTCTTTCCTCTTGCTCATCTTTTGTTACTGTTACTCAAACATTCTCCAGCGTACTGAAAGTATTAATTTAAGGGTAATACAACATTACAAGGTAGTATAACAGCATACATTAACAGTACCTGATCACAAAATTAAGAATAAGTATATTGTAATGAAAAACTAGATCATCAGAGCCTCCATACAGTATATTAGATAAAAGTACAACGCAATCAGTTAGGGTGGCATATAACACTGAAAAACAACATTTTTCTTTCTTATATAAGAGTAAGTGTTCTTAGGTCAGTTTCTTGTGCTGATTTCAAATTTGAAATCCGTTTATCTCTATCACATCGGGTTCTTAAGATATTTGTGAATAAATATATTTTTGGGAAACCGTTATTTGCTCCGTTTCATTTTTACTATATAACTTATTAAAAATTAATAAAATGCAAAATAATTCTACTTTTTATACTGCTAAAAGATGCATGACATATGTTACGCTATTTTTCAAATAGTTACTGTATTTTAAAATAATTCTGAGCGAAATATGGCTTCTAGAAGTTGTAGAAGTTCGGCTGATCTGTTCTGTTACAAGTGCGGATATTTTACCGATCGTGTTCACCAGAAAAACTTTACACCTTTACTAAAGGAAGCATATGAACTTTATTTCGATTTGAAAGTTGATGATGCAAATAAATCCTGGAAGCCAAATGCAGTTTGTTCGACTTGTGCAAATACATTGGCAGGTTGGTTACGAAAATCGCCGAAGCATAAGTCGATGCCTTTTGGAGTGCCAGTAATATGGCGTGAACCAACAAATCACGCTACTGATTGTTACTTCTGCTTGACAAATATCCATGGTTTCACTTTTAAAACTAGAAAGTCTGTGGTTTATCCAAATATTGAATCGGTTTCGAAACTAGTGCCTCATGATCCAATCACGTGTCCGATCCCAGTTCCACCAGAACAATATCCGTTGGACGTGAATGAACCATCAGAAAGTGATAGTTTACCTGCTTTAGAAACTAATTCTGACTCGGATTATATAACGGTGAATGATGGTGTTCACTTAATTAACCATTCAGAACTTTCAGATCTAATACGTGATCTCGCTCTTACCAAAGGACAAGCGGAATTACTCGGTTTGCGACTCAAAGAATGGAATCTTTTAGCGCCCAATACTCCGATATCTAAATTTCGTCATAGACACAGAGAACTTGTTCAATACTTTGAGATGGATGATGACATTTGCTATTGCAAAGATGTAAACGGTCTAATGGTGCACCTCGGTCATGAGAACATAGTCAACGAATGGCGACTTTTCATCGACTCTTCCAAGACTAGTCTAAAAGCCGTGTTATTGCATAACGGAAATTTATTTTCATCAATTCCAGTCGCCTACTCTGTTCATATGAAAGAAACTTATGACAATATGGCTATACTTTTGGCAAAAAAAAAGTACAATGACTACCAATGGCGGATTTGTGGAGACCTAAAGGTCATTGCAATTCTCACGGGCATGCAGACTGGGTATACTAAATTTTGTTGCTTCCTATGTGAATGGGACAGCCGCAACAGACAGGATCATTATGCAAGAAAGGTGTGGCCTATCAGGGATCGTATGCAGCTCGGGCATAAAAATGTAATACACGAGCCATTAGTTAACAAAGACAGCATCATTTTACCACCGTTACATATAAAGTTGGGGCTCATGAAGAATTTCGTAAAAGCGTTAGATAAAACGAGAAAAGCGAGAAAAGTTTCCGCAAGTTAGCGATGCAAAGATAAAGGAAGGTATCTTTGTAGGACCTCAGATTAGGAAAGTTATTGCAGACAAACAATTCGAGAACTTGTTACATGGTAGTGAACTTCGCGCATGGATGGCATTCAAATCGATCGTCGATAACTTTCTGGGAAATCACAAATCTGTCGACTATGTGCATATTGTTAAGCAGTGCATAGATGCATACAGAATTATGGGCTGTAACATGTCCCTCAAAATCCATTTGCTCGATTCGCATCTTGACTTTTTCCCTGACAACCTTGGCGAAGTCAGCGATGAACATGGAGAACGATTCCATCAAGATATCGCCGTAATGGAGTCACGTTATCAAGGACGGTGGAGTGTGACCATGCTTGCCGATTATTGTTGGATGCTTCATCGCGATGTACCACATGCCATTCACCGACGAAAGTCGACTGCAAAGAAATTCAAGCCTACATAACTGTTATACTTCTTGTACGAATGATGTTGTAATACTGTATGCGTTGTTAAAAAACTTCAATTGCGTATTTCTAGAGATCCCGACCTGATAGAGAAAAACGGTTTGCAGATTTAAAAACAGCGCATTAAAATTGACCAGAAAAACATAGAAATGTTAGAGAAAGAAAAAAAAAATTTTTTTTTGTTAGCCAGTGTAATCAGCACTCATAAAGTATTTGAACAGGATATGATTATATGAATAGGGACTGTGCGTGTTTTTCAGGTCATTGGGAAGATTGTTCCAAAGATGAGCAGCTGAGTAAGCCAAACTAGTCTTAAATAGGTCTAGCCTGGGCTTGCGTACCTGTAATTTGTTTAAGCGCTGACTACGTCTTTCATTATATTTTGTGACAGGATTTTGTGAATAAATTTCCCTTTGTTAAAGAGGAAGCGCTTCCTGGGGTAATATTTGAAGATAATTATATAAATCTATACAATGTGATTGGTGTTTATCAGCAACAAGGCGCATTGCGCGTTTTTGAAGCGAGTGGAGCCTTTTTGTGTCGGAGACAGAACAACCATCCCAGATTGTGGAACAATAATCTAGATGCGTTTGTATATGAGATATGTAGAACATTTTCCTTGCCTCCTCATCCAGGCCACTATGTCATTGCTGAGTACCTTAGACATTATTCTGGAATAAGTAGTTGTAGTAAAACATACATCATCATCATCATGGGCCTTTTGCTCCTCAAGGAGCATAGGCCTTCAGTAAACGTATGCCAAGGCCTCATGTCCAGCCAGCGCCATCAGTTCAAGGCTTTTCCACATCTTCTTTATCCTTTTCATTTTTGTCTCCATTTCTCTCCTCCATGTGTTTGTTGGTTTCCCTCTATTTCTCTTATTTGACCATTTTTGCTGCCACCTGTGTAGTATCCCCATGTCTTCATTTAATGTATGAATATTCCATTGTCTAGTTCTGGAGATTTTCCTTGTTGGGCGTGGGGTGTGTGTGTGTGTGTGTGTGTGTGTGTGTGTGGGGGGGGGGGGTTAGTGATTCTGCAACCCAGACACCTTTTAGCTTTCTCTGAGGTTGTAACTGATGCCTCCTTACCAGATTATCTATGGTTGTCTTGGATGACCAAATTAAATTATATTCTTTCATTGATTTGTCCACATTTGTACAAGGTTTTGTTGCTTACAGCTTCTAGAGGATGGGGTAGCCAGCCCCCATGACCAACCCTCCATAATCACCTTTTACAGCCTTCCAGGCAGGTTACAGTTGTACTAGTCTTTGCTCCTCTTTCGGGCCTCGGTAAAACTCATGTGGGTCCCAAACACCAATGTTGTTTATTTTCTTCATTTTTCTTGTCCCTTTTTATTTGCTATTTACGAAGCCAGGTGAACTATGGAAGTTAAATTCAATGCACGAAGCCAGGTGAACTGTGGAAGTTAAATTCAATGCACGAAGCCTGTGTCAAAACTCTTCTTGCCATGCAATAATGGTTTCTGAGGCAGTTTGTTTGTTATGATGAAGTTGCTAACCCAGTGCACAGTCTGTCTTAGCCACCTCTTATGATAAGCTTGCTAAGGTTTGGTGGTTGTGTTCTTTGTTTCAGGCCTTATGATACATATTGGTGTGTACTATTTATCGTCTGAACAAATATATAATTAGTAGTGGGAAGAATATGGCTTTCAAAGCATGTATACACTGCTTAGACAGCGCAGACTATGCTGGCTTGGCCATGTCTGCCGCATGGAAGATGGTCACATCCCGAAAGATATCTTCTATGGATAGATGACAAAAGAACAGTTGGGCGACAGCAGCTGAGGTTCAAAGATGTGTACAAGAGAGACATGAGAGCACTGGACATAAATCCAGCAACCTGGGAGGATGAAGCTGCTGATCACACCAAATGGCAATGCTCTCTACGGCACCACCTCAGATTGGGTGAAAAGAAGCTCTCATGGCAAGCAGAAGAGAGGAGACAACGTCGAAAGGAACAACAGGAAAATAGGCAGCTGAGGGCTGTCACTTCAGGGGCGCATTCCCATAGTCAGTTATGACTGAAGGGGCTATTATTATTATTATAGAATATGAATGACAAAAAAAATGACGACCAAGTAGCTATAGATTTTCCTAAATGGGTGCTTGTTGAGAATAAAAGGTCTAAGATGGTATGACAAGATCAGTATAAAGTAAAAAATAATGTATTAAATCAGTTTTACAAATTAACGTGTACAGAAAACACATGATTGGATGACCATTATTTGGATATCTGAATTACCTGAGTGGTGAGGCCCATTAAAGTAAAGAGCCACAGATGTAGGTTTGTCGTGATAAATGTCATTTAAGTGCTCACGAAACCTGTGTGTAAACGTCTGCCAGTTTCACCAATATAGGTAATACCACACCTTTTACACCGCGGTAGCATAGTGGTTAGTGTACTGGCTTCCTAGCTCAGTGGTCTATGGTTCGATCCCCAGATGAGGTGGGATTTTTTTAGGCCGCAAACGGCTCCTGGGTTGACCCAGCCCCAACTGGGTACCAGAGCAACTCTGGGAAGGTTAAGGCAGCCGGCGTGATGTTGACCACGTCACCCCTAGTGTGCTGATGGTCAAGAAAATATGGGCCTAACACCATATTCCCAATATGCCTCAATGGGCGTGTAACGGGATACTTTTTTTTACCTTTACACCTTTTACAGATGGTGGCATAAATCAGATTTCTTGATTCGCATGCAAATGACTTCTTCTTCTTCGTTCACCCTCATATGTCAACTTGAATAAGTTCAAAGAAAGCAGTGGTCAGCCTGAGGCTGTTGATATCTCTGTAGATTTTCTCCAGGAGTGGTAATGGTGATGGCCATATTGGTTTTCTCTGTTCCCCATATGTTGGGCACCTTTGAAACAGATGTTTGGCAGTCATTTTATCGGTGCCACAGTCACACTCATCAGTAGTTCCTATCTGTAATTTGTTGAATAGATGGTATCTCAATCTGTTATAACCTGTGCGAAGTCTGAAGATTACCACTTGTTCACTTCTGCTGAGCTGGTAATATGGATCATTTTTTTGATGGCCTGGATGCTCTGCTTCCCACTTGTGCCTGTATCTGCGCTTGATAAAACTCTTGGCCTCCTCATAGGTTATATTTGTGTCAAGTTGAGGAAGCTTTCCCCCTTCCTTTACCAATCTGTCAGCCTCTTCATTTTCAGGGATGTTGCAGTGAGAAGGGATCCACTGTATCATGACTCTTTTGTATTGCTGACATAGTCTGTGAAGTGTTACTCTTAGGTCATCCAGTTCAGCATTACTTTGACTTTTCAGTGTTGTAATTACTGACAGCACATTGTAGAAGATAGCTACTGGTCTCTCTGAGCTTTTTCTGTCATTAGGATTTCTGCTGCAGTGTTTAGGGCCTCTGCTCTGAAGTTACTTGAACATTTCACTGTTGCGACTGCTATCTTTTTTTGTGTGCCATTGCTTAAGCTCAGGAAGACTCCTCCATCCCCATCTTCTGTTGCATTAGTTGCTGATCCATCTGTGTATGCATGGATCCAGGTGTTGCTTGGGTAATGTTTCTATATATATTTTGTGGTTAGGACTCTCCTTTCTGTTTCATTTTGGCTGTTCTTTCTCTCAATACCAGGAACGTTTTCTATCATTTCAGGGAAGCACTGTTATTTCCAAATTGGTAGCTTGTGTGCAGTACATATTGGCGTAGCTGTTGATATTGTGTTTATGAGGTCTGCTCTCATCTTTGTTTTGACTGTCTCTACAAAGTTGCATTGCTTCAGTCTTCCCCTTCCAAGTCCATTTATTCTCTGGTGCATTGGGTGGTCTATCAGCCTCCTGAATTTCTCGGCTTGTTGCTGGGCTCTGCTATCTCTTCTATCCTCCATAGGCTGGAGGTGAGTAATCTTTTCGAACTCTTCAATGGGTTTTGACTTCCATGTCCCCTGTTATGATTCTCAATGCTTGGTTTTGGGTTCTGTTTATTTTGTCAAAGTTCGACTTAGCTGCCGTTGACCATGCTGCAATGCCATATTCTAAGACTGGTCTCACTTGCCCAGTATATAGCTTCTTTAGTACTCTGTCGTCTGTATATGACTCACTGATGACAAATTCACTCTTTGGGAAAGACACAGTTTGAATTTGGAGTACAAATGGACAGGTCTTACATATCCGACATGGCACGGTTTTGTATCAAAGAATGAAGGGCTAGTATTCCTCAAGCGGATGTGTACAAGAATATCCCTAAAATTCTTATCCCTATGATACGCCACCAAAGGGCATCCCGAAACAATGTTTGGGTTACAGGATCAGAGTGGAAATTAGGCAGATAACGAAATAGCATTTTTTTAGCCACCAAGGAGTGAGGATGAAAAGTTAAAACAAGTTTGAGTAAAAAATTGGCTATTAAATTCAAAAGAATTAAGATTGAGAACCAATTCAGCAAGGCGAAGAATAGGACCTGTACTGTAGGATCAAGAAAAAATTGAAGTGCCTTAAGCCCATCAGAATGTGGGATAGAAGTGTAGAGCGAACAAAGATCTAAAAGGAAAAGTCAGTAACTATGGTCAGGTGTGAATCTAATGGAATCAAAAGTAATAATAGTATGAGTAGTGTCCTTTAAGCAAGTAGGTAGATTAGCGACTAAGTCTTGGAAAATACTGCCTTGCATACTAATACATTTGATAATATAATAATATATGCCATGGAAACGGCACCTTTTATATTTGTTGAGTTTAAGTACCAAAGTAGTGATGGATGCTAATCATGTATTTTAAAACTTTTTTTCAAGTTAGATTTTTGATCACTTGTGTAGATTCTGAGATACAGAACTTTAAAGTTAATATCCAAATATAGTAACACATTAAAATTTTTTTTTACTAATATGCAATAAATCAAAATTTTGACAAGTTATCAGAAATCAAATCTGACAAATGTTTTATTATTCAGTAGAAAGTATATGTGCCAAATCTTGCACGGATTAATAAATAAACAAGTTGTAAGAAAATTTGTAACATAAAACAAGGTTCTCAGAAATGCCAAGGTTTTGTTCACAGGAAGAGCAACATTTCTTTAGTAAATACAATTTGTAAAACCAAAATACACCTACTAAGAATGTGTTCTGACAAATGATCCGGACATATTTAGATTCAGGAGAATATACATTATCAAAACAGAGACTAATCTAAATGTTCATTCTTTGCCCAATTTAGGCTTAAAATGCAGTCCCTTAAGCCATCATCTCAACATTGATATCATCATCTTTCGTTCTTTATTCAGGGTTTGTGGACATTTGGCGAAATGAAGGAGGCACAGACCCCATCCATACTTGTACATTTCACAATCCAGATATCACAAGCTTATCAGTGTGTGATATAGATAGCAAGTGTTCATTAGTTACAGCATCCCAAGGCACTCGCGTTCAGATTTCCAGTATTGGAGTGGAAGAAGGAAAATGCCTAGATGACTTTGATATGAGCACAATGGTAATTTAAAAACAAAAAATTATTTTTCTTAACTACGACACCTTTACGATAGTTCTAGCAGTTATTATTTTGTTTTCAACATTGTCCTCCTGAAGTTGTTTTTAGCAGGCATAGCCGTCTGCAATGTGTATTATTCATTTAATATTGATAATTCATTCTTTTTTTTTTATTAATTACAATGGCATCTCTCATCATGTATACTGTATCCTTTCGTCCTCATATTTACTTTAAGCATTATTTAAGGCATTTATCATTATAAAAAAAAAATTAAGAATAAAAAAAAATAATAAAAAATAAATAAATGAAAAAAAAACACAAAAAAAAACAAGACTGATAAAAATCGAATTCCTCAAACAGTAAATTAGTGATTTGAGACATTCAGAGGTGTGTTATAAGAAAGTGATAAAAAGAGTCGTAAGCCTCTTACTTGAAATGCTGTATAGTCATATGGCTTTTGAATGGTTCTTTAGACCTAGCTCTATATATATTATATAGAGCCTTGCTCTTAATATATTATAGTGTAAACATGTTATTAGGATTTTATATGCATTTGCAAGTTAAGCAAAGGTTATGTTCCCCTTTTTGGCGGGGGTCTGGAACCTAATCCGCGATATGAGTGGGGCCCTACTGTATTGTTTTACTTGTAGCAAAAGTGAGCATTTAATAGGAGTAAGAGAATTATTTGTTTACTTTTAGCAGAAGTGGAGATTAAAATGAAATAGTGAATATGGGTAGAATATACTCACCTGCCAATTTATCCAGACATGCACGCCAGTGCCCTCCACAGGGGAACAGAAAAATGTGGAGGCCAATAAAGAACCTGGTTAAGAACAATTGAAGGGGTAGCCAAACCAGTAAAAACCTTCTGGTGGCCAGGCAATGACGGGTGGCCTACATAAGACATTAATGATGAACAGCCTGCAATTGCTTTTTTCCATAGGGACCAAAAATGACTGAGAATGTAATGATAATGTTAGCATTAGTGTTCCTTGATGGGTCTTGATAGTAGCACCAGAGATATTTTGATACCATTAGCAGCAGTCAACTTTTATGTTAGGAACAGGAGAATTATTATAAACCCACAACCTGTTATCTGAAACCCTTGGGGCCAGGTTTGTTTAAGAGTTAGGAATTTTTCTGATTTCAGAACAATAGTATGGTACATGTACCATATAACATCAGTAAGACAATATTATTCTGTCTATGATAGCACCATGCAAGCAAATACAACTTATTTTAATTTGTCATTAGTTTATGGTTTTCATTGTCAGTGTAAATCTTCAACAACTTTGTTTCTTTAAATCATAAACAGTTGTAGTTTCTACACTATATTCTTTAGTAAGTTACCACATAGACATACCACAATCAAGCTTCTCCAATAACTCCACTTTCTGAGCTACAGATAATGCAAGATGCTTCCTTTTCTTCTCTTCATTGTTATACATGGGGGTATCTGCAGCTTTTTTTTGTTGTTGTTGACATTTCACGATGAAAGTATGCTACAAATAAGAAAAATAGTATAGCATACTTTCATCGTGAAATGTCAAAAAAAAAATAAAATAGACGAATAAGAAAAATAGTGGAGAGCCGCGCTGGTGTAATGGTTACCACACTGTGCTGGCAATTGGGTGATCCAGGTTCAAGCCTGAAGGAGTGTCGTTGACCGGGATTTGGACTGGAATAATTCAAGCCCTGGTGAAGACATTTGATGGAGTGTCATCGACCAGGGACTGGAATAACCCGAACAGCTCCTGAGCCGACCCAGCTCTAATGGGTAAAGACGGCGAGTATCTGCCTGAATGGCGAGAGGACACCTGTCAGCATATAGGGAAAATAGGATACTCACGTAAAAATCTGTCTCGGGTTAGACTTACTAACCGGAGATTTCGCCTCAAGTAATAGCGGACGTACGTTTAAAAATAAAAAAAAGTACACATATTTCTGAGACCTGGAGACACGTGTGGCTGATAAAACAACTGACTGCATTATGCTCTCTGAGACTTGGAGACACATGTGGGGCTGATAAAACAACTGACTGCATTATGCTCTCTGAGACCTGGAGACACATGTGGGGCTGATAAAACAACTGACTGCATTATGCTCTCTGAGACTTGGAGACACATGTGGGGCTGATAAAACAACTGACTGCATTATGCTCTCTGAGACCTGGAGACACATGTGTGGCTGATAAAACAACTGACTGCATTATGCTCTCTGAGACCTGGAGACATGTGTGGCTGATAAAACAACTGACTGCATTATGCTCAAAAGTTTTAAGATGCCCTGGCACTTACATCTACTTGTCTAATGTATTGTGCATGTAGTAGTGTGGCATTTGTAAGCAAATGGACAGGTAACATTTTGAACACCTTTTCATTCATCTTATCTGAGGCTGCCACTTTAGCTTACACTGGTGTAATGTTTATTCTGTTTCTATCATCATTTCTTTTCTTCACTACCCACTTCTCATGACTTCACAGCAGCTTGACGACCACTCCCCCTTTTCCATTTCTAATTCATTTATGTGGCTGTTTCATCCTTTAATGTTCAATAGTCTCATCATTATTTAACCAATCTATTTAAGCTCTACCTTTTTACATTTTCTTATTAATTTCTTCACTACCCACTTCTCATCTCACCAGCTCCACTCCCCCTTTTTCATTTCTTTATTTATGCTGTTTCATTTAATTTAATATATTTATTTAAAATCTATTTAAGTTTTCATTTTCTTATTAATTTCTTTTTTTCTCCTCACTTAGTTTTTTTTTGGTCTTCCATACCTAGTCTTTATTCTCCAAGCTCGGTTACAAAAGCCATTTTGCAAATTAACTGCAGCCTGCTCCACTGTTTTATAATTTTATTTTTCATGATTTGTTTTACTTCGTTCTCACCTTCTTTCCTCTCTGTTTTTGTTTGTCCCTGATGAAGACACTATGGCGGTAATGTATATAATTTTCTTTGTCCTGGTAAGACGTATCACATTTTTTTTTCATCCAACATGTGTATGCAAATATTAATGCAATGATTTTCTCATGAAGGTCGCACAGCTTGATTGGTTTAATCAGTGTCAGTCAAGCAGTTCGCCTCACCTCCTTATCACATGTCCTAATTGTGTGTACTTGAAGACTGTCAATGTTTGGTCTTCCTGGACATCCGCAATTCAAGATCCTGGAATGACAGAGGTATGACATAATTAACTCTATCCTCCTGCCTGTATCTGTCAACTAATCAGTTGATGTGAGTCACTAGGGCTCATTAGTTGTGATTATAGCAACAAACAAAGAGGGAAATCCTAGGCCTGTGAACATAGCAACAAACAAAGAGGAAAATCCTAGGCCTGTGAACATAGCAACAAACAAAAAGGGAAATCCTAGGCCTGTGAGCATAGCAACAAACAGGGAAATCCTAGGCCTGTGAACATAGCAACAAACAGGGAAATCCTAGGCCTGTGAACATAGCAACAAACAGGGAAATCCTAGGCCTGTGAACATAGCAACAAACAAAGAGGGAAATCCTAGGCCTGTGAACATAGCAACAAACAAAAAGGGAAATCCTAGGCCTGTGAGCATAGCAACAAACAGGGAAATCCTAGGCCTGTGAACATAGCAACAAACAGAGGGAAATCCTAGGCCTGTGAACATAGCAACAAACAGGGAAATCCTAGGCCTGTGAACATAGCAACAAACAAAGAGGGAAATCCTAGGCCTGTGAACATAGCAACACAGGGGAAAATCCTAGGCCTGTGAACATAGCAACAAACAAAGAGGGAAAATCTTAGGCCTGTGAACATAGCAACAGACAAAGAGGGAAATCTTAGGCCTGTGAACATAGCAACAAACAAAGAAGGAAATCCTAGGCCTGTGAACATAGCAACAAACAAAGAGAGAAATCCAAGGCCTGTGAACATAGCAACAAACAAAGAGGGAAATCCTAGGCCTGTGAACATAGCAACAAACAAAGAGAAAAATCCTAGCCCCGTGAACATAGCAACAGACAAAGGGAAATCCTAGCCCTGTGAACAGCAAATAATAGACATACATGAATAAGTGGCAGACACATAAGAAATAAAGAAGTAGAAAACTTTGCAACAGAAAGTGATAGGCTTACTTGAGAATTGAACCCATGATCATTAGAACAGTGCAGTTGCCTAAGTGTAGGAGTGAATCATCAGTAAACTCACTGCTAACTCATTCATTTCATGACTGTTTAGCTCCCCAAGGAGCATAGGCCTTCAACAAGCACATGCCAAATCTTCCTGTCCTGTGCCATCGGCTCACGTTCTTTCCATGTCTGTCCCATTCTTGTCATGTCTGTCTCCAGTTCTCTTCTCCATGTATTCCTTAGTCTCCCTCTATATTTCTTACCCTGGGGGTTCCAGAACAAGGACTGCCTTGTAATGCTATCAACAAGTTTCCTCAGTGTGTGTCCTATCTATCACCAGCACCTTCTCATCTCTTGTTCTATTTGTGCTTGTCTGTTTCCTGTCATCAGTTACTTATTAGTGATCTTGTCATACCACTTAACATTTTTGTGAGGATGCACAACAAATATTGTTGCATTGTATAGATATCAACACTCAAGTTAAATCATACTAGATTTGAGAGAAGTACATGCCTGGAACATAGCTGTGTTTGGGTCGGTTCATCATAGATTTTACAGATCTACATTTCTAGAACATAGCTACACTCATATCATTTCATAATAGATTTTAAGGATCTACATTTTCTGAATACACGAACACATAAATACGTCATGGAAAATAAAGCTTTGAATGAAGAGAGTTAATGAAAGATAACAAAACTAGAGCCAGTGTGCAAAGAAAACGTATTACTCACATTAGAAGGAAGAAAATCACTTTTTATGGGCATGTTATGAGAAGATGAAAGCTGGAGTATATTGGGACAATAGACAGATATAGGACAACAAAGACAGAAGATTCAGGACAGTTTAACATTATACGTACCAGTCAACTTGTACGTTTTTTGCCGTACAATGTAAGTTTTATTGATACCGTTAGCAGTGTACGTCCGTACAAGGGTTGTTGTACGGATTTTCTCGGAAAAAAAAAATCGATTTAAAAAAAATATTTTCCAACCCAAGTTTTTTTTTAAAATCAGAAAATATTATCTAGCCCAGGTTTTTTTAAACACGTTTTTTTTTAAATTCCGGAATTTCTCTGCATCTGTTTTTAAAACGAGGTCTATCCCAGCAACCAATCACATCCTGTTATACCCAAAAATTCAGCAGTAACTTTGAATTCGTCCTCAAACATATTTAGGGTATAGGGTTAGGTTTATGATTCCTAAACCTAATCCTTTACATCCCTGACCCTTTCCCTTTTTTTCACTGCATCTCTAAATTTGGTTGAAATGAAGGACAGCAGGCCACCTGTTTGGTACGACCTAAAAAAAGAATTCAGAAAAATGAAAATTCGTAGATAGGGTCAGAGGTTGCGGTAGTAGTCACAATATTTTATGCAAGGGATGGATTCCTTAATGAAAACTAGCATAATAATGATCGTTTTTTTCATTGGAATAATGGTAGGGCAGTGCATTCTCAGAGCACATCAATTTACAACAACTAGGATATTTTTGCTTTTAAACGTGGTAGTATTTTGTCTTCATTTACATTACATTATATATATATATATATATATATATATATATATATATATATATATATATATATATATATATATATATATATATATATATATATATATATATATATGATTTTATGAAATATATATAATAATATATGTGGTGGGTTTTGATGTTATGAAATGAATGGTTGTAGAAACAGGGGGTGAAAACAAGGCTGTATTATGTCACCACTACTTTTTGGTTTGCTATTGATTGGGTTATATGAGAATATACCCACAATGAACCAATTGGGTATAAAATGGACAAATGGAAAATTCCTGGGGGACCTGGATTTCGCAGATGATGTAGCATTCTTAAGTTCAACACCAAGACAATCCCAAGAAGCAATAAATAATTTGTGTCATCTCTCGGTTAAAATTGGTCTCCAAATAAATGCCTCTAAAACTAAAGCTATGAACTTTTCTAACGAGACCTTTGAACTAGAATTGCTTTGGCAGCTAGCGCCTTCAATAGATTATCTAACAGTTGGAAATTACGATCATTGAATATACATACCAAGCTTCGTCTGTTTAATTCAAATGTTATCTCAGTGTTAACATACGGCTGTGAGAGTTGGAAAATAACAAAATCATTGGAGAACAAGCTGAATACATTCGAGAACAAATGTCTTAGAAAACTCATGAACATCAGTTGGAATGAATTCAAGACTAATCGACAAATAAGAGAAGACTCTAGGCAGAAATATGTCTCCGACTATATAAGGAAAAGACGATGGTCATATATCGGTCATGTCCTACGAATGCAAAACAACAGAATACCACTACAGGCGCTCACTTGGGTTCCTGAGGGTAAGCGGAAAAAAAGGAAGACCAAAAGAAACACTCAGAAGAACAATAATAAGAGAAGGAAGAACGTTGGGCCTAAATAATGTGCAAGAGCTAAGAGGAGTGGCGTCACAACGAATAACCTGGAGAGCACTGGTTTCTGCCTTATGCGCCGTGTTTGGCGCTTAAAGAATTTATTATTATTATTATTATCAGGATACCTTTCTGCTACCACCTTATGGCCTCAATGATACCGACTAGATTTGCTGGTTTCTCACTGAATGTAATTAAACGTTAATGTTATTATGTCTTTGAAACCACCGCTGATAACGGCGCTAAGTCTAAATGTTATATAATCTCTGTTTACACCCACTGTTGCGAGTGTAGTGGTTTGGTCTATATCATCGCCACACAGGCTTATTTAATATATGTGTGATGCTGTCCATTGTCACTGTGTCTGGAATGTTGACCTGGGTGTGTGTTGATATGTTCGCACACCACAGTGCGTACGTAAGAAGTAATGCAGGAGTCAAAAAGGGTTGCAAACGACTGGAACAGTTCGCTACGGTTGATTCCGTTACAACACAGACACGATGACATAAATGACACACATTCGACAGCAAAAACACGAATCATATAATATAATACTGCATTGAATATATATAATACGGGCCTGTCCACATCTTCTGGCTATATAATAATCTTCATATGGCCTAAACAGTATTGCATCAATAAAGCCTGCAACACACGGCAGCTATAAATATCTTCATATGGCCTAAACAGTACTTCATTACTCCATAAAGCTGCAACACACGGCAGCTATAGTAATCTTTCATATGGCCTAAACAGTACTTCACTACTCATATAACGCCTGCAACACACGGCAGCTATAGTAATCTTCATATGGCCTAAACAGTACTTCATTACTCCATAAAGCCTGCAACACACGGCAGCTATAATAATCTTCATATGGCCTAAACAGTACTTCATTACTCCATAAAGCCTGCAACACACGGCAGCTATAATAATCTTCATATGGCCTAAACAGTACTTCATTACTCCATAAAGCCTGCAACACACGGCATCTACAATAATCTTCATATGGCCTAAACAGTACTTCATTACTCCATAAAGCCTGCAACACACGGCAGCTATAATAATCTTCATATGGCCTAAACAGTACTTCATTACTCAATAAAGCCTGCAACACACGGCAGCTATAATAATCTTCATATGGCCTAAACAGTCTTCACTGCAGTTTATCAAATAGGCTGTACACACAGCGAAATATATAAGTCGACATTTTCTCAAATCCTACGTAGGCATACATTATCCAAAAACACTGGGACTCGACCTACACGGTCCACGCCCAAAACACAACTCTCCACATCACACACTAGTCCCACCAAAAACCCCGTAACGAGATTCGGTTGTCTTGAACACAGTTCTCGATAAACACATGCAGACTAGCGAGGTATTCACATGACTCAAGACAGGACAGAATAAATCCATTAAACAGCGTTCACACGCTTATCTGTACTCTGTCACCCGAAAAATAGGAAAAGATAATTCTATCCTCAAGTCAGACAAGTATCCGCTTAACCAAGCGTTCCACCTCGAAATCTAATATGTTCAAAACACCATTCTAAAGATTACTTCCCCTTCCATAAATTCCACTTGCAACAGTTACCACCCGCTCCGGGGAAAAAAATGATTCTATCATTTTTTTTGAAAAAAATTAACTCCCAAAAACGAAAAATTTAGAAGACAATTAAGCTCTAACATATGCCTACAAAAATATCTTATTTTAAATCAAAATTAGATATTTACAAGAAATATCAGCATTAAAGTGTAAAGTAGCAATTAAAGCATACAGCATAACCAGCTAAGTATAAAAAGTAATTAGCTAAATATACAAATATGATCAGTTCCAAAATTAAGTTACGTATATTTAGTACAAACCGAACCGAAAGCAACCACCCGAAAGAGAAAAGACAAGCTCGATCCACAGACGAATTATCTGTAAAAAAGGAAAGTAAGTACTCAACCATACCATATACTCATAATTAAGTTGGACAATTACATGTAAAATAACTACGACTGTCAAAAGTAGATATGTTATATCAAGTCCTCTATCCACTCCAACAATCCAAAGAATAGAGGTATAAGTGATGAAAGAAGACAAAGAATACAAATAGAATCAAGTAATACGAAGATGAGGGACGAAAGTATAAACAAGATATGAATCCATACCGAAAAGACAACAGAAAAGGAAGGAATGAAATGAAGAATAGTTACCAAAGACAGATAGAAAGCAAAGGCACGAACGCAAAGAAAGTCAATAACAGTATATACTAATAACTGTTTTGATCAGATAACCTATTCAAAAAAATATATATAAACATGATCGAAAGGCACAACACAAAATATCAAAGTATATCTATACTAATACCACCAAAAATAATTTATAAGTAAACAAAACCTAATAAGTAATTTAACTAAGTTATAAGAGTTTTATACAAAACTAACATAAAATAAATTATAGGCATCGAACAAAAACAAGTAATAGCATTACTATAACTAATACTACCAACGCACAATCAAGCGCAAAAAATAAAAAATACATCATCATAATAAAAAACAACTTTTTACAAGAACTAATCAAAACTACATATCAATGATATCACGAAGTCAAATGCTGGGCACACCACAACAAAAAATTACAATGCCAAAAAAAAAAAATCATTTTTTTTTCAACAGTACCATATACAAGAACATATTTTTTTTTTCTCGATAAGTTACATAAAAACAGTATTTTTAATTTTTAAGTAATTCAGTAATACTTTAAGTAAAGCCTAATAATGAAATCAATATTTTAACAAAATGAGTGAAAATATAAAACAAAAATCCTATCTCGATTAAGAAGAAACCTTTAAATCAACACATGTAAATTTAATTTATCCTTTAAGTTTCTTTCTGCTGACAAAAATTACGTTCAGCTCCGTTTTTTCTGTGACAATGCTATTTAGGTATAACTCTATCTCTTACTCAAATCGATAAGATATACATTATAAATAAATCTACACTTTGTTGTTACTATGAAATATAAAAAAGGTTCTATAAAAATATCTACAAAAAATAAGTTTTTTTTAAAAAAAATAATCTGCTAAGAAAATAATCTACATGTCTGACTGGCAAGAAAATCAAGTTCTGGAAAATCGAAGTTTCACAAAAAGTTAACAAATCCAAATACAAGATCATGTATGATACAAGCAAGCTATTTTCCAAAATTACAATTTTCACAACATACCAGATAATACACATCTTCTCTGTATGTTCTATATATTAATTAATCATGACATCAAAACATGAGAAAAATATAAATTAAGTGAATAACGAACACTCAGGATTATCTAAAAGTAACCACTACATCAACACAATAAATGAGTTTGTGCAATCTCATCATGTACAAAACTATCCTAAACAACACAGTTGCAAAAATTCTAAGTTGAACAGAGTAGTATAAAGGATAATAATTACATACTACACATTTTCAACACAATAATATATAAATAGCATAAAAATGTATTAATACATCATCAAAATACAGACATATGAAAATAACAATAAAAAAAATTATGGCAATCAAAATGATGCATAGAAATAATCATTACAACAAAATTATATGTTATTTCAAAAACAACAACATTGTCATGTACTAATATAGAATACAAAAAATATTTACTATCTTCACATAAAAAAAATAAATCAGACGCGAAGTCTCCCACTCTCTTGTAAACATGCTTGACCTTCAGAAAAGTAAACACATCAGATTTTAGTTTGACGCTGACAGGTTTCGGTTGACTACTCGAGCGCGGAAAGTTGACTCACATTTCTGACCGTCAATATGTCACAGAAGCCTTGACCTTTATCGCAACGTAGCTTCTGTCAACAAATACAAATAAAAATTTCCATTTTACTCAATAGTGAAATTTAATGAAAAAAAAAAAAAACGTAGAAATCACATTTACAATTAGCCAACACCGGCATGTGTAAAAACCTGGTCTCTTCATGATGTCACTAGCTCTCTATATCACATGTAGATACCAAAGAATTCTTTGGAGCAACATGACCGACCTGGAATGTCGACGCTGTCTTACGCTGAAACAAAGTCTCACATTCACAACAACAAGTAGAGCAATCAATAGTATTCAAGCATCCCCTGTTAATCTTACTCTGGTTACTCTGAATATAAATGACTCTGGGCTCATGTTGAACAAAATGAGCTCAATTGCGCTTATTATTTGTTCTACGATCACAATACTTATTATTACCGTTGTCTTGTTTACAAAAAATGACTTTAGTCTTTTGTTTAGGAACATTACTCTGGTGATGTATAAAGCAACATTTGAAAAGCTATTATCTCTATCATACTTTTCCACAAATTCTTACAACCAAAACTTTGAGATTTGTTAATTGTCTACAGTATCTACGAGAGGGAAAATTATTATTTTCTGATCTCCCTTGGTACTGTTTACTCTTGGGGTTATCTCTCTTTCTAGAACTGTTTTTTCTTTTCCCTTATGGGAATATATTTACCAATAGTTTCAAACTGACTGTGCTGAGTTTGACAACTGCCAGAAACAATAGTATCTCTATTGTTCCGCATATGGGTTTCATCTTTGGAACAAGTAGTAATAGTCTCAACACCCGCTATTAATTTCTGAGTATTTCCAGTAGTAGAGAAATATTTGTTCTTATGAATCTTGACCTGAAATTTATCACCTTTCTTTTCCTGACCTACAGAACTGGCTGTTACACAGGAATCTTTGTTCGTCTGACGCAAGAATTATTACTGGAACTACAGTAATATTAGAACTTTTAAAGTTGTATTTACCACGATAAGATCTATCTTTACATGAAGTGAATCTCTCTGAGCAAAAAGTATATGGGGTTGACTTTTCGCAACTTTCTAGTCTGATCATTGTGAACATTGACAGAAGAGCACCTTTTGTTTTTCAAAACCATATCTATTAAGCCAAATAGTCTTTCCTTGCTTCCGCAATTTCATTATCTTTAAGTGAAATCGTTTCACTTAACCTTTTATTTAACTCACCTTAACAGCCAAAACTTTGTCGCTTTCTTCTGCTAGCAAATTTTTCAATTTTTAGACGACCTTCTCTTTCTCAGCCGTCAACTCCACTAAAGTCTCATTTCTCGTACTGTTCTTTATTTGCCTCATCAACTGAGTCAAACTCTTATCTGAAAGTGTTTCGAGTCTGGGACATCATCATTGTTTTTCCATAATCTCATTACTCTTCTTGGGGGGTACAATATTTCATCTCCCAATTTGATCACTGAGCATCGCATTATCATTCAATCACCTCACTGAAGCATTTCTATGTAAGTCTTCTCACAGACATTTCTCTCAACCTTCAATTTCTCATACACCTCTTTCTGTTCTTGAAGTTCCCGCGTGAGATTACCTATCTGATTTTCCAAGTCTTTGACTTTGCTTAAAGCTGAATTTAATGTAGCTTGTGCACTAGAAAGTTCTGAGTTTGATTCAAGTATCTCACTTTTAAGCCTATACACAGTTTGCCTGTAGTTCGTTCTCTTTAGCAAAACACTTCTGGAAATTCTCTCTTTGCTGTAGAGCACTTTGTTTGTTTACTTTTGCTTGTTTCTCAATTCTCAATTCCTTTCTGCTCATCAGAAGTATGGTTATGGATTATTTTGAACATGCTTTGCACTATATGTCCGTGTTCAAGCTCAATATTCTTTTGCAAAAAACACAACCGGAAGGTGCCGTAGCAAATTCACCAAATCCTTAGCCATTATTGAATTACACAGAAGCTTAAAGTTATGTTCAGCAAATAACTCTAGAGATGCCGATACATTAACCAAAAAATCGTCCATGATCCATACTCCAAGTCGTGCACCTCTCAATCCCTTACCATCTCTACCTACCACCAATGCAGACTCCAACATAGGCCTTATATCTGTAGGGCACATATCACGATCCATGGTGATTCACTTACTTAATCAACTATATATAGTAATCACTTATAGTTATGACAAATTACTGTCGCAAAAGGTTTGACAATTACCCTTCCAGCTCACAAAGTTAACTATTTGTCAAGAAATGAGCTTATTCATCAATTCTGTATCACCAATTCCTTTTTATAGCACCTTTATCAAGTCACATCATTATCAGGAAAATCGACATATGTCAACAGCCATTAACACCTATGCATCAAATCTTAATCATATGTCAACTTAGACATAAACAACAATCCTAACCAAATGAGCCATTAGGGATGCCTCGCTATATCTATGAAGTGACACAATTTACACAAGACACAATCACTTATCTTGGCAATGATCCCGCTTCTTTTTCCGCCACGATACTGGATATCACATAGACTGCTAAAACCTCCACTGCGGGAAAGCACTGGAACTTGATTCGCTTGTCTTCAGGTAATTTCGTCAATATGATATGTGCTTAACAATGCACACGTTGACAGGAACCATTATACAGCACACACTGCCCCTCTTCACTCTTCTCTAGTCGTAAATGTACACGGCAACTCCGTGTATCATTAACATCTTGAACTTGTGATGGTGATAACTGGCACAGGTAACTCGAATATTGCAGAAATCTGTGGACAACCGTACAAATGCTGGTACAAATACTGTCCAAGTCTAATTGAACTTCCTTGACCACTGCAGACGTTGTTGTAGTCTATAGGCACGAAATAGGACGTCAATTGCTACTGGTGTAAAGTTGCATACTACCAAATAAAGCGTGCGTTGTTTCTCAAATGCGCCACCCACGCAGATAATATTTAGGTCACAGTTCTGAAGTACACAGATTCAAGCCACGCCTACATAAGGCTAATTATAACACAGTCAAGTGTTCTACACTCTTGTCACGTGAAAGTCATATGTATTATTTCCAACTTGTAGTGACTGATCCTCTAGATATGTTATGGTCTGGTGGACAAAAATTTGCTTCATATTATCCTCTTGCTTCAAGTACATATCACTGTAGAGGTAACAATTTCTTAATCGTATACGCCACCCAGGCACATCTTAAATCATATCCAATGATACAAAACTACGCCACTTAGGCTATCGACGCGAATAGTCGTAGATGTCAGATCCTGTTAACTGAAAACCACCAATGATACGACTAAGATTTTGCTGGTTTCTCACTGAATGTAATTAAACGTTAATGTTATTATGTCTTTGAAACCACCGCTGATAACGGCGCTAAGTCTAAATGTTATATAATCTCTGTTTACACCCACTGTTGCGAGTGTAGTGGTTTGGTCTATATCATCGCCACACAGGCTAATTTAATATATGTGTGCTGCTGTCCTGTCACTGTGTCTGGAATGTTGACCTGGGTGTGTGTTGATATGTTCGCACACCACAGTGCGTACGTAAGAGTACATGCAGGAGTCAAAAAGGGTTGCAAACGACTGGAACAGTTCGCTACTGTTTATTACGTTGCAACACAGACACGATGACATAAATGACACACATTCGACAGCAAAACACGAATCATATAATATAATACTGCATTGAATATATATAATACGGCCTGTCCACATCCTGGCCTATAATAATCTGTTGCAAGTGGAATTTATGGAAGGGGAAGTAATCTTTAGAATGGTGTTTTGAACATATTAAATTTCGAGTTGCAACGCTTGATTAAGCGGATACTTGTCTGACTTTAGGATAGAATTATCTTTTCCTATTTTTCGGGTGACAGAGTACAGATAAGCGTGTGAACGCTGTTTAATGTATTTATTCTGTACTGTTTTGAGTTATGTGAATAGCTCGCTAGTCTGCATGTGTTATCGAGAACGGTGTTCAAGACAACCGAATCTCGTGACGGGTTTTTTGGTGGGACTAGTGTGTGATTTGGGAGTTGTGTTTTGGGCGTGGACCGTGTAGGTCGAGTCCCAGTGTTTTTGGATAATGTATGCCTACGTAGGATTTGAGAAAATGTCGACTTATATATTTCGCTGTGTGTACAGCCTATTTGATAAACTGCAGTGAAGACTGTTTAGGCCATATGAAGATTATTGTAGCTGCCGTGTGTTGCAGGCTTTATGGAGTAATGAAGTACTGTTTAGGCCATATGAAGATTATTATAGCTGCCGTGTGTTGCAGGCTTTATTGAGTATTGAAGATTTGTTTAGGCCATATGAAGATTATTATAGCTGCCGTGTGTTGCAGGCTTTATGGAGTAATGAAGTACTGTTTAGGCCATATGAAGATTACTATAGCTGCCGTGTGTTGCAGGCTTTATGGAGTAATGGAGTACTGTTTAGGCCTTATGAAGATTATTATAGCTGCCGTGTGTTGCAGGCTTTAGGGAGTAATGAAGTACTGTTTAGGCCATATGAAGATTACTATAGCTGCCGTGTGTTGCAGGCTTTATGGAGTAGTGAAGTACTGTTTAGGCCATATGAAGATTATTATAGCTGCCGTGTGTTGCAGGCTTTATGGAGTAATGAAGTACTGTTTAGGCCATATGAAGATTATTATAGCTGCCGTGTGTTGCAGGCTTTATTGAGTAATGCAATACTGTTTAGGCCATATGAAGATTATTATAGGCCAGGATGTGGACAGGCCGTATTATACATATTCAATGCAGTATTATATTATATGATTCGTGTTTTGCTGTCGAATGTGTGTCATTTATGTCATCGTGTCTGTGTTGCAACGTAATAAACAGTAGCGAACTGTTCCAGTCGTTTGCAACCCTTTTTGACTCCTGCATGTACTCTTACGTACGCACTGTGGTGTGCGAACATATCAACACACACCCAGGTCAACATTCCAGACACAGTGACAGGACAGCAGCACACATATATTAAATTAGCCTGTGTGGCGATGATATAGACCAAACCACTACACTCGCAACAGTGGGTGTAAACAGAGATTATATAACATTTAGACTTAGCGCCGTTATCAGCGGTGGTTTCAAAGACTTAATAACACTAACGTTATGCATATAACATTCAGACAGAACCATCAGCAAATCTAGGCGGTATCACTCAAGCAGACTTATTCTTGACTAGTATGAATGATAGCTACGTGTAATGTCTAGGGATATGCAAGTGTGGTGTGATGGTACTTTAACAATAATACCCAGCCATACAAACAAGTATTAAAGGTCTAAGATTAAAGGAAGTAACACCTGGGATAACTTTGTACAATTAATAATTTTCTGTATGATTTATTTGGTCCTGAACCTAGTATTCTTCTGGTCAGGACTTTAAAAATGAAAAGAATTCAAGATATATACAAAATGGAAATTTTAGACCCACAGGGACAAGTGTCCAAACAATTACTGTTAAATTATCCTAATAGTGTTACTAAAATCTGTCTATAACTGGTTTCTATCACTGGATGGCTGTTTGGGATTTTTTAATCACTCCCAGTCTCTTTACAAACTAATGTCACTGTTCATTTCAGTATGGAAATATTTTATTTCTTGGATACAGGGGTATGCTGCTCTTATAGCTGATGTACTGTTAGGGTACCAGATATTTCACTTATCTGGCCCACTGGAACTGTTTGACTTCTTTCGGCAGAATAACCACTGCTCCAAAAGTAATAGGGGGGATACTGGCGACCCCTATCACTACTGGCCTCCAAAACTTCTCAACAGCTTTCACATAGAACTCTGGCACCGGACTAGTGCCAGATAAGACCCTGTAATAATGAAACAATGTCTCCTGGGTGATATCTTATGTAGACTGTGTTTTATATACAAAAGAGCATACATAAGAAATAAAGAGATGGGTCATATCCAATGGACCAATCCAGCACATCCATTCCACAGTGTACCAGTGTTGTTCACATGTCTCTCCTACAAAGGGGGCACTGCATCTGCAATAATCTTATTAATCTTTCTTTTCTACCATACAATGGGATAGGTGAGCTGTGTCCCTCTGGTCACCTAAGAAAACATTTTATTTCACAAGACATGTGCATTTACAAAACTGGCAATGTGTTTCATCTTAATTCCCCTTCAAGCCCTGCATAAATCAGCTTGGGACCTGATTACTTAGTCGTGATGGCAGCATCTCTCACTCACATTTTTTTAAACAAAATATGTATGAATAATGTCGGTCTTACCAGAATTTAATGAAAAAAAACACAGGTACGTTGAATAGCAGATTCCAGATGTACTGCTGGCTGGACTGTGATGCCTATATTTTCATATATATTTGCTTTTATAAGGCTAATCACTTTTCACAAAATTCACAACGTCCTGCTCTCGGGACTATCTTCTACAAATGGCATCAAGCCGTTGAATTTCCTTAATAATATGAAAGGCTTTGGCCAATAAAGGAACGACAATTTTGAAATTTGAAATTAAAAGCAAAACATACTTGATTTTTGGACACTACCAAGTTTTTTTCCTCTCTCATTCTTAGATCTCTACTGCTAAATATATTTTGTGTTAAGCCATCCCATAATTTTTCTCCCCCTTTTCTGCCCCGTTCTACAACAGACTACTTGTAACCTTTTCCTGCCTTTCTCAAGGACGCGTAAAAAAAGTCACCGTTAGTGCAAGTCCAAACGAGCATGTGTTGGTCTGTCTGTACGAACAAATACCGTCTTTTGTCTATAACTTTATTTCTATCTGTCGGATTTTTGATTCGAAAGCATATTACCCATCATGACAAGACCCGCTCTAAGACTAGCTAACTTTTATGATCCTAAACCTATTAATAAAGAATTCAATATATTTTCCATTTTGGTGTTCGTTGTTTTCTAAGTTTTCACTACTTGAATGTTATAAAAATCGCCTCAGATCTTCCTTTTTCCCGATAGGAAGTAATTATGCGTGTGTGTATATATATATTTTTCCACAGTGTCAGTGGTTAGAAATGTATTGGACTAGCGGGGTATTTTTAAATTTTCAAACTTGCGACATTGTTTTCGACACCAGCTAACGGCATGTCTCGCACTGTTGGCCCGAATAGCTAATTCAAACCTCTAACACTTGACAAGCCGGCAGCAGGTGTCCGCTCTCTCAATCTTATGCGTTTGTGGGTTTTATTCTTTCTATCTTTCCTGGAACCAATACGCTAGTAGCTTTTTCAAACTTTTATCGTTAACCCTTGACGGGCGCGTTTTAAAGGCTAATACTACCAACGCAGCGATAAGATTTCTCACTATGTTCTATCCTACCTAAATCAATGCGTTTTCTGGCGCGGTAAAGAAGACGCGTTACAACTTTACTAATTTTATTTCTACTGCTATTATTTTGACTTTAATATATAATTAATTAATGATTTTATCGTTGCATCAATGTACTTCACCACAATATATATATATATATATATATATATATATATATATATATATATATATATATATATATATATATATATATATATATATATATATATATACACACACATACACACAAACACACCACTGTTATAATCTGACTTCTGTTATAAAGTTATTGATTGTCTGGTGCATTTTACAAAACTAACACAAACATCACCATATTATGAAGGCTGTGATAACTTTAAGGGATATAACACACATTTTAAATGATTATCACTTGCTGTATTTCTAATACATATAAAGAACAGTACGAGACTTTATTAGTTTGTTTTATATCGCACTATGTCAAATGTTAAATTAATTGGTACATACCATTTGTCTTTTTAAAACTGTATCACCTTTAATATATTTTTGTAAGGTTTTTGGGGTGATTGTAAGGTTTTTACTGGTCCGGCGTACAGGTTTTTGTCTCCTGAGGTTGACAGGTATGATTATAGCATGGAAAGAAGTGAATGACAGAATTGATAAATAGTACTGGAGACTGAAAGTTGTGGAGACACATGATCTACTATGCCACCAGGCATGGTACTTGAAGAATAATAAACAGGAAAAATATCAACATTAGATCAATGCACACATGCACAAAAAAAAGCTAAATTTTTTTTTTTTTAGTTTATGAAGTTTGATTTGACCTGTGCTGACATATGTAATCACATCTTTGTGCAATGACAGATTCAGTATGGACACATAACCTCACAATAGAAGTGAACAGCAATAGAGGACATCCCAGGAGTAGATGGATTGATGGAGTGGTGGACATCTTAAAGAAACACCGCACTATAACACAGCAGGTTGCAGCATGTGCACTAGACAGGAAGGATAATTATCATCGTTTCCTGGCATGGTCAGTGGCCAAAAGAAGAAGGGAATGACAAACTGGCACCACAAGTTTTATATTGATCCTTTCTGTTCATTTTAGGAATTTAATTATTGACGTGGCCCTGTGTGGTTACGGGGCCCTGTGTGGTTACGGGGGGTCTCTTATGATACAAAGAAAAAATAAGACTAGTGGCTCCCTCAGGCATGTCGTACATAACAACTAATATAAGGTTGTGCATGGGACTGGCTGGCTGGCTACCTCATCATAAAAAACAAATAGCTACAGAAACCAAGAGCACGTGAAGGCTTTGTGCAGGCTTCCTGCAAGGTGGCCAGCAGCAGTGGTGCCTGTATGCCTCATAGGGAACAAACAGGAAAATTGTGTTCATATACTGATTTCAGAAATTGGAAAATTTGATATTTCGAGACTGAGAATTTGTGATCTCCTTTTGAGAAAAAAATGTGACTTTTCCCCAGGTCCACAATGTTATTTGGGCACCCATAACATCGGTCACGTTTCGAGGATGCACAGATGAGGTCGCCGTTGGATTCAATTTATATGCAGGTCCCTCCACACAAATCAAGGTTGCTGTTGTTGTAGAACATTTTTTTTTCATCATCATCATCATCTTTGAGTTCCCCAAGGAGCATAAGCTTTCAACAAACTTATGTCGTCTTCCTGTCCTGTGCCATCTGCTCAAGGTCTTTCCTTCTATTCTTCATCATTCCCTTCACGTCTGTCTCCAGTTCTTTGTGTGTTCTTTGTTCTCCCTCTTCCTCTCTTACCCTGGGGATTCCAGAACAAGGACTGCTGGGTAATGCTATCAGAAGGTTTCATCAAAATGTGTCCTATCCATCTCCAGCGTCTTCTTCACATCTCTGGTTCTTTTTTTTTTTTTTTGCTTTGTTTTTTTTTTACATTTCTATGCATATGATAATTTCTCATGCACCTGAAGTTCTTATGGGCTCATACCCAGTTCTTTCATCTTCTGGTCACATATCGCTGCACATTAATTTCCCTTCTTTTCTTTAACTCATAATGTGTGCCTGATATATTTATGGGCTTATACCCAGTTTTCCAATCTTCTTTAATTCACACAATTTTATATATGCCTGATATATTTATAGGCTTATACCCAGTTTCCCAATCTTCTTTACCTCACACAACTTTATATATGCCTGATATATTTGTTGGGTTATACCCAGTTTTCCAATCTTCTTTAACTCACACAGTTTTATATATACCTGATATTCTTATGGGCTTAAGCTCAGTTTTCTCATCTTCTTATCACACATTCATTCAGTACACCTCAGCTCACCTCAGTACACCTCAGCTCACCCCATGTATCACAGGCTTCAACAAATACATGCCAAGTCCTTCTGCCCTGTGTCATCTGGTCAAGGTCGTTCCATGACTTCTTTGTCCCTTTCATGTCTGTGTCTATCTTCTCTGTGTGGTTGTTTAGTTTTTTGGGTCTTCCTCTATTTTTCATACCCTGGGCAGACCAGAACAAAGACTGCCCTGTAATGCTGTTGATTGGTTTTCTCAACATGTGTCCTATCGAGTGCCACATCTTCTCTTGACATCATCTTCCATTAGTATTTGTCTTGTTCATTCCATCTGTTCTAATTGGTGATCTTGTCATACCATTTGAGTTCATCTAGTCTGTACAAGTGCCAGTTTATAAAAATCTGTATCTTTGTGGTTGTAATATCAATCTGCTTCTCTCAAAGAAGTGACATTCTTGTATGTATGCTTGTCTTCCACACATAGATATGTGGTCTGTCTGTCCAATTTTTAATTTGAATTTTCTAACAGTTAACATACAAACAAAATCTCTTGTTCCAACTCAGAAATCCATTAGAAATATGAAAAACTGTCTGTTGGATTTTGGATTCGTTAAAATCATTTGGATTCTAACACATCTCAGACTTGGATTAAAACTCCAACTCATTCATAATATTTATCCCCTTGTCACAGGCAATATAAATTTATAAATGTAACTTATTAATTTTTAAATTAGAAGAAAGAATTTTCAAGTTACATACTGCAGTACAAACCTTCATGGGACTGAATAATGAAACTTTAACTTCTGTAAACATTAATGTGACTGAATAAACAAAACTGCAATTTCTTGAAGCCATTCTAGGACTGAAAAACCAAAATGACAGCATCTGTGAACAGTTACGATAAAAAAAAAAAATAACTAACATTTCAGCTTCTATAAACAGTTGTGGGACTAAGTAACTAATGAGAATACTCACTAGTGCTTAAAGCCTGGCCAGTAAAATGATTTTTCTTCTGTAGAGAGAATATGTGCTGTTGAAAATGAGTTACCAATAATAGTGGTCTTGTTTTTTTTTTTTCCGTATATTCCAGGTCAACATCTATGATTTAAGCAGAAACCATCTTAAGACTACACTGACTGGCCATACATGGCTTGTTTCCTGCATTTTCATGCCAAACTCACTGACTCATCAACTTGTTACAGGAAGTGGAGATAGAAAGTAAGTTTAATCTGAACTACCTTAGTTGGCATATTTGCGTCAAAGGTCCTCTGGCTCTTGACTTGATGGTACACTCTGATAGGCTGTTTCCAGATTATGAGAATAAGTACAGCAAATGATAACAAGACAGCACTTGAAGAAACAACTCTGTGAGATTTAGAATCATACCTATACCTTGGCAGTGAAATAGATAACGTTGGAGGGACAAACAGTGAGATCAAAATGAGAATACAAAATAAATTTCACTGCATTGGGAAATGTATGGAAATTGGAAGAAATCAAGCCCAACACAAAAATCGTACGTCAACTTGAATATCAAGCCAGCCCTCTTAGAGCAACTCTGGGAAGGTTAAGGCGGCCGGCGTGATGCTGACCACATCACCCCTAGTGTGCCGACGGTCAAGAAAATATGGGCCTAACACCATATTCCCAATATGCCTCAATGGGCGTGTAACGAGATCCTTTTTTTTTTACCTTTCTTTTACCTATTTTATGACTCTGAAACATGGTAAATGGTAAAGGTAAAGGATTCTGTTACACACCCATTGAGGCATATTGGGAATATGGTGTTAGGCTCATATTTTCTTGACCTTCAGGACACTAGGGGTGATGTGGTTAGCATCACACTGGCCGCCTTAACCTTCCCAGAGTTGCTCTGGTACCCAATTCATGAGGCTGGGTTGACCTCAGAGCCGTTTGCGGTCTGAAAAATCCCACCTTGACTGGGAATCGAACCATGAACCACTGAGCTAGAAAACCGGTGCACTAACCACTGTGCTACTGCGGCTCCTTCTGAAACATGAAGAACAGCAAAAACAACAGCCAAGGAGTTACAGACTTTTCTAAATGGGTGCTTGTGTAGAATAGATGGATTGGAAAGGTATGACAGGATAACAAATATGGAACTGGTGACAAGAACCAGTGGAACAAAAAATAAGAAAAACATGCTGGTGTTCGATATGACATGCATTGAGGAAACCTGTTGACAGCATTACAAGGCAGTTTCAGAATGCACAGCGTTAAGAGATGTGGAAGGTGGGAGCCGCGCTAGTGTAATGGCTACAACGTTGTATTGGCGACCAGGTTTTCAAGGTTCAAGCCCGGGCGTCAGCGTTTGAAGGAATGTTTATGACCGGGAATTTGACTGAATAACCTGAACGGCTCCTGCACATAAACCCCCTGTGGATGGGAAGGGGGGAAGCTCCTGACCGGGTTTGAAGGAAAGTCCACTGACCCCCCAGCCTCGCAATGACATGTCATTGGGCCAAAAGGGCTGGAAAGCTCGAGTGCCGCTGGTTAGAGAAAAAAAAAAAAAAAGAGATGTGGAGGGAGACTAAAAACACATGGCGGAAAGAACTGGAGACAGCCATGAAAGGGATAGAGAAAACATGGAAAGGTCTAGAGTAGATGGTACAGGACATGAAGAATTGGCATAAATTTGTTGAAGGCCTATTCTTGTTAGGGAGCATAAGAGTTAATAACAGAATGAAAGTGCCTTCAAACAAGCATAATTTATTTACTTGTATTAGAGTTTAGTAATTTTGTTTGTCAGTGTTATTGTAATAGGATACCGTTACACGCCCATTGAGGCATATTAAGAATATGGTGTTAGGCCAATATTTTCTCGACCATCGGCACACTAGGAGTGATGTGGTCAGCATCACGCCGGCCGCCTTAACTTTCCCAGAGTTGCTCTGGTACCCAATTGGGGCTGGGTCGACCCAGGAGCCGTTTGCGGCCTAAAAAAATCCCACCTCATATGGGGATCGAACCATGAACCACTGAGCTAGGAAGCCAGTGCACTAACCGCCTTGCTACCGTGGCTGTCAATGTAATAGTTATAGCATATTTCGTATGAGTAACAACAGTGCAGACAAGCGTAACAAAACATCTTCAAATCAGAAATGAAGAAAAAGAAGTGACTTTTGACTGACATACTATGTCGAGGTTGTGAAGAATTAATATCCATGTCTTTGTTTTTCCCAGAATTCGACTTTATGACCTCCGGGTAGGTTCATCCGCAACATTGACCCTAGTAGGTCATGCTGCAAAGATCACAGCTGTAGAAATGGATGATTGGAAGGTGGTGTCTGGGGATGAGGGTGGCTTTGTGTGTGTATGGGATCAGAGGATGTGTTGCAAGTTGTGGGATGTACATAACAGGTGAGCAGTTGATTCTCATGTCTTGTTTACTGATTTATTTCCTTAAGACATGGGGGATTTCAGTCAGGAGTGCATAAAAACTGGTGTTCTTATTGTCTGTTTTAGATGTTCTTATTGTCTGTTTTAGATGTTCTTATTTTTTGTTTTTAACTAATGAAATAAAATATCTAGTTCAACCTCTGATGGGTTATAGTTAGGATGTATAGTAGTGGTAGTAACTTTCTCCGGTCATAACTGACAATGGGGATGATGCTTCCTTGACGTGATAGCCCCCAGCTGCTTTTTTTGTTGTTGCCTGGTGTTCCTTTTGGCGTGTTCTTTTCTCTTCTGCTTGTTGCAAGAGCTTCTTTTTGTCCAATCTGAGGTGGTGCTGTAGGGAGCGTCTCCAAGGTTACTGGATTTATGCATTGCACACATCTTTGAATCTTAGCTGTGGTTTCTCGGCTTATCTTTTGCCATATGCCAGTTGTCTGTAGAAAATATCCTTGGAGATGCGACCATCTTGCTTTTGGCGGACATGGCCAAGCCAGCGTAGTCTGCACTGTCCTAGCAGTGTATACATGCTTTGAAGGCCAGCACGTGACAGCACCTCGACATTTGTCACTTTGTCCTTCCATGAAATACCCAGGAAGTGGTGTACACTTCGTAGATGGAAGGTATTGAGTCTTTTTTCTAGCTTAGCATAGGTTGTAATTAAGATGTATAGTGTCTATAATTCTAGATAGTAATGTATATTCAGTTGCTGCTATGTGCTTGTGGAACTATCACTACTGACCAGTGGTTGAATAAAGGAAAATTTCATTTTTTCATTACCCTTTAGTTCATCGAGAACCATCAATAAATTTGTGCCACGTCCTCCTCTCCTGTGCCATCCACTTGATATCTTTCTCTTGCTCTATCCTCTTCATTTCAGTCTCACTCTACCTCTCTGACCCTGGGGATTCAACAACAAGGACTGCCTTGTAATGCTGTAAGCAAGTTTCCTCAATGTGTATTTTATCCAGTGCTAGGATCTTCATGATAAAAGCTGTATATAAAAGACATAAAGAAATAGAAAGGGAGACAGTAATTTTCTCCTCATAGCCAGCAGACATAATGTACGTGGTATGAGTTGTCCCATGAAGCCACTACAGTAGCATAGTGGCCTGCGTCGATCACCCTGTGAAGTACTGGCCATGGGGTTTAAAGGTCAATCTTACGGCAGGTCTAAAGAACCATTAGTCAGGGTTCGTAGCGACCTGGAAAAACCTTGAAAAACCTGGAAAACGAAAAAAAAAAATTCCAGGCCTTGAAAAGCCTGGAAAAATGGCTATAAGCCTTGAATTTTCCGCATCGGACCTTGAAAAATAATACGAAATCGAAAGTTCGTTACTTTATGTCCATTTTTTGGTTATTGATGGTATTTTTCGCAACAACAGACGCGACGAGTCTAAAAATAAATCTGCGTTTACGCCATTAACGCAAAGCGCCGAAAACTTCTGGAAATGGAAGTGCGCAAAGGGAAGTAAAATTGTAAAGTTACCGTACAATTTTTACTTCCCTTTGCGCAAAGTTACCGTACAATTTTTACTTCCCTTTGCGCAGTTAAATCCATTTCCAGAAGTTTTCGGCGCTTTGCTTTAACGACTTAAACGCAGATTTATTTTTAGCACTCGTCGTAAGTAATACATTCATTTATCTCATTTATAAAACCTATTTAAATAAGTCCAGTTATAGATAGACCTACTGTACTTGCGTCTGTATTTACAATGTAGGTCTATTTACAGTTTAATTTTTAACCATGGCCAAAATTAGCCTATAGGCCTAAGCAAGCGTTTGAACGAAATTTCTTGGTTTACCTCTGCATACGGGAATATATTTGACACAGTTTAAGATGGTCAGGAACAGAAATTGATGGCGATTCCATATCCTATAGCCTACCCTGTTATCAGAACCATGTCCCACTGTTCATTTCACCACATTTTTTGGAAATAAATATATTTTGAATGCTTTTTTATTATATTTATGATGAAAAGACTTATCCCGTTCTACCTCTGAAGGGTTATAGGCTAATTAGGATAGGCCTAGGCCTACATGTTTTCAATTTCAGATAACATGAATAACCGCCGATACACGAAAGTGGCATCACATCTGTCAAATCACTGTAATTAGGATAAATGAAAATCAGCAATTTTGTGGATAGGCCTATGTTATTTAAAAAAAAAAATTAAATTAAAATTTTTTTAAAAAATCTAAACAAACAAACGAAACACTACTAGGAGACCTACAGATGTGACATCATTTGTGACCAAGGAAAAAACTCTTGAGAGCTGAGATTATTTGGACTCCTTTTTTTTTCAGTGAAAAGTCACCATAGTTTTAATTCAAATTTCATACGCAACAAGGGACATATTCTCTTCTGTGGTAGTTTTGATTCAGCCTTCGGCTTTATTTCAAGACCTGAAATTCAGATTGGTGCATTTGGAACAGTAGCGGAAAATAGGAAGCATTTTCCTGTAGCACTGAAGAAAAAAAACAACTCAAATTGAAAAAGACAAATCATCCTGTGTTTTGTGCGACAGAAGATAAGGCATGCCGACAGTCACCTGGCATGATACGAAAAGATTTAACCTTATATCCACTGTTCACTCCATTGATAATATAAACAAGACAGTTAGAAAGACAAATTCTTTAGGGCAGAACAATTCAGAAGCCAGTGCTTGCAGAAAAATACAGCAAAAGTATGCGAGGTGTGGAAACTTCAGCCAACTATGTGCAAGCTACCCCTACCCACACAGATCCTATTTTTTATATTATTTCTTAGTTGAAACTGCCCTGGTCAATGGGCACATAACCTATAACACTGCCAACTCTACAAAAAAAGATCAAAGCGAAGATCAGGATGTCAGTATGACTTATTGAACCTGCTAGGAGCCGCGCTAGCGTAGTGGTTACCACACCGCTCTGGCGACCGGGTGATTCAGGATCAAACCCGGGCGACGGCATTTGAGGATTTTTTCGCCGACCGGGATTTGGACTGGATTAACTCGAGACCTGGCGAGGACATTTGAAGAGTGTCATCGACCAGGGATTGGCGGCTCCTGAGCCGACCCAGCTCTAATGGGTACCTCCGAAATCGGCGAGTATCTGCCTGAATGGCGAGGGACACCTGTCTCTGTACAAGAAAAAAGGGATACTCACGTAAAATCAATGTCAGGTTAGACATTAATAATAACCTGAGATTTCGCCTCGAGTATTAGCGGGCGTACGAAAAAAAAAAATTGAACCTGCTATTCTTCGACACAATGTGACACCTTCAAAACCACAGGTCACAACAACACGACTTACTGAGCACCACTTCATTGATAAATATGAAAGGGCAAGGTACAAACCAGACTGTAAAGTGTGTAAGGCTGCAGGGAACAGAAGCCAGACTTGCATGTACTGCCCAGATTGCAATGTACCTCTATGCCTGATACCCTGCTTCAAGTTATACCACATAGTCAAGGATTATCAACGTGGATCGTTGACAAAGACTCTTGCAGAGGCCTACAGCTACCACTCCAACCCCAGTTAATGAAAAAAGCAGCTCAAACTCCAACTAGAGGTACTTAACTACTCAAACATTTACAAACGCTCATTGTCAGATGCCACAGACGCAGAATACATTAAAAAAAGACAAACACGAAAAATACAGTTTTTTTTAAACATTTTATTCCAATTTTATTAGCCTTTTATGTTGATATACCTGGTTAATCGTTAAATCAATACGTCAATCAAGCTTATTTTATTCATTACCATCCATGTCACTAACATTTTATTGCGCTGATGTTGAACAAATTCACTAAAAACTTGGAAAAGATGTCTGTTTTTCAATCTTTTATGAATTTAAAAAAAAAAAAAAGTTCTTTTTAACAGAAATCTGCAAACACCCTTGGTAATGGGAGACGGTAATGCTCCGGATTGCTGATCAGCAAAGTGATAATTGTATCTGAGAAAATTAGATGAGGAAAATATTAGTTTCCCATCCTTGAAAATCACGTGCTGGACCTGGAAAAACCTGGAAAAAGCCTGGAAAATGCTTGAAGAAATTTGCTATGAACCCTGAAGTAGTGTTTTTTCAGTTTATAAAGTACTACAAAGAAGAAATAAACAGAATAGTGTGTAGATTCAATAAAGTTTTGATTACATGTGCATTTTTTTTCAGCAATATTACAATTGGCATTACAAAACAACTTCTGCAGGTCTTGCGGAGATTATGTGAGGACGGCAAACCGTGGGTCAGAGGAGTTCGGGGCCGCCGCTGGTGTGGGACGGGGTGATATCCTGTCATCTTGCCTCTTCATGCTCCTTATGGACGATGTCATCGGGGCATGTGGGGAGAGAGCAGGAGAGTGTTCGGTGGGGTGCTGGAAGATGGGACGGGTCTGTGTTTCAGAGCTGGCATTTGCTGGTGATGTTGCCCTGATTGCTAGGTCAGAGGCACGTCTCCAGTCCGGCCTGCGGGTCTGGGGGGGGGGGGGGGGGGGGGGGGGGGGGCTGGGGGGGGGGGGGAGGGGGGGGGGGGGGGGGGGGGGGGGGGGGGGGGGGGGGGGGGGGGGGGCTGGAGAGGAGAGGGATGGTCATGGGCAGCTCTGGAACAGAATCCATGGTGATGTCACGAGGGGAGAGAGGGTGTCGGATTGGGCTGGGAGAGCGGGTCCTGGGGCGGGTCGACCACTTTAAATACCTCGGGGCTATTGTGGACCGAGGGGGAGGCATCGGGGGGGAGTTGGCCAATCGGGGGGCGGCGGCTGGGAGACTTTTTCAGGCCATGGGTCGAGGATTCCTCGGCGGGAGAGAGGTTGGTGGGAGGGCGAAGATGGCTGTGTGCCGCTCCACCTGTGTCTCGGTCTTGACGTGTGGATGCGAGTCATGGGCGGTGACTACAGCCCATAAGGGCCAGATCGAAACCTCAGAAATGAGGTATCTGAGGAAGGTGGTTGAAGTAACAAGAAGAGACATGGTACGCAACCAGACGATACGTCAAGGCCTAAAATGCCACCCCCTACAGACCCAGGTAGGGCAGTCCCAACTGGGATGGTTTGGCCGTGTCTGCGGAGTGGGAGAGGATCAGATACCACGACAGGCATGGGAAACGGGGGGCCAGGGGTCCAGACCCTGAGGACGACCCAGAGTCCGCTGGGGGGACGGCATTAGACGGTCTTTGGGGGAACCGAGGGCTGGAGTGGAGCCGGGCCGGGAGGAAGACAGCCGATAGAATAGTCTGGCGCTCTCTCTTCCAAACCTCTACACCTCACGGTAGAAGGGGAACGACTAAGTAAGTAAGTATTACAAAACAAACTCATGCACATATCTAACTTACTGGTAGCATTACCAGGCAGACCTTGTTCTGAAACTCTTATGGTAAAAGAAGTAGATTCTGTGCTTCTGTATGGTGTGGAATGCTGGAGAGTAAGAGAGAAGGAAATGTCCAAACTGTCCTCCTTCCACACAATCTGCCTAAGGAAAATTCTCCGAATCTTTTGGCCTAATACCATCAGCAACCAAGAACTACTTATTTGGAGTAACCAGGAGGACATGCACACCATCATAGCTGGCAGACGCTGGAGTTGGGTTGACCACGTCCTCAGAAGGGACCCTGATACCATTACAAGAACAGCTATGCTATGGACTCCTGAAGGAAAGCGAAAGAGAGGCCAACCAAAAACAACCTGGCGGAGAACTGTGAAAGCCGAGATGCAAAGAATGAACCAGAGTTGGGGCATTGTACGAAGGATGGCCGCCAACCGAACATAGTGGAATCAATTTGTTGCTGCCCTACAAGATGCCACCAGGTGTGATGGCCACTGACTGCTTTGATGGTCGGCGGCTATGGATCAAAGAAGAAGAAGAGAAGTAGAGACAGACCATGTCTGACACAGGGAGAAGAGAAGTAGAGACAGACATTAATATTATGAGGAAGTCATGGAATGATGTGACCTTTGATCCTTGGGGAGCTAAAGGTTATTGACTGTTAAGATTCCTTTGGTTTTTATCTGCTCTTTTCTCTTATCACTAGAAATATTATTTAAATAGCCTTTAAAGTCTATTTTTATGACACTTAAAAAAAAAGAGCTGTTGTTAGAATCTTATTTAGTCATACATTAACTACATAAGTTAGCCGGATCTTTAATCAAATAGCGTTAACCTTGAAGATGTTTTTCTGTTATGAAATATTGCAGACATCCTGTGCAGTACTGTCATTTTGATGATCGTCTGCTCATCATCGGTAATGTCCCTTACCTCAAGTTTCCACAAACTGATGAGTTTGAAACAGTTTCTTCTTTAAGGTACTTCTTTCTCATTAGTAGAATTCTTTCATAAGCATTAGCACATCCTCAATTTCTTGTTCATGGTTGTCTCTGCTTAATTCTAGCTATTGTGAATCTTTCTGTCTTTAATCCTCTTGATCTTTTTGTCAGTAATCCTGTTAATCTTTCTGTATTTAACCATGATCTTTATGTCATTTGAGCCGTGGTAGCGCAGTGGTTAGTGCACTGGCTTCCTAGCTCAGTGGTCCATGGTTCGATCCCCAGTTGAGGTGGGATATTTTAGACCACAAACGGCTCCGGAGTTGACCCAGCCTCTTGAAATGGGTACCAGGGCAACTCTGGGAAGGTTAAGGTGGCCAGCATGGTGCTGACTACATCACCCCAAGTGTGCCGATGGTCAAGAAAATATGGACCTAACACCATATTCCCAATATGCCTCAATAGGCTTGTAATGGGATCCTTTACCTTTTACCTCCTTTATGTCATTAATTCTCTTGATCTTTCTGTTTTTAACCATCTTGATTTTTGTAAATCTTTCTGTTCTTAATTCTTTTGATCTTTATGTCTGTGACCCACTGATTTTGGTAAATTTTTCTGTTTTTAACCATCTTGATCTTGGTAATCTTTCTGTCTTTGATCAACCTGATCTTTCTGTCTTTAATCCTTGTGATCTTTTTGCCGCTAACAATCTTGATCTTTGTAAAAAAAATTGTTTCTTAATTATCTTGATCTTTCTGTCTCTAACACTCTTGATTTTGGTAAACATTTTTGTCTTTAATACTCTTAATCTTGGTTAAATTTTTCTGTCCATAACCTTCTTGATCTTACTACATCTTTCTATCTTCAGTCCTCATAATGTTGGCAAATCTTTCTGTCCATAACCTTCTTGATCTTACTACATCTTTCTATCTTCAGTCTTCATAATGTTGGCAAATCTTTCTGTCCATAACCTTCTTGATCTTACTACATCTTTCTATCTTCAGTCCTCATAATGTTGGCAAATCTTTCTGTCCATAACCTTCTTGATCTTACTACATCTTTCTATCTTCAGTCTTCATAATGTTGGCAAATCTTTCTGTCCATAACCTTCTTGATCTTACTACATCTTTCTATCTTCAGTCCTCATAATGTTGGCAAATCTTTCTGTCCATAACCTTCTTGATCTTGCTACATCTTTCTATCTTCAGTCCTCATAATGTTGGCAAATCTTTCTGCTGTTAATCCTCTTGATCTTGCTAAATCTTTCTGCTTTTAATCCTCTTAATCTTGGTAAATCTTTCTGTCTTTAACCCTCATGGTAAATCTTTCCATAACAAGGGATGGCTTGTATGGTTACTTGCTTGTATAGTTCATAATTACTTTCTGTTATATAAATTTCATTTAGTGCCAAAGTAAAAAAAATATAGTCTGATGAATTATTCTTAATTTGTTTAGATGTGCAAATTACGACTTTTCCTTTGGTGTAGGTACAGAGGAACTGTTCAAGTCTACGATTTCCTGGCCAACCAGCAAACACAAGGGATACCTGACATCTGTTTGTCATCCTATAGTGAACCAGAAGCATATGACTATAATATTGGACTGGCGGTTCCATATGACAGTGTCAACTAGTGATGTTATTGTGTGATAAAAGTCTGTTATGTGTCAGTTAGAGGAATGGCAGCAGCCGTATCATTATTTTTAATATGCCAGGATATGGATGTTAAACGCAGAGTTTTGTGACTTTTTGGAGGCAATATATTTGACAAGTTATATCAGCTGTAGCTGGATATTCTTATGGAAATGAGGAGTATTGAAACATTAAAGCCCAGGATTTTTGTTCTGAGATTTTCTGGTTTTAATATCATTTTTAAAAAGCAATATATATGTAAAGACATTGGGCAACGTTTTCTAAATTTTTATTTATAATAATTTTTTTATGAGGTGAGTCTTCATAGCTGTGCACTTGACATGAATGTCTACATAGCGTTTAATATTCACTGTTGTATGTCAAAGGTATGAAGGGATGCGACTAGTTTTGGGCTGTACACATGATACCCCCTTTGTGACAATGAGATACATGCTCGGATTGCTATCAATTAGATCCAGATATGCGAGGGCCCAGGCAAAAGCCTATATGCGGGTAACCACTGACAAAAGACACAATCAGAGAATGTAGCTGACATCAAAGGAGCCAGAATCAAGAGGGGGATGTCATGGATGGCACAGGCAGAGGCTATGATTGGTTAGGTGATCAGGGTTGAAAATGTATCCAAAGGGGAAGAGTGGAGTAAGTCAAGAGAGAACTGGATAAACTACCAACAGGTCATCATTAGCCTTGGCAGACTGTGGGGCAATAGAAAAGCAGAGCTGGAGATTAATCAGGTGATCATGCTGGGGATGATGACGCCATTGTGTACTCTGATGGGTCTGTAGTGTGTGGTGAGAAATCAGGATCGTGCTTCTCTGCGAGAATAAAGGGCAGGGTCGTCGCTGAACACAGTGGAGCCTACATGACAACAACCTCCAGCATAAGAATGGAGGTAGAGGCAGTTACTGCAGCACTGAGGTGGCTGTCTGAACCTCCATCAACCAGGGCAGTTATATTATCAGACTCTCAAGCCATGCTTCGGAAAGTTCAGAACAGATGGCTGCAGCAGGAATGGAAAACATCAATAGAATCCTCAAGTCTTCAAGAACTGGTGTGGATCTACTGTACTGGTCATGTAAGGGACGTGGCAATGAGAGAGCTGGCAGACTGGCCTTGAGAGCACCCATAGTAGCATTCATACTCTTCGACATTTGCTGAGGGAGACTGAGCACCTATTGGTTTGCCTGGAGTGCAGTGAGGTCAATTCTTATTAACAATTATGTCAAAGGTGTTGTTGGAGAATATGAAAACGTTATCTTTTTACAACATTGACACCCTTGCTGTTACCACCAGTATAGGCATACACAACTAAAGCAACAGCAGTGTTGTCTAGGGAACAAGTTTCCACAAAATACTCTATGAATAAACCAACAACTCAAAATCTGTAAAAATTCTATCTCGATATAATCTAACGACTCCACAGTACATCAGAGCAATGTGGTTAGAGATACTCATATAACCACCAGTACACAACCACTGCTAACTGTAAGAAAATCACTTATGTCACAGCAACAGCTACCTGTTTTCAAAACATACCTTGATCCTAGCAGCAACAACAACAACGACACAGCAGACAATTTTTCTGCCTGAAAATTTCTGTCTTTTGTACTTAGTCATTGCTGTTTTACCTTGTGGTGTAGAGGTTAGCCAGAGAGAGTGCCATGCTGTCATATCAGCTGTCTTCCCTTTGGTTTGGTTCCAGTCCAGTCCTCAGTCCCTCAGAGATTGTCTGATTGTCTGATCCCAGCAAACTTTGTCTCGTTCTAGAGGTCTTGTCCTCAGGTTCTTGCTTTCCCATGCTTGTCGTGGTAGCCAGACTTTTCCCGTTCTACAGACATGGCCAGATCATCACAACTGGGGGCTGTTCCACTTGGTTCTGCAGGAGCTTGGTTTAAAGGTCATGATGTATCGTCTGGTTGCAGATCTTGTCCCTTGTTACTTGAACCCTGTTCCATTCATGAATGTGAAGGAATGATGTAGGTGTATGTTGGAGGATGATGGAAGGCTGTTTGAGTGAACACTACTGTCAGTGTTATGACATGTGAGTACTATGTTAAGGTAAATGATAGTTGTAACTTTATACACCCATAGAATGTCTGATTAGTGTTAAAGAATGTTGTAAGTATGAAGATATTTTGGGGGACTTGTTGTGTTTTGAATGTGTGTGAGATTTGGTTTAGTTTGTGAAGGGTAAGAACTATTGGAAGGATTGAGATTAAAGTCTGATGTTCGAGATCGACTGTGATTTCAAGTTGAACTTTGCAAGTTTTGTTTGTGGTGTTAAAGGTCATAGTTGTTTTCTCATGCTTGATGCAGAGAATTTTCGGTCACTTTGAATGTTCATGTCTGTAGTATTAAAGTTTAAAGGTCGATTTCGGGGTAGGAGTGGCTAAGAGATATGGTGTCCGCCTCAAATTCTAGAGGTACTGGGTTCGATTCCCAGTTGAGGGAATATAATTTATGTGGTCCTAATGATGTCATACTCCCCCTGGTCTCTTGGGTAGTAAGATCGGATGCATAGCCTTCTCGGATAAGGGCGAAAAATAGGAGGTCCTGTGTGCAAGTTGCGCATATAAAACATCCCTCCGCAGTTGGAAATCGTAAAGAGTAGGCCATAAAGCCGCTGCCCTGGCTAAATTTAAAAATGATAAACCTACCTACCACAAAATTATTTATAGAATGTGTGATTCCTATTGTCACAGCGCTATTTCGCAGTGCATCTTAGGTATTGTGGTCACTCAGAAAGGCCGAGGTTAGCCGAACCGGTTGTGTCATGTGACTACCGGAAGTCGGGGGGGAAAAGGCGCAAAGTTGGGTAGTCAGACACTAGCCTTCATCCAGGAAGGACGCATATTTCCCTTTTGCCAGCGAGATTGCTGTGTGGTTCAGATAATGGACTATTAACTGAGTGCTTGCCATATTTCGGTCCTGGTGGATATTTACGTTGTATTTCTAGAGCAGTGAAGGGTCTAGGTTGTAATTTCTTCAGGCCGTAGTTTAATAAGATGTCAATAATGTGAGTGTGTCATTGTCACAGTTTTGCAGCTCAGGTGAGCGATATTCATTGCAGTGTTCTTGTAGGTCGTACCTTCGTGTATGATGCTGATAGATTAAGCTGCTTAGGCAAGTTTACATTGGTTTTTTCATTGTTGTATGTGATGCGTTGATTGGCCGTGTGAGGCCTTATTGTGTGTGTAAATAATTAAAGGGAAGTACCTGTTGAAGGTGTTATTTCTTATGTCAGCCATTGTTGTGTGGTTGTACCCTTGGAAGAACGAGCTTTTATTTATTATTATAAATCCACATTGCAGTAGTGTAACCAGTGGAGTGTTCTCCATGATAAGTTGTTCCTGACACCTATATACACACATTGGGATTCTTGTCTTTTTTAGTTTCGGTGACCGGAATTCTGACACCGGGTATAAAATTTTGCGTGCACCGTAAAAGACTGTTTAAGTTTTTGGCGGGGAAAATCAGCTGATGTGTGAGTAAAATCAGTAAAATATAAATCATTACACACTCGTTCTGGATAAACACAGCGCTAAAATTCTTTTGTGTACTATAACTTTGTTCTGTGTTCTATTTTTGATTGCATTTTTATTTGTTTGAAATTAGTTTTGACGGAGTTACAGACTTTTGAAAACAGCGTCATCATTTAAGGAAATTCATAAAATAAGTAATCTTTTTATTAATTTAATATCTAAAAATCGGCCCATTCGTTTGAGTTTATAATTATAAAGACTTCTCGAAGGGAAGCTAAAGATTATTTCCACATACTTTTTTTTTTGGTTTCATATCTTGAGAATGTGTGGTAGTCAGTTTTGTGAGTGTGGCATTACAAGAACAAGCATATTGTCACCAGATTTTATAGCATTTAAAATCCCTTTAAACGCATTCCTGATACCCACAAATCTTAAATAAGGTAGTAAAAAAATAACNTTTATTAAAGCACCATCTAGTAAATTTTTTTGCATTTTCATTCATTTATAATGATATTTAGCTACGTATATAAGCGTCAGAAAACATGTAAAGCTATAGATAGATTACTTCCACATAATTTGATCTATCTTTCAAGTCTTGTTAATCTTCTATTTATAATATGAATTTTTTTTTTAATTGTGTGTGAGATAAGGACTGTTCCATTGGTGCTCTTTGGTAGACAATCCTGTGCACACGACGGCTGCCAGCGAATTCTAAGTAACTGTTTGTATATCTTCTTTCATTCAAAGTTACAATGCAGGTAGTAAATTTAGAGAAACCAAATTCTAAATCTAATACCATCCTTTTATCAATGGCTAGAGTCAGAGATACATATGATAATTTAGAAATATTTATGAATGGCATGAAAGCTCAGATAGAGTCACTAAAATATTTAGAGTGGGATGGTAAACAAGTTGTTGTTTTCTTATTCGGGGATTATTTCCTTGTTTTGCTGGAGACACCACAGACATGGGTATATTCCTTGAGCTCCAGACAAACCAAACATTTTCATCAAAGACATAAAGAGAGCATACAACTTGCAAACCAAGAAGTTTGGCCATGTTGATAAGAGATTACAATAAATATATGAAATATGGGAAAGGGAATAAAAGGCAAGTGGCACATTACCATAATTGTTTACACAAACCAATGTTAGAGATTGAAATTGAAAATGTAGCTCCTCCTTACCTTCATATTTTATTAGGCATTGTTTTGAAACACCACAGACTCCTAGAACAGGTAGCTGATACAATAGACGCAAAGATATTTGAGAATTCGCAAGAGATACATGCAAACATTAGTACTTTTAAGAACTTGAAGAGATTTAGTAGGAACTGGAAATAGGCAGAAGAATTAGGAGCTAAAATTGAATTTTTCAGGTAGGTATTGAACTTTGTGAGGATAAGGAGGAGACAGATAATTTTAAAGTTAGACTTGAAAATGCACAAGATGCGCTGGCCAAACTTCAGTTTCAAGATCTGTGTACTAGGTCTGGTCCAGTTTGCTCACACATGGACAAGGTACTAGCCAAACACAAAATCATACAACAGGCTTATAATAGCAGAGCATTTATAGGGAATCACTGCCACAGATATCTCACACAAAAAGTTTATAAAGATCTTACAAGAGCAATCATTACACAAACACTGAAAATTACAGACAAACAAGATATAACTAACATAGCTTTTATTGCCCAAGAACAATTCAACTCACTGAAAGAAGCATTTGAGAAAGTACACAACAAAATATCACACAGTAAACCAATTAGTAAAGAATCAATAACAGCATCGATAGAGACTTATATGTCTTTGTTCAGAAAGCTATTCCCTAGTAAGACAATTCATAAACAGCACATATTAGAAAAACATTGCGCAGACTGGATCAGAACTCATGATGTATGATTGAGATAATTGTTAGCTCTCATGTTCTGGGGACAATTGGGTGTGTTATTTTAAGGTTATAAATGTGGACATGCAATTTAAACTTTCAATAATTAATGTTTGACGCATGAAACCAAAACAAAAACTTTGATATCCATTTTCTGCAGGTTTTCTACTTTTGATTTCTGTAATTTGTTATGCATGTTGATTGTGACCGATTGAGTGAAAATTGCATTATAAACAAAACCATAACAAAAAATGTAAAAAAAAAACGTAAATTTTACACTATTTCAGACTATTATATCTTCTGTTCTAATTGTGATAAAATGTTTGTTCTTGTTCTAAAATTTACTCTAACATTTCTAGTCTAGCTTTATGCAAAATTAAAGCCGGTATTTATAATAATAAAGTAGCATAAAAGCAATTCAAACATGTTTTGGGGACAATTGGGTGTGTTTTTTTAAGGTAATAAATGTGGACTTGCAATTTAAACTTTCAATAATTAATGTTTGACGCATGAAACCAAAACAAATCTTCGATATCCATTTTCTGCATGTTTTCTACTTTTGATTTCTGTAATTTGTTATGCATGTTGATTGTGACCGATTGAGTGAAAATTGCATTATAAACAAACCATAACAAAATGTAAAAAAAAAAACGTAAATTTTACACTATTTCAGACTATTATATCTTCTGTTCTAATTGTGATAAAATGTTTGTTCTTGTTCTAAAATTTACTCTAACATTTCTAGTCTAGCTTTACGCAAAATTAAAGCCGGTATTTATAATAATAAAGTAGCATAAAAGCAATTCAAACATGTTTTTGGGACAATTGGGTGTGTTTTTTTAAGGTAATAAATGTGGACTTGCAATTTAAACTTTCAATAATTAATGTTTGACGCATGAAACCAAAACAAATCTTTGATATCCATTTTCTGCATGTTTTCTACTTTTGATTTCTGTAATTTGTTATGCATGTTGATTGTGACCGATTGAGTGAAAATTGCATTATAAACAAACCATAACAAAATGTAAAAAAAAAACGTAAATTTTACACTATTTCAGACTATTATATCTTCTGTTCTAATTGTGATAAAATGTTTGTTCTTGTTCTAAAATGTACTCTAACATTTCTAGTCTAGCTTTACGCAAAATTAAAGCCGGTATTTATAATAAAAAAGTAGCCTAAAAGCATTAATTAAGCCCTATCAAAAATAAACATCGCCACATGTTTTTCCCATTAGGAAGCTGACCACGTGACCTCTGTCAAGTGGGCTATAAATAGCGCGGTCGGGGAAAAAGGGGAAATAACCAAAAGATCGCTCGCAAACAGCCGTGAGATGTAAAGGAAAATGAATTGAGATTAATAAAATATGAAACTGGGACAAAATAAAACAAATTTATTTTAAATGTACTGGCCCAGAAAACTGGCCTCCCATCATAAGGGTTGGGGGAAAAAAAGCGCTAAGTACTGGCCTCTTATTCTTTGAGAGTTAATTGCAGTGTTGTGAGATGCCATGTGAGGTTGTGCTGTGAGATGCTATGTGAGGTTGTGCTGTGAGATGCTATGTGAGGTTGTGCTGTGAGATGCTATGTGAGGTTGTGCTGTGAGATGCCATGTGAGGTTGTGCTGTGAGATGCTATGTGAGGTTGTGCTGTGAGATGTTATGTGAGGTTGTGCTGTGAGATGCCAAGTGAGGTTGTGCTGTGAGATGCTATGTGAGTTTGTGCTGTGAGATGCTATGTGAGGTTGTGTTGTGAGATGCTATGTGAGGTTGTGCTGTGAGATGCTATGTGAGGTTGTGCTATGAAAAATTCTCAAGAGATTTCTGGCCTGATGTCTTGAACATGTGGGCACATGATGACCCTAGACGTGAAAACGCCGGTCAATCAATCAATCAATACATTTTAGCTTCCCAAGGAGCATAGGCTTCAACAAACACATACCAACTCCTCCTGTCACTTGCCATTTGCTCACGTTCTTTCCGTGTTTTCCTCATCATTTTTGCTTCTGTCTCCATTTCTCTTCTCCATGTGTGCTTTGTCTGCCTCTCTTACAAAACGCCAATGTGTTATGGATAATGCAGTGGCATGAGTCAGAGGTCAGAGTCATGCATATTGTGAACATGCTGATATTATGTAATCTGCATATAGACAGGATTTACTGATCTGGTCAAATACAGTATAATTCAGTGATTGAACTATCAAGAGCATGTTGTCACATTATTTCTGCACAATGTCCTGTTTGTGTGCGTCCACTCCGTGACTGTAAGCTGTGTTGGCAGTGGAAGTAAAATGACCCTGCTTTCTTTAACCCCTAGACTGCTGCCACATTTGGTAAGTGATAATGAAGTATACTTAATGCAAGTAAAATTTACACATTATATTTAGTGCATGAATAAATTACACTTGTACTGTTGCTTTTCAGTCCTTCATGACCCTTCATCTCTCCAAGTAGCAAAGGTTTTCAACAAACACATGCCAAGTCCTTCTGTCACGTTCCATCAGCTCAAAGTTTTCCAATTCTTGTCATTTCTGTCTCCAGGTCTCGTCTGCATGAAGAATTAATGAAGGAGATCAAAATCAGCTAAAATATTTTGGCCATGTAAAAAGACATAACACCGGACACTGAAGACTATAACAGAAGGCAGAATTGAAGGGAAACGGGCGAGAGGAAGCCAGCACTATAAGTCATGAGATGGACAGGAAAGAGTCTGTCAGAGTGTGCCATCAAGACAAGAGACAGGAAAGAGTCTGTCAGAGTGTGCCATCAAGACAAGAGACAGGAAAGAGTCTGTCAGAGTGTGCCACCAAGACAAGAGACAGGAAAGAGTCTGTCAGAGTGTGCCATCAAGACAAGAGACAGGAAAGAGTCTGTCAGAGTGTGCCATCAAGACAAGAGACAGGAAAGAGTCTGTCAGAGTGTGCCACCAAGACAAGAGACAGGAAAGAGTCTGTCAGAGTGTACCATCAAGACAAGAGACAGAAGACGTTGGAGATCCAGCGTAGCCAACCTTCATTGTGGAGATGGCAGCTGATGGTGATGATGTACAGTGCAGCCCACTTAAGTGCAACTCGCTTAAATCGAATTTTGCTTAAGTAGAAGCATTTATGAAGTTCCTGGCCACATGCCTTCTTTGGCTTTGTTAAAAAAAAACTCCAGTGAAGTCGAATTCTGATAACTAGAATTTTCGGATAAGTCACAGTAATTTATCTGTCCCAATTTAAATTTGGACTGGCATAACTGGAAGTTCTACTGTCATCGCCTAAATTACACTACTACGCGGCCGTACATATTTTTATTTTTGGTGATAACATGTTAATAAACGTCCATGCGCCCGTCAGTTTTATTTTTATTTTATTAGCGAGCAATGTCGGCTTAATCGTCAGGCCGACTGGTTTAGGAGAAAAAAGGGCTTGCATAAAACTGTGACAGCAACGGGACTATGCGTTTGAGATCTGAAGCTAAACAGAGTGAAATCGAGGCCTGTGAACAGTAAATAATAAACATAAAGTAGTATTTGGCAGACACTGATAAGACAGAAGGAAGGAAATCAATAGACTTGACTAGACAACAGAAAAGTCCCCATGTCAGGGGATTTAACTCCTACAGCGGCTTACTTGTCATGCAGTAGTTATCGTTCTAGGAATCCATGTAGAAACCGCTAATAGAGCACGCTAAAATACTAAGCCAATAATGCTATTCGAACGTTTTTACACTTGCTACTATGATACTAGCAATTAACTTGACACTATGTTTTAGCCTTCGCTAAATTGATTTTGAAAACTTTAAAAGATGCAGAAATGAAAATTTAAAAGCAAAATACCTGTTTCTGAATGGTTAAAATAATTCCCTCTTATTCTGGCGTAAATGTCCATCTTTGAGCAAAATTCGGATAAGCAAAATTTCGAATAAGTTTTGATGATCCCGGCGGCTTCTACTTATCCGGACTGCACATGTTTGTCTTCATATATCTTTGTCTTTCTGTTTGTCTTCATATATCTTTGTCTTTCTGTTTGTCTGTCCACCTCCATCCATGCATGCATCCACCCAGGCATACATCCGTCCATCTGGCCGTTTTCCTGCCTGCCTATCTATATATGTCTGTCTGTCCACCCGTCCGTCTGTATATGTCTGCCTGTTGTTTGATTGTCTGCCTGTTGTTTGATTCATCTATCTATCTCTCTTTCTGTGTCTTCACACAAGTATATCTGTTTATCTGTCTGTCTAACTGGTGTGCGTGTTTATCCATTTGTCTACAAAACAAAATATATCCAACCATCCATTTGTCTGCCCATTCATTTGCCTGTCTACCAGGACACCCATCAGGAAGATGGATAGACTGCATTTATAGATAAGATATGGTGTATTCCGTCAGTAAAAGCAAAATACTAGACGCAAGAAATAAAACCGATTCTTCCCACAACGCTTTACAGCATTTATGGTTTGGTTTTAAGGACCATGGGAGCCGTGGTAGCGCAATGGTTAGTGCACTGGCTTCCTAGCTCGGTGGTCCATGGTTCGATCCCCAGTTCAGGCGTGATTTTTTAGACCGCAAACGGCTCCGGGGTCGACCCAGCCTCGTGAATTGGGTACCAGAACATCTCTGGGAAGGTTAAGGCGGCCGGCGTGATGCTGACCATATCACCCCTAGTGTGCCGATGGTCAAGGATATACGGGCCTAACACCGTATTCCCAATATGCCTCAAAAGGCGCGTAACATGACCCTTTACCTTTTTAAGGACCATATTCATTGCATACGGGCAACTTCATCAGTGCTCCGATCTCCTCCCTAAGATCACACAAGGAGGATCTCAGCACAGTGTACGAACTCTGTAGCACCAGCGAGGACTCCAATGTGTGTATACAGGAATCACACTGTTGCGCACATATTAGTCTGTGACGCACAGATTACGGTAGGTAGGCATACAAATGTAAAAGTTATGGCTATTTGTCTGATGAAAAGTATTTAATTGAGAATATGATTCTGAGAGTAAGGGGACAGAACCCGGATCGGTCGATGTTAGATTCGATTACATGGGTTATCTTTTGTTATATTACAGTCTGGCGTATAAATACTGTTTATGTCATTTTTGCGTCGGGTATGGCCAGAAACAGATTGGTCTTGTTTAAAATGTTTATGACCTGAATTTATATGTATTCCTTGACTAGTTAAGGTGATTGGCTCTTATATCTTTGTATCTTTGTATTTCTATGTCGGACTATTTTGTGAGCTGAACTCTGGGGGTGAAAGGCGTTGTTAGGCATGCGCAGGGGTTCTTGGGAGAGAACAGGAAGGCTGTCATGTCGTCCTGTCTATGGCTGGATATTTAGAAAGTTTAAAGAGTGATTTGTGGTCTATTCTAGGAAGGAGATGGTGTCTCTGTATAATGGTATTATCAGAGATTCTCCTATGTTGATTATTAACGCCTAGGAATGGCGGGCGTTATTCGCTTGTATGTGTTTTCTAAACCAAGGTAAAACAAAACCCTTTTTTGCTGAACTTTGTTGCTAAGCCGAAACGAGAGACGTATTATCGTGCATCTCGGATTGCTGACCACAGATGAAGATGACATGTAATTTAGCAGCACCAGATTACTCCAGTAACCAGCTTATTGATAGCAGAAATAGATAGAAGCAATGAGGACATTTATGATCATATATCGAAGTAATCCTGCTTCATACTTCTCCATCCCAGGTGAGCGAAGCTCACGGAGGAGGAGCCATTTTTGATTCCCGCCATTGTAAGACTATCGTCGGAGAACAGAAAATGTCTTACTACCTGATGATAGTACAGAGAGCTAGATAATATAAAAACCCATTACTGTGGTTTAACTTGGTCGTCATAAACATTGGATGAACTTTCGGCTTGAGAATCTTAGCCAGGAGAAGGTTCGGTCAGTGAACCATTATTGTTGATGTTGTATGTATCCACCTTAACTGACGCGATTAGTCAGTTAGAACCTGAGACGATAGACAACCAGGAGATTGAGTGTTGCCCTTCTATCGTTCCTTTATATTGATGTACCACATAACTATACACCTGATATTGTCACCCATTTTCAAATATACGATGATTGTTGTGCCAACGTGTTCTAATGACTGTAGCTATATGTCAGTGTGTGCGTCCGATTAAATGTCTGAGAAATCTTACAGTGGTTCCAGCAGTTATTGACTACCATGCATATGATTGGAGTGAGTGTCCTGTGTACTAGTAGAAATATCATCCATTCGCGTCTTCATTAATTGATGTCTACACTCACACATTCATTCAAGCCACACGCATCTAACAGTACACCGTGTCAGGGCCCCAACCTTCGGTGGCCTGGCCTATTTAACTAACAGTGTGACTGGACGAGCAGTATCAACAACCTGATAGTGGTTAGCGCTTGGAACGAACACCACAGAAACTGTAAGAAGGAAAGAATCACGCAACACACACATTTTATAAATATTTTTGTGGTGGGTAGGTTTCTTTTTAAATTTTGCCAGGCCGTATGGCCTACTCATCACGATTTCCAACTGCCGTGGGATTTTTAACGTGCGCAACTTGCACACGGGACCTCCTGCTTTTTCGCCCTTATCCGAGAAGGCTACGCATCCGATCTCACTACTCAGGAGATCTCACTACTCAGGAGATCTCACTACTCAGGAGATCTCACTACCTAGGAGATCTCACTACTCAGGAGATCTCACTACCCAAGAGATCTCACTACCCAGAAGATCTCACTACCCAGGAGATCTCACTACCCAGGAGATCTCACTACCCAGGAGATCTCACTACTCAGGAGATCTCACTACCCAGGAGACCTCACTACCCAGGAGATCTCACTACCCAGGAGATCTTACTACCCAGGAGACCTCACTACCCAGGAGATCAGTGGGGAAGTATGACATCATTAGCAACCACTGGTTCTGACCATCAATTATATTCCCTGTACTGGGAGCGAACCCGGTACCTTCAGAATTAGAGCCGGACGCCATATCTCTTAGCCACTTCGACACCCATACAGCAATCATGAAAAAAAAAAGAAAATGAAAGTAAAGATACAATTATTATTGCACCTTAATAAACACGTCTTAAATTGTTACCTGCAAGCTTTAGGCACAGGACCAGCTAGTTTATCTTGTAATAACTGATGTCTGTAAATCCCAGTTTTGTCTATTCTATCGAGGAACCACGAAATATGTTTTCATAATCTACAGTAAGAAAGAGCGTTCTTCAATGTTATATAGAACCATTCCTAACACATCGGAGTGAGTTATGGACAATTAGTAAAGAAATAGAAAAAAAAAAACCACTAGATGTCACAAAGATGTTGTTTCACAGAAGAATGTTAAAAATAAGGACATCCAAACAGAGTAATGTCCTGAAAGAGGCCAGTATACAAAGGAAGCTTACTCCCCATGTTAGAAAGAAGCAATCAACGCTTACTCCCCATGATAGAAAAAAGCAATCAACTTTCTTTTGGCATGTTATGAGAAGAAGAAAACTGGAATATATCGTCACAACAGGGAAGATTGAAGGACAACAGGGAAGATTGAAGGACAACAGGGAAGATTGAAGGACAACAGGGAAGATTGAAGGACAACAGGGAAGATTGAAGGACAACAGGGAAGATTGAAGGACAACAGGGAAGATTGAAGGACAACAGGGAAGATTGAAGGACAACAGGGAAGATTGAAGGACAACAGGGAAGATTGAAGGACAACAGGGAAGATTGAAGGACAACAGGGAAGATTGAAGGACAACAGGGAAGATTGAAGGACAACAGGGAAGATTGAAGGACAACAGGGAAGATTGAAGGACAACAGGGGAAGATTGAAGGACAACAGGGAAGATTGAAGGACAACAGGGAAGATTGAAGGACAACAGGAAGATTGAAGGACAACAGGGAAGATTGAAGGACAACAGGGAAGATTGAAGGACAACAGGGAAGATTGAAGGACAACAGGGAAGATTGAAGGACAACAGGGAAGATTGAAGGACAACAGGGAAGATTGAAGGACAACAGGGAAGATTGAAGGACAACAGGGAAGATTGAAGGACAACAGGGAAGATTGAAGGACAACAGGGAAGATTGAAGGACAACAGACAGAGCAACGCAAAGAGAAAAGATACTAGACAGTTTAACATCGTGGCATGGAAAGAAGTCACCAACAGAATTGATGAATAGTACTGGAGACAGGAAGTTGGGGAGACACATGATCTCCTACGCCACCAGGCATGGTAATTGAAAAAGAAGAATCTATAGAACCTGAAACTATACAAGAGATTACAGGTTCAAACATTGTTAATGGAAAAGATCGTCATTCAGTTAATTCTAAATCCATCATCACCATTTAACTGCTTGCAACATAGGCCTTCAAGGAAATTACACCAAGCCATCATGCCATGCGCCACCCTTCCAAGGTCTTTCCTTGTCCTGTTTATCTTCTTCATTTTATTGACGGTTTTTAAAAACAATTTCTGTAGTATTGGGTAACCAGCCTCGCCTCTTTAACCGTCTTCTATGGCTTGCCTTGGAGCCCTAGTACCACATAGGCGTAGTGCTAAGTTAAACTGAAGAGAGGCCGTTTTAAAGAACACTATATATACACACTTGTGTCGCATCTTCTTCTTCCTTTTGTGTTCTTTACGGAACATGGAAACACCACTGTAGCCTGTTTCCTTGCAGGAAACCTGCTCGAAGAATTTGCCCGCTCCCTGTAGCACGGGTTTCTTTAGCAATCTTTTACACGATGAGGTTGCTAACCCCATAAACAACCTAACATCAGTGGCCATGTACTACATGCTTGATGGTGTTAATGGCCATGTACGACATGCTTGAGTGTGTAGTAGTCCTATTCTATATTTGTCTCTACAAAGACACCCCCCCCCCCTTTCCCGGAAACACCACGGGGCTGTGCCGCACCTCACACACAATTAACTTATTTATCTATGTCGCTTTCACACACATACACACACACACACACACAACTAAACTGCGACGTGCCTGGTACTAAACTGTCTCGGCTACGGCCGTTCCTATGGATCTACTGGCTACGTAGAGAGTGGGATCATGATGCATTGGCAACTATTTAATCTCCATATAACTGTGCCCAAGCTCGCGCCCTGAGGGGACACTCCCGCATCACCCTATGGTGTCGACACAACACGGGAAGTAGCAGTTACTGGTTATAAGCATCTCGCCCAATGGGCGAAGGGCATGGCGCCAGGGGCTACCTTCGTCTTTGCCCGTTTCACAACGCGTGTTTGGGGAGACTCCAAACTCTCGCTGCCATATAGAAGCGTGCTTGTAACATAGCAGCTTTGATCTTCATTGTGAGTTAACAACTTATGCTAAGCAAGAAAGAAGGATCAACACCTTCCATCTCCGGTGTCTGCGTCACATCCTCGGTATCTCGTGGACGGATAAAGTGACAAATGTCGAGGTGCTGTCACGTGCTGGCCTTCAAAGCTTGTATACACTACTTAGACAGCGCAGATAACGCTGGCTTGGCCATGTCCGCCGCATGGAAGATGGTCACATCCCTAAAGATATCTTCTACAGACAGCTGAAAAAAAAAACAGTTGGGCTACCGCAGCAGAGGTTCAAAGATGTGTACAAGAGAGACATGAAGGCACTAGACAACAGAGGTTCAAAGATGTGTTCAAGAGAGACATGAAGGCACTAGACAACAGAGGTTCAAAGATGTGTACAAGAGAGACATGAAGGCACTAGACAACAGAGGTTCAAAGATGTGTACAAGAGAGACATGAAGGCACTAGACAACAGAGGTTCAAAGATGTGTACAAGAGAGACATGAAGGCACTAGACAACAGAGGTTCAAAGATGTGTACAAGAGAGACATGAAGGCACTAGACAACAGAGGTTCAAAGATGTGTACAAGAGAGACATGAAGGCACTAGACAACAGAGGTTCAAAGATGTGTACAAGAGAGACATGAAGGCACTAGACAACAGAGGTTCAAAGATGTGTACAAGAGAGACATGAAGGCACTAGACAACAGAGGTTCAAAGATGTGTACAAGAGAGACATGAAGGCACTAGACAACAGAGGTTCAGAGATGTGTACAAGAGAGACATGAAGGCACTAGACAACAGAGGTTCAAAGATGTGTACAAGAGAGACATGAAGGCACTAGACAACAGAGGTTCAAAGATGTGTACAAGAGAGACACGAAGGCACTAGACAGCAGAGGTTCAAAGATGTGTACAAGAGACATGAAGGCACTAGACAGCAGAGGTTCAAAGATGTGTACAAGAGAGACATGAAGGCACTAGACAACAGAGGTTTAAAGATGTGTACAAGAGAGACATGAAGGCACTGAACATGAAAGAAGCTCCCACAACATGCAGAAGAGAAAAAAAAAAGAAACACGTCGAAATGAATACCAGAAAAAAGAGCATCTGATGCCTAATACCTCAGGGGCGCATTCCCATACTAAGTCATAACTGAAGGGGCTAATACTGTCTTTTCGTCGTGTAGGTTATCACTAATCATTGTTTTCCGCGTATAACAACAGGCGCAAAACGATATATTTCTTCGCTTTCAATATTTTTTAGACACTAGAAAGCTTGTTCACAAAGTAGTGAAGTGTTGCAATCCCGGTCAAAACTTCATGTGAAATTTGGAGAAACATTTAGGATTTTTTCGCCATAATCCAAATTATTTGTTTATTTGCAGCACAGCTTGGAATATTCCGAGAAATCTCAGGGTGTCACATAAACCTGGTTGGAAAACAGTGGCCTAGATAGCTACATAAATTTAAAATAGATTGGACTCGCGTGCTGTCCCGGATCAATGATGGTCCATTGTTGCAAGTAACATTGAATTGGGAATCGTGACATTTTGCATGTAATAATGTTTCGTAGAATTGCTTCGCGGACAGTTTTACTATTGTCTGGTCACCACACATGACTGCAAGGTCGGGGTCAATTCGCATAAATGAAAACAATCTGTTTTCTTTGAAAATGCCCTAAATGTCCTGGAAACCATCGCTTACCACAACAATCGATGAAGGCCAGTTGTCAGGCAGCATTTACATGAAAACAACTTGTTTATGCCCCGATTTATTTGATAAGAACATGTTAGCGGTCAAATACTGGTTACAGCCATTTTCTTCATAACTGCAGACTTTTCCCGCGTAATTGATGCATATTTATTTCGTTATTCACTATTTAAAAATTTTTCAAGTTTTTCTTTTATATTAATGATGTAAATTTCCCGTTCAACCCCTGATGGGTTATAATTAGGATTAGTTTGTTTTCAATTCCAAATAACATGAACAAACTGCCGATATGGGAAAGTGGCATCATACCTGTCAAATCATTGTAAATAGGGCAAATCACAATTACCAATTATGACTGTATGTTAAAAAAAACAACCCAAACAAACAAAAACCAGATAAAACCGAACAAAATCAAACAAACTCCAAACAAGATGATATTAAGGGGGAGGGGTGTAAAGGCCTGGTGGTTCCAGTTATATAACTGACTTTAACAGATATTTAATTGTCTTTCACCTGTTAAAAGTCATATGTATTGTAAGAACAGCATCAGACCTTCACATTCACAGCCACTACATATTAACCCTTGTTCGTGTTAAATATTGTTTGACTATATTATGGAGTTCCATAAGTCTGTCTATTCTTAACACCTCTTCTATATTTATAGGTAAATTTGATGCCTGCAAATAACACTGGACAACAGCCAAAATGTATCCGATACAAAAGTAGCTATTTTAAACTAATTTGGACACGCTGATCACGAATATGAACTTAAAAATCGCGAATTAGCTCTAGTTTTGAAGATTCGGGGGGGGGGGGGGGGGGGGGGGGGGGGGGGGGGGGGGGGAGGGGTGTGTTCAGTAGGCTGGTGGCTTCACCTTCCCGACGCAAATGACCCAGTCCTTCTCTTCTCTATAGCCCTGGCGTGTGATTCCCCAAGAGACGGATAGCCTTGAGCGCCAATTGAATGACGCAATCTGCAGCAGTCATTGCAACCACATTTCCTCCTTGTCATCATTTGTCTTGTGGATTCTGTGAGTGCAGACGTGTCGTTCAAGATGCCTCGTGAATGTGGGAACAGTGCGGATTAGTTTTGCTATATTTGCGGACAAATAACTTTGCTATCACAAAGGCGACCCATCACACCAATGATAAAGAAAGCTTATAGACTTTCTTTCGATTGTGAGATCAGGGACCAGGACTGATATTGGGCCCCACACATATGTTGTCAATCCTGTGCAACGAATCTGCACTGCTGGTTGAACCGAAAAGGACGATCGATGCATTTTGCAGTTCCAGTGGTGTGGAGGGAACCGACAAACCATCTTAATGATTGTTACTTTTGCATGACTCCTCCAACTGGACATGGTATTTCTAAGAAGAATAAGCGGCATGTGAGCTATCCGAATTTTCCCTCTGCTATGCGGCCAGTGTCTCACGGGGAAAGACTTCCAGTTCCGCACCCACCAGAATCTTATACTCTGGATGATGAAGAAGATAATAAGGCCAGTGGACATCCGTCACCCGTGAAAGCATCTACATCAAGAGATCCTGATTTCGTGCCTATTGAAGAGTCTGCACAGCCACATAAAATTATCCAGAGTGAATTGAATGATTTAGTGAGAGATCTGGAATTGCCAAAAAATAAAGCAGAGTTGTTGGGGTCCAGACTGCAGCAATGGAATCTTCTAGAAGAGAATGTGCATGTGTCTGTGTTTCGTGCTCGGCAAAAAGATCTGCTTCCATATTTCAAAATGACAGATAACCTCATTGATTGCGTTGATATAGTGGGTCTGATGGTAGCACTAAACATCAACAAAGACGGTGATTGGAGGATGTTCATTGATTCGTCCAAGTTGAGCTTAAAAGCTGTGCTGCTCCATAATGGTAACGTTTTACCATCTGTTCCACTCGGGTATGCAGTCCACATGAAAGAAACTTACAACAACATGAAACAGCTGTTACACATCATCAACTATGACAAGTATAAGTGGCAGATTTGTGGTGACGTGAAGGTCATTGCCATCTTGATGGGGCTACAGCAGGGTTACACAAAGTTTTGCTGTTTCCTCTGTCTGTGGGACAGCCGTGCCAGGACTTCCCACTACAAGAAAAAGGATTGGCCCCAACGACAATCACTTGAACCGGGGAAAAATAATGTACTTAACGAACCACTTGTAGAATCCAAAAAGATCTTGCTCCCTCCTCTCCACATCAAATTTGGACTAATGAAGAATTTTGTAAATGCCATGGATCGAAATGGGGCAGGATTTTTATACCTTCGTGATAAATTTTCAAGACTTAGTGAGGCCAAAATCAAGGAAGGTGTATTTGTCGGTCCACAAATACGTCAGCTCTTCTGAGATCAGCGTTTTTATGATATCCACACAGGTGATGAAAAGTTAGCTTGGAATGCTTTCCAGCAAGTGGCCACAAACTTTCTAGGAAACAATAAGGTTGACAATTACCAGGAGCTTCTAGAAACCCTCTTGCAGCACTACGAGAGACTAGGGTGCTTCATGTCTATGAAATTACACTTTTTACACTCTCATCTGGATTTCTTCCCTTCTAACTCCAGTGCTATCAGTGACGAGCACGGGGAACGATTTCATCAAGACATTACTTCCCTCGAAAAAAGGTACCAAAGGAAATGGAATGCAGCAATGCTAGCAGACTATTGTTGGACCCTTGTGAGATGCTCCAGAAACTCATTACAAGCGTCAGGCAAAAAGGCGTCGCTGTGAATCATTTCCGCTATGAGCATTATTATCATATGGTTTGTATTTGCAAATGTGTAAAACGTGTTTTATAGATATTTAAAAAAACTAGAGCTAATCTGGTGTTTTAACGGCCATTTTCATATTCAGCAGCCCAAACAACATAAAGGTAACTTGGTTTAATCTCAGATACACACAAAAAGTCAAAATTTGTTGTCCAGTGTAATCTAATATTGGTATTCTCATTTGTTCATACCTCTTACATTTTAACAAGAAATGTTCTATATTACTGTCTTGAAGACATACTGCACAGTAAGGTTCTTCTATTCTGAAATAGCCTTTTCCCAGCTGTAGTCTGAGAAGTTTCTTATTACTGGGAATTTTCAATTCCCTAGATATCTGACATTTTCTTGTTGGAGCTTTGAACATTTTACAAGTATATGCAAGTCTTCCTTTCAGATTTTTATCCCTCTCTGCTTTCCATTCATCTGTTATTAAATCTCTAATTAAGTTCTTAATCCCTGACTTACCCATCCCTACATTTATTAGATTTAATATTAGATTTTCAAGCTTGTTATTTTAAGCAGCTGTACTTTCTTAAACCAGTGTTGCATGTGGTTAGGTGTAATGGAGGTTCGTAATCAAAAGTGCTCTGTTTTTATTGTTCTTTCTTGTATATATAAAAAAAAAAAAAAATTTATGTCAATTTCCCCATGTCGTAGATTTATAAAGATAGGTCAGAAGATATTTATGGTCCCGTCTGAGCAGAGGTGATAGTGGTAAATAAGTGAGGTTAAAGGTATAAGAAATAGCTTTCACGAGTGAATAATTTAAGGGTAGAATCTGTCTCTGGATTGAGAAGATACTCTAATCCAGCCTGTCTTTACGACTGTAATTTATTATAAGACTATCCTACTCTCCATACATGTAACGTATACGTTTAACCACTCACACACACACACACACAAATATGTGATTACAAGACACACAGCCGTAAAAAAACAATGGTTATTGGGTATGGGTCTGACCGACATACAAAGTTTAGTTAGTTTGTTGTTTATTATCATTTAAACTTCACAACATCGAATATCAAAGAATCAAATACATCAAAATTACGTATAGAGAATTAACAGAATGCCTATGCCCTCCCCTCGGTGAGATGATAAGAACCCAACCAAGTTAATAATCCCAAAGGTCAAAAAGGTTTGCAATAGGTTACAGTATATAGACAGTAAAGTGAGCAACATTTCTAATACGTGCTATCCCATAAAGTAAACAATTGTTAAAGCCAAAATAAGATAGTTTGGTACAAGAAAATATTCAATCTCTCTCTCTCATGCGTGGCCACGTTCTCTGTTTCCTTAACTAATCTGGTGTCATTTCCAGTCATGCATAATTATCCTGGATATAGTTATCGATATTGGAAATGTCAGGTTTCATTGGCAAACTTGGCCCCAGTCCAGCCTTAACAGTAACTTTATAAAGGTGGACGCCAAGTTTGGTGAGGTAATTCTGGATCGATCTTATCACCTTGACTAGTTAATGCTAGAAAAATCGAGATAAGTGTTCACCACATAGAACGGGAAACGAATAGTTCTGGTATTTGGACACAGCTAGTTGCTACAAATTGTTACTGATGTTGGTATGCGATTGATTAGATAGATCCTACCGGCTAACTCTGGTGGGTGCCGATTCTGAAATAGCGTGATTCGTCTGGATAAATATCCTCTTGGAATAAAACGACTATCAGAAGTCGGGAGAACAGTTATTGTTATTTCACCACAATGGGCTAATAAAATGCAAGAAAATATATCTGGGTATTTGGTCAGTCCCCGTTAAAATTTTACTTATTACAATGTTCGTTCGTCTCTGTGGCCCGTCCTGTTCACAACTGAAACTTGGAGACGCGTCAGACAACAGAAGACAACTTTACTTCCACTCAGTAAAAAGTCGAGATACGGCCCAAGATATGGCCAAATAAAAAAAACGCTGGTCGCTGTTGAACAAGTTGCCTAAAGGATATAGGAACATTATGAAACACTTACTGCTAATAATATATATATATATATATATATATATATATATATATATATATATATATATATATATATATATATATATATATACACACACGGAAGGGGACGAGACGTTTCTCATCCTCTCCGTCATCCCTGATTAAGTTAAAAGGCGCACGTTGTGTATAGCCTATCCTGCCTGGTCAGTTATTAGTTAATCTTTAGCCAATATCGCGCTTTAATACAAATATCGCTTGTCATTACTAGCTATTTGTTTCGCCACATGATATTACCCTAGTCACTTATATAATTACACTTAATGAATTAGAAGTGAATTGTATTCCGTCAATTATCATACGCCTATTGTATTTATAAGTCAACTAAACCAACTCTTTCTGGGTGACAGCGGGTGATTAATTCTACATTACGACTGAAACATCTGGAATAAAAATAGCGTTATTTAATTCGCCAGTCTTAACACCTAGAAAATCCCAGGGAATTATAATGGTAAACTTAACACATCAAATCACGTAAATGCTAATTTTTATTACCACGATCAGAAATGAAACAATCTCCATCATCATCGTCATCAGTTGCCATCTCCACAACGAAGGTTGGTTGTAATGGATCTCCAACGTCTTCTGTCTCTTGTCTTGGTGGTGCACTCTGATAGACTCTTTCCTGTCCATCTCTTGATGTTATCTTCCCACTTATAGCGCTGTCTTCCCCTTGCACGTTTGCCTTCAACTCTCCCTTCTGTTATGGTCTTTTGCAAAGTGTTTTCTTCTATATACCCACATTTCAAGAGCCTCAATTCCTTCTTCCAAATGCTTTTCATCGTCCATGTTTCCACACCATACAGAAATGCAGAGTATATATAACACTTTATGATTCTCAGTTTTAATTTGTGAGATAACTGTTTAGATGTCAATATATGTTTCATGTTGTTGAATGTAGCTTTGGCCATTCCTATTCTCTTCTTGATTTCTGTTTCACATCTACCATCTTCCGTTATTATATGATCAAGATATACGTAGCTCTTGACTTGTTCCAGGATTTTCCCATTTACGCTTATCTTTAATGGGGGTTTATCATCTGTTTTGCTAATTATCATAGTTTTTGTTTTCTCAATATTAATGTCGAGTCCATATTCATGACTTATACTGTTCACTTGCTTCACTAGTTCTTGTAACTCCTGTTCGCTTTCAGCTAACAACATGGTATCATCTGCATATCTAAGGTTGTTTATTGACCTTCCAATGATGTTCAGTCCTAGTATTTCCTGTATCTGTTTGAAAATTTTTTCGGTGTATAAATTAAATAGGCAGGGGGACAGCACACAACCTTGTCTGACACTTCTTTTTATGTCTATGTATGATGAATAATTCTTTCCAGATCTTGCTGTGGCAGTTTGCTCCCAATAAAGGTTACTGAGTATTCTTATATCTTTTCCATCAATACCTATGTCTTCGAGGCATTCTATTTATTTTCTCATGATGGACTCTGTCAAAAGCCTTCTTATAGTCAATGAAGCACATGTACATACTTTTTTGGACCTCTGTATATTTTTTCCACGAAATGCTAATAACACACTTTCACAATGGCTCTAGAATAACGAGCTAGATTATCCCAAAAAATGTGAGCGACAACTGATAATGGTTAGAGGCAAACGCTGTTTATATAGGATCATAGTATTTTAATCTCAGAAGGCTGTTACTTTTCGCACTTCTCGTGCGTAGCAAAAATTCAGGAAACTGATTCCCCCGATCAAGGGTTCTCGTTCGCTTTTGTCGGCGGCTGCTAACGACAACAGATATTAGTCTATGTAGCGGGCTCCTGTCTGCCAATTTCTTTGTTTCACGAAATCAAAGAGATGCCTTTCCCTGAATGTGTGGACATCACAGGATTTGCTCCCCCTCGTAGAGAAACTTCAAAAGCTGTCACCTCCCACGTGTTCTGCACGTCCTATCTGCCAGTTATCATAATATTGACAAATCAGCTCGCATGAGAAACTCAGGTAAGCAAACGTGATTCGCTCCCCTGAATAAATGACAGTTTGCGGAGTTTGTAAACAAGCTCGCAAGCTCGTTTGGTAAGGTCAAGTAGACAAACAGAGGCGTGGATTAAGATGTGAGTCAGACAGTCAGAAATTGCGTGGCTTTAGCAAATGGTAGGCATTAAATGGGAAAGTAAAGGCTGTCAGATTACGGTATCACTATTTACATTTCCACATCACACCCCATAATGATTAAAGCTTCTTTTTGGGTTGTTTTTGCTTTTTGGTTTCTCACTTCTACATAATTATGGGACGAATATTGTTTCTGTCTAAGCGTTGCTGTAAAACTGTTAGCCAAAGAGTACGTATTTTGCCTCCGCTCATCCCCCATCTTGGTCTAACCTGTTCAACTTAATTGTTGGTTATAATTATGGTATTTAGTGTCATTTTATTGTCAGTTTTGCGTTATATTCAATTTTTTTTCATTATGCCAACTTTACATGTAGTGTTCGGCAGAGCAACCTAACCTTTGAGGTGAAGACGGGAGTACGACAGGGATGCCCCTTATCAACCACTAGAGGCTTTTTATGATTGACACTATGCAGCTTGGAATTCCATAAGCCCTCAGTATTTTCCATAAACTGTCCCTATGTATGCTGTCAAAAGCCTTTTTCAAAATCAACGAAATTAATGTACAGCTGTCTTTGCCATTCTCTGGGTCTGTCTTAAATAGCTCTGCATTTAAGTTATCATGGCCAGGAGCTTTTCCGTTCTTTAACCCTTTGATTGCTGTGATGATTTCTTCTTTTCGTGGAATGTCTGTATTTACATCTAGATCGTTTTCAGCCCCAGGAACATTCAATTGTGTCTCTGGTGGTTCCTTGTTCAGAGTTTCTCTGAAGTGCTCTGCCCATCTTGTTTCCTGTCCCTCTGCTTTCGTGATGAGATTTCCTTGCTTATCTCTTACTAATGTAATATTGTTTGCACCTCGTTCTCCGCTGATGAATTTAGTTATTTTGTATACTGTGCTTTGTTCATTTCTCAGTGCTGCCTCTTCTGCCTGTCTTGCAAGATCGTTTAGGAAATTCCTTTTTTTGGCACGGGATTGGTGTTTAACTTCCTTGTCCAGCTGACTGTACTGTTCGCTATATAGTTGCTTTAACCTGGGGGACTCCGCTTCTGTTTTCTTTCTTTTCATTTCCTTTCTCATCGTTATGGTGTTTAATGTTTCTGGTGTTATCCAGTCTTGCTTCTTCCTTTCCTGGAATCCCAAGCATGATTTGCTGCTTTCCTTATATATTGTTGAAATGGTGTTGAATTTCTGGTCTATATCATCAGTCAACTGTTGCGTACAGTTTCGCTGAGTTTATAATTTGTTAAATGTACCTGTTTAGTTTGGAGACATTATTTTTTAGATTCTTGATCAAAGGGGTATTACTCATGTTTTACTTGGGTAGAATTCAACAGTGGTTGTTATCCCACTTGCTTTTAACCTAGCGGTCTAATATTAGAACCGATGTCTGGTTGCCTGACCATATATGGCTTGAATGGTCAGCTTCTCTCGGAATGTTTGCAACTAGAACCGATGTCTTATTACCTGACCATATATGGCTTAAATAGTCAGTCTTTTCCTAGTATGTGTTCAACATCGCCCACCTGAGTTTAGCTCAGAGGGTCTAGCGTCTAAGAACGCATGCGCAAGTTTTTGTGGCGCGTTAAGAAAGACTTCCTATCGGGAGTCGAGCTGTGTTTTTTCAGAGTGTCAAGACGTTCTTTTGGAGACTTCGATCTGGCTTTAAGCCTGGGGAAGGAAAGTCCTCTGTGTGTGAGACCAAGATGTCTAAAGATTGTTCCCAATGATATATTTCTATGCGTCTAGGAGACGAGTGTGTTTATTAGTGTTATTCTGAAGGGATGACAAGGTAAATTATCCTTCGATTCATTTTCCTCTATTATCAGAATCACGTATAACATTTATTTACCAGCTCAGTGACTTTTCCCTGGGCGGGAAAGAGTCCTTCGAGGATACGAGAGTTTGAGCTCACGAATTAAGCTGACATTATTTGCTTAGGGCCTGTATATGCCCAAAAAACATTATATTATCATAGTGGACAGGGTCTGACCCACCTTGTTTGCTAAGGAATACCACAGAGGCCGTTGTCCAAGAGCCTATACACATTCGTGGCGTCCATCATCTTATCCGATGTCTACTCACCCACACATCATGTCAACCACACATTTCTACGATCACTACACATCTGAGAGCCTGTACGTTTGAGAGAGAGTCTTCATTACACCCTGTCAGTGCCTCAACGCCTGGTAACCTACATTCACATCATTGTACTGCCTGGGTTGACCTGACCCCTACTCACATATACAGCACTGTTATATTATGATGGACAGAATACACCTGCAACATTATAGTGAGCCAGCTTGATGGGGCTATTGGCGTGTTGTTGTCAACCAACTTCGTGATAACTGAAGGTACCCATTTCTGCCCGGTAGATTGTTGACAGTTCAACGTTTCCTGAGCCCGTGTATTCAGAAGGTCAAGTTGCGATACCATCGTTGCTGCTGTAGTTCGGAAGGTCAAGTTCCGGTACTCTTGTTGTCGCCGTTGTTTTGAAGGCCAAGTTCCAGTACCAGCATTGTTATTGTCGTTTGAGAAGCAAGTTCAGAAGTACCCTTCATCGTTAGATCCTCTGTTCCTTAGAATGCTGACTACAGTGCTTCTTCGCTGCTGTTGTTGACGATAGGATTGCATCATAAGTTAAGTGGCATGTTTTTCGTTGGTGAACTGTGACGTTGTATTGTGTAACTGAGCCTTCCTCTTTACACAATCTTTGTTTATATGTTACATGTTTTTGTTACATGTTATTTATATGTTTATATTTCTGCGGGTTTTTCGGTTGGGCGGTGTCTTGCGGTAGGATATCCCACTTAATCGAGGGCCTACTGTAAGCGTTCTGTAGGGACTTTGCAAATTTCCTTCAGTGAAAATTGCTAGCGACATTTGTTGCTATTGTTGTTTAGTTGTGACGAGGTGTACTTTTCGTTGTTTTTGTTATATTTTTTCTGTTCTTTAGTTTTGATTTGATTTGTTTGTACCTGTCCGCCTTCTCTTTCTTTCGTTTAATTCTATACACCTTTATGTTTATACACTGTTGAGTCATTTGTTTTGTTATACTTTTCGCAGTTATCATCACATGCTTTGTGATATTTTCTTTAGTTTCGCTTTATAATTTATTTGATTTCTGCGAATGTTATCGTATTGTCCTTGATGCTTGTTCTTTGTTTACGTTATTCATTGTTGTCATACCCTGTTATATATATATATATATATTTAGTCATATTTAGTGCACTTGGGATATAACATTGATTGATGGTGTTATTATTATAAAGGTGATTATACAAGTTCTTTATCAAAGACTTGTTTCCCACAGAGATTGGGATAAAGCGAGGTATCTATTCAAGTTCTTTATTAAAAGACTTGTTCCCACTGAGGTTGGGATAATGGGTGTTATTATTTCACAGGTACTGATAGCATATTATTAGGCATAATGTCTACATTAGACTACTTTATTGAACAAGGGAAAGCCCTTGGGAAGACAGGTGAGAAGCTGGAAGAATTTGCTCTTGTTCTATACGACAAGGCGCAAAAAGCAGAAGAGAAAAAACAAAAAGCGGAAGAAAGAAGGTTAGAAAGAGAAGTTGAGGAAAGAAAACTTCAAGCTGAAGAGAAAAAAATTCAGCAACAAAGAGAATTTGAGGAAAGAAAACTTCAAGCTGATGAGAAAAAAAATGCAAATAGAAGCTGAGAAACAGAAAATGGAACATGAAGAAAAACTCTTATCTTTGGAGCTGGAGAAATTAAAATTGATGAATATGGGTAATTCTCAAGCAACTTCTGATAAGACAAAGGAGAATTCTTACTAAGTCAAATTACCTCCTTTCAACGCTGCAAAAGACGACATAACGTTTTATCTAGATAGATTTGAACTTACATGCGTATCGCATAAGGTAGACAAAGAGCAATATGTCGGACAACTGTTGGAATTACTTACAGTTGAACCGTTAAATACTATAATGGCAATAGAAGAACCTGATAAGACTAACTATGAAGTTGTCAGAGCGGCTTTATTAAAGAGATATCAACTTAAAGAAGACGATTATCGCCTTCGTTTTAAGACTATGTTACCAGAGACTGGGGTAGAGTTCTCAGACTTTATTACAAAGATACGTCTTACTTTCACACGTTGGATTGAGCTGTCTAAGACTGAACATACATATGAAGCACTTGTGGACCTATTACTCAGGGACAAAGTAATGTCATCAGTCAATGAGTCCTTCCTTGCCTTTATACGTGAACGTAAACCTAAAAACATAAAAGACATGGAACAATATTGTTGACAGTATGTCACTGCGCACCCACAACAAACTATTAGCAATTCTAAAGTTAAAGAAGGTTTGCCCGTAGCTTTTGCAACACCATATGGTCCTAACTTTCTTCATAAATTTCAAGGTGGTCAACGCAACTTTGACAAGGAAAAGTAGTCGTAACTTTGAACAGGATCATGGTGATCCATATGGTAATAGTTCTTCTTCAAAGAACTGGAGGAGATTTGACAGTCCTCGTTATTTTGGATCAAACAATTATAGAAACTTTCACAGGGGTAGTCACAATAGAAACTATCCTAGCCATCCAAGGAGACAACATAATCCATATGGTAAATATTCTCAGCAAAGGGAAAATGACAATCATAATTGCAAAAACTGCGGTTCAAACCAAAACAATGACAATAGTTCAGATAACAATAACTATAAAAGAAATAATAGTCGTGGTAGAGCGCGACACAATAATAATAGATCGTGTCGTCATGCTAACTGTGCTCAACAAGAGTCATAAGTAGTTAGTAATGAATCAAACAATAATAAAAGTACTTCTAGTGCTATCACATGTTCTGCTTTCGATTTTGGGAGAGCATCTCAATGCCCCCAATGCACAACACTATTTGAACCTACTATTGTAACTACCTTGAGTTGTGGTCACCCTCTTCACTCTCTTCCTGCTGCAGCTGCGCATGACGGGAGAGGATCTCTTATCTTACATAAAGGGCTAGTGAATAATAATCCAGTCTCAGTCCTTTTCGATTCTGGATGTACTACTATCGGAGTTAGACAATCTCTCATAGATCATTCCTGTGCCACGGGAAAAGTGGTCAAATGTGTGACATTTGGTGGCACGCTGGAAAAGTATCACGCTGCTATCATTCACATTGCTTCTCCCTTCTTTACGGGAGATGTCCACGCGTGTCTTCTACCGAATCCTATTGCTGATCTCATCATCGGTCGTATTTACGGAGTTAGGGAATGCACCCCGCAGCAGATAGCTGCTTGGGAAGAACAAAATATCCAAGCTGCCAATGTAGTGGTCACAAGAGCACAAGCTCTTAATATGCCTCAAACTTCATCGACTGAAGGTATTGGAGTGCATAGCCAAGATGATCACTTGGTGATTTCGCGTGACGCTTTTATAAAACTGCAAGAAGATGATCCTTCTTTAAAAAAATTCTTCATTCTGGCGAAAAAAGGTGATCCAAATCAGAACACAAATCGCAAATCTTGGATTATAATGAAGAATGGTGTACTTGTGCGTATGGTACAAGACTCGTCTACGTCTATGCATTCACAAATTATCGTGCCCAAGAGTATGAGAGTCCAAATTCTGCAACATGCTCACGACTCTCAGTGTGCTGGACTTATGGGTTTTTCTCGCACTAGGTCGAGAGTTCTTGCGGCTTTCTTTTGGCCATTTGTGAATAAAGACATACGCATTTATTGTCGATCTTGCAAAATATGTCAAGAGGTCAAATCGAGAGGGCCACGACATGCTGCACCTATCCAGGCTGCTGACATTCCTATTCGGCCGTTTCAGAAGATGGCTATAGATATTATTGGTCCTTTTAAGATCAAGTCGGCCAGAGGACATCAATTTATCCTAACATGCATTGACATGTGCACACGTTGGCTGAGGCTATACCTCTTAAGAGCATCTCTACTGCCGATATTGCAGACGCTCTTTGGCTGATATTTTCTCGTCTGGGATTTCCCGGAGAAATATTGTCAGACCATGGCACACAATTAATATCAGACACTATGTCGCAGGTAATGGCTACTCTGCACATTAAAAGGTCTCTGAGTGGTATCTATCGCCCGATGTCTAATGGGTTAGTTGAACGTTTGAATAGAACACTCAAGAACTTACTTGGGAAGATAACTGAGGATCATCCTCAGGATTGGGATAGGGTTTTACCCGCGGCCCTCTTTGCATATAGAGAGGTCTCCAACGAACATACAGGATTTTCTCCTTTTGAACTTGTCTTTGGCGCGCGACCGCGCGGTCCTATGAATCTGCTTCATGATCTTATAACTGCTGATAATATTGACGATGACACACAATCTTCATATGAGTATGTCATTGCTCTCAGGCAAAAGATTATCGAAGCATGCAAACTAGCAACTTCCTCATCCGAATTTGCTAAAGAAAAGGCAAGGCAATTTGCAAATAAGAATAGATGCCTATGACAACTTTGTCCTGGCGACAAAGCATTTGTTTTGCTCTCTTGTAGGGAAAACAGACTTCTTATTGCATGGAAAGGTCCGTATACAATAGTCTCAAGAATTTCCGATGTCGACTATGTTGTCGATATTGACGGAAAGCATAAAACCTTTCATATAAACATGCTCACGGAATTTCATGAACGACCAGACTATTTGCTACCTATTTTCCATGCGACGGACGATTCTTCAGTCCCACATGGTCATTACTCATCCCTGTCGGTTATACAGGATGAGGAAACTACTTTCGCTGATGTTAATCTTCCTCTTCCAATGATTCCACTTCATTCTACGGAATCATGGAAAAACGTTACTATTTCTCCTAATTTATCTATGGAGGAACAGCGACAAGTCTCCTCTATGTTACAAACATTTCAGGATGTCCTTACTGACATTCCTGGACACACTCATGTCATTGAACATGACATAATACTTACTGACCATAATCCTATTAGGGTTAGACCTTACCCTATTCCTATTCACTTTCAGACACAGGTCGAGAAAGAATTGGATGAAATGATACAATTGAAAATAATTGAACCATCCACTTCAGCATACTCTTCGTCCATGATTATTGTTCGAAAGAAAGACAAGAACATACGCCTTTGCGTCGATTATCGCAAATTAAACCAAGTTACGAAGTTCGATGCTGAACCTATGCCTTTATTAGAAGATCTACTTAATAGACTCTCTAATTCTCGATTCTTTACCAAACTCGCCTTATCTAAAGGTTATTGGCAAGTTCCTCTAACTGAACGCGCCAAACCTATCACTGCTTTCTCAACACCTAGGGGTTTGTTTCAATGGAATTTCATGTCTTTTGGCCTTATGAACGCCCCAGCTACTTTCTTACGCATGATGCGTCGAATTCTCTCCTATCGTTCAGATGTCATTGCATACTTGGACGATATATGTCTCTTCAGTGACTCTTGGGAAGATCACTATTTGGGTTTATATGAATTACTGTCTACTCTACGCGAACATAATTTGACAGCAAAACCCTCTGAAGCCTATATTGGGTTTATTTAAATTTCTTTCCTTGGTCACCGTGTCAGTCATGGTCTCTTGAAGACAGAGGACCACAACACTTCTAAGATACTAAACATTTCTATTCCTAAGACAAAAAAGCAAGTACGCAGTCTCTTAGGTTTAATACAATTCTACAGAAGATTCATTCCGAATCTATCTTCTATTATGGCACCTCTTTTAACCCTATTAAAGAAAGGGTCTCCTAATATAGTGCGCTGGTCCCAAGAATGCCAGTCTTCATTGGATCATATTAAAACTTTATTCTCATCTCCCCTATCTTAAGGCTACCTACTACTGATAAGACTTTTGTTCTTCGTAGTGACGCCTCATCCACCGGGATTGGGGCGGCACTAATGCAGGAGTATTCAGAAACTCTGCATCCGGTAATGTATATCTCTAGGAAACTGAATGCGGCAGAAATGAATTACTCGGTTCTAGACCGTGAATTGTTGGCTATGGTATGGTCAATTCTTAAGTTACAAAGATTCCTTCTTGGCGCGCATTTCATTGTGGAAACCGACCAAAAAGCTCTTACAGCTATTCAGAGTAACAACTTGAAGAGCAAGAGATCCACTCGATATGCCATTGCTCTTCAACCCTTTCATTTTACGGTACGAGCTATCCGTGGTTCGGATAATGTGATGGCAGACATTCTGTCCAGATGCCCACATGATTCCACTTAACTTTTGTGTCCTAGATTTCCTGATACACGTTGAGATTTATAACAGTTCTTTACTATAACTATATATCAGCACATCTGTTCTCACTTTACGCGAATTCATAGTATTATGCTGTGTGATTTTCTTTCTCTGTTACCGTCTCTGCATAACGGAGGAAGGTTTAGTGCTCACAATATAATGGTCGAAATTTCACTTGGCCACAGTTTATAGTTAAGAATGTATGTTTGATTACTGTATAGTAGAAAATCTAACTGTTATCAAATAGAATTGTGTTATTTGTATTTTCTCAGCAAATCGTTGATGTTTTGGGAGAATCTGTACATTTTGCCAACCATGACGTATTGTGAGGTCCTTACTTACCCTTGGGACATTACAGTAGATGAGTCCTCTTAGACTATGATCTGGACTTCATTGTTCATCTACTTAGTTAATTGTGTATAAAACATTATGTTAAAAATATTATTACTTGTTAACATGATGTAACCTTTGGTTGTTAAGGTGATTGTATCACTATGATGTGGTATATTTTGATAATGACACCGCTGTTTTTGATGATGTTTCATTGCTAGACTTGGAGATAAGGTTTTTGATGTGAGATAAAATTATATGTATGTAACTTTTGCTTGCATTATAACATTGCCAGCACTGTAGTGTACGGTGGTGGCACCTCCCTGGAATATGTGTATACTTAGAGAAATGCTTTCTCTAATGTTCTGAGATATATTCTCACCTGACGCTCCATGCGTCGAGTTAGCCTCACATTAGGCATTATATTTATATGTGATACTTTTCGTCCACGCATCATTCGTGCGTTATGAGCCTGTTGAATCTTGCTCTTGGATGTATTTCAAAAAAAAAAAGTTTCATTTTTTTCCCCGGGGGGTGCGGTAAACTGTTGCGTACAGTTTCGCTGAGTTTATAATTTGTTAAATGTACCTGTTTAGTTTGGAGACATTATTTTTTAGATTCGTGATCAAAGGAGTATTACTCATGTTTTACTTGGGTTGAATTCAACAGTGGTGGTTATCCCACTTGCTTTTAACCTAGCGGTCTAATATTAGAACCGATGTCTGGTTGCCTGACCATATATGGCTTGAATGGTCAGCTTTTCTAGGAATGTTTGCAACTAGAACCGATGTCTTATTACCTGACCATATATGGCTTAAATAGTCAGTCTTTTCCTAGTATGTGTTCAACATCGCCCACCTGAGTTTAGCTCAGAGGGTCTAGCGTCTAAGAACGCATGCGCAAGTTTTTGTGGCACGTTAAGAAAGACTTCCGATCGGGAGTCGAGCTGTGTTTTTTCAGAGTGTCAAGACGTTCTTTTGGCGTCTTCGATCTGGCTTTAAGCCTGGGGAAGGAAAGTCCTCTGTGTGTGAGACCAAGATGTCTAAAGATTGTTCCCCATGATATATTTCTATGCGTCTAGGAGACGAGTGTGTTTATTAGTGTTATTCTGAAGGGATGACAAGGTAAATTATCCTTCGATTCATTTTCCTCTATTATCAGAATCACGTATAACATTTATTTACCAGCTCAGTGACTTTTCCCTGGGCGGGAAAGAGTCCTTCGAGGATACGAGAGTTTGAGCTCACGAATTATGCTGACATTATTTGCTTAGGGCCTGTATATGCCCAAAGAACATTATATTATCATAGTGGACAGGGTCTGACCCACCTTGTTTGCTAAGGAATACCACAGAGGCCATTGTACCTAGAGGCCTGCCATATTTTGCGGCCTGCTGTATGCTAGACAATGTATCTGACTTGCTGATGTCAGCATAGAGTTGGTTTAAACTCACATTTAAAGACCCGCTGGCAATGCGGGGTATTTTTGCTGTGGCTGTAGGAAGAGAGTTAGATGAAGTCAGCATCATATATGTACAGCTTACTGATGAACTGTTGATGCAAACTGTACTACACTGTCGTCATGTTTACAATGTTCCTGAGTTTTGTCAAATGACTATGTCCTGATGTCGGCGTCTCTGTTGTAATCGTACTGCATTAAAGTATTGTAAAGTCAGCTGCTGTTAACAACGTTCTCTGACTTCTACCTGTGGTTGAGTGGGTGTATCGTGCCATTGTCCAAGAGCCTATACACATTCGCGTCCATCATCTTATCCGATGTCTACTCACCCACACATCATGTCAACCACACATTTCTACGATCACTACACATCTGAGAGCCTGTACGTTTGAGAGAGAGAGAGTCTTCATTACACCCGGTCAGTGCCTCAACGCCTGGTGACCTATATTCCCATCATTGTACTGCCGGGGTTGACCTGACCCCTACTCACATATACAGCACTGTTATATTATGATGGACAGAATACACCTGCAACAGTCCTTTCCTGACTTTTGGCAAATTGATATCGTTACTTTATGTCAGCCGCAAAAGCTTTTCTGGTAAGGGGGTTTTTCAATTTGCTGATGTCAAACCTTTTCTGTGTAGTTACAGTTGGTCCAGCCGTTCTTAGTTTCACTTTCAGTTTTGCTACTACTAAATGGTGATCACTTCCCACATCTGCACCTCTTCTTACCTTCACATCTTGTAATGCATGTCTCCATCTACCGTTAATCATGATGTGGTCTATCTGGTTTTTGTCCCGACAATTTGGTGATTCCCATGTTAATTTGTGAATTCCTTTATGTGGAAAAAGTGTTCCTCCAATGACCAGGTTGTTAATACTACAGAAACTTATTAATTTATCCCCATTTTCGTTTGCTGCTCCGCTGCCGCATTTCCCCATTACTCTTTCATTATATGTATTGTATGTACCAGCTTTCGCATTGAGGTCTCCCATTACTATAATAAGATCATATCTAGGTGTGTCTTCCATTTCTTTCTGCAGTTGTTGATAGAATTCATCCTTGACCTCTTCATCGCTGTCATTCGTTGGTGCGTAGCATTGTATTATTGCAGTATTGGTGAATCTACCTCTCAATCTTAATCTTATCAGTCTGTTGTTGATGGGTGCTAAGTCAAATTTTAGTCAAGGGGAATTAAACATTAATATACTTGTATGTACAGGCCAGATTTTTGTTATCTCCCTTGTGTAGCTACTATTTTGTTTAAAAAGATTTGATCGAGAATTTTCGCGAATCTTCTAGATGAGTTCAGCTCACGTCTCTCGCGGTTAACCGCGCATGCGTGATTGTCTGAGCTGGACGGAGATACGGTAATCCCGTAACAGTACGTTCCTGGGCGTTTTGCCGGGAAGGTGTTCAGCCATGTTTTTTGACTGTGTGTACGGGGAGATATTTTTGTGTGATAGAAATGTTGGAGACTCCCTGATATATTTCTAAAGCCAAGGATATGATGGCTTCTACTTATACTGCAATGTATCTTGTTTATTATATTGCCAGAGAAGATAAAGAGAAATATTTACATTACTTTGAAGCCAGGAACTTATACGGCTTATTTTTAATATTGTCAGAGAAGAAAAAGAGAATATTTACATTACTTTGAAGCCAGGAACTTGTACGGCTTATTTTGCCAAAGAAGGTAGAGAGAATATTGACATTACTTCAAAGCTGGGAATAGGCTTTTATAGATATATATGTGCCAGTTATGCTATATACGGATGTATTGAACTATTGTGATTTCCATGATGTGTTCTGAACTGTGACTTATTGACAGTGTATTTTGGTGATGTCCTCGTGACTGTGGAATAATAAACTGTGTATAACGTTCCTTAGAGTTGCAACATTTCCTGACTATTATGTGTGCTTTTTGGTGTGTGTGATTATTATTGACTTACTTTAAGACTACATGCATTCGCGTTCATTGATGTCTATACACCCACACACATGTCGGCCACCTGTAAGCCCGACGTATGCTGATCGCCTTCATCAGCGCACATAATAACATTTACATTCTTCCTGGAGCCACCCCTATCAATCCATACTTTCAACATCAACTGTGGTGGCCTCTTGTACACCATATATACACGACATTCAACAGTGGTCGCCAGTGATATGGGGCTTTGGATTACTAATGACAGTGTGTTTACTACAAGAAGTTGCAGTGTTACCAGTCCAAGTTTTCTGCGAGAAAGTTCCTACTACGGAAGGATATTTTCTTACAAGTTCATCATGTCAAGAATCTAAGAAGTGGAAAATACCTGTACCTTACATTGTAGAGTTCCTGTACCCCTCAACGGTGGATTCTCTTTTCGTTGGACTGTGTTATCTATGTATATTTTTGCTGCTGTTGTGGAGGCCGGGATTTTTTTTCAATTTTGCAGATAAGTGGCTGTTTTGTTTGTTGTAAACTGTACCTCTGTTTGGTGTACATTGAGCCTACCTCAGTACATAAGCTATTTATATTCCTTGTCTTCTATGTTATATGTTTCTATGTCATATATGTTATATTACAGCGGGGAGGTTGGGTGGAGACTTTCGTAGGATATCCCACTTCACCGAGGGCCTACGAAAGCGTTCTATAGGGACTGTTTTGTCTAAGTTCGTGTCGTAAAAGATCCCATGATATAATTCTGGGCATACTCTGTTTACGCCGGATTCAGTCATCTTTATTATTGTTTAGGTGTGACGAAATGTCTTAGTGTTGTTTTCGTTACATTTTCCTCTGTTCTTTAGTTCTTGATTAAATTGTTTGTGAGTGTTTTTCTCCCCTTTCTATCGTTTATTTCTATACATTTTTTTTGTTTATGCACTGTGTTGTCGTTTGTATTGCTACATTATTCGCAGCTGTCATTGCAAGCTTTGCAATATTTTTTTTCTTTATTTCTGCTTTCTTTCTTTAGTTGATTCCTGCGAACGTGGTCATTTGTGCACTATATCTTGTCTTTGTCACTCTTGTCTGTACTGTTTATTTTGTCATACAGTGTCAATATATTTTGTCATGCACTGTCAATATTATTATGCACAATAGATAGAGAGGTGATTAATTATATTATTAATAGTAAGGTAATTATACAGGTTCTAGATTAAGGACTTGTCACCCACTGAGTTGGGATAAAGTGAGTTTCTTCAGAAATATATTGATATAAGTTATCTATATCACATAATTAGACATAATGTCTAGTTTGGGTTATTTCATTGAGCAAGGGAGATCCCTTGGGATGACTAATGAGGAAGTAAGAGAATTCGCACTTGTTGAATATGCCAAGGCGCAGAAGGCTGAAGAAAAGAAACAGAAAATGGAAAATGAGAAACAGAAAATGGAAGCAGAAGATAGGAGATTACAGATGCAGGCAGATGAGAGAAAATTATTCCAAATGGAAATGGAAAAACAGAAATTAGAAGCTGAAGAGAGAAAAAATCAACAGCAAATGCAAATGCAAATGGAAGCTGAAAAACAGAAAATGGAAATGGAAAAACAGAAATTAGAAGCTGAGGAGAGAAAAAATCAAATGCAAATGCAAATGGAAGAGAAGAAACTTCAAATGCAAGCTGAAGAAAACCAAAGATTACACGACGAAAGAATCTTAGCTATGGAGCTGGAGAAAATAAAGGTAGTGAATATTGGTAATACACAAAATGAGACAAACAATCAAACAACTTCTAATAAGGCAAATACTAAATCTTATGATATAAAATTGCCTGTCTTTAACCCTGCCTGTGACGATATCTCATTCTATCTAAATAGATTTGAACTTTCATGCGAATCTCATAAGATAGACAAGTCAGGATATTGTGAGCAACTTAGGAAGTTATTTAAGGGTGAAGCTTTAAATACTATAAGTATGTTGGAAGGTCCTGACATGAATAACTATGATGATGCCAGAGCGGCCTTATTAAAAAAATACCAACTAAGTGAAGAAGGTTATCGTCTGCGCTTTAAGACTCTGTTGCCAGAAACAGGGAAAGATTTTTCAGACTTTATATCAAATATTCGCCTTACGTTTTCACGTTGGGTTGAACTTTCAAAAACTGAACACACATATGAAGCCATTATGGACTTATTGCTTCGCGACAAAGTCATGTCGTCAGTTAGTAAATCTTTTCTTTCCTTTCTACATGAACGAAAGCCTCCAAACTTAAAAGATATGGAACAATATTGTCGCCAATACGTCACGGCACATCCAAATGAAACTGTTAGCAATTCAAAAATCGAAAAAGGTTTACCCGTGGCTTCAGCAATACCATATGATCCTAATTTGCGACGTAGATCTCAAAGTGCTGAAAGCAATTTTGGTAGGAGAGATAATCGAAATTTTAGACAGAACCAATGGGGTCCATCACGTAGTGATTCTCCTTCTTCAAGAAATTGGAGACAATTTAACGGTCCTCAATATTTTGGTCCCAATAATTATGGAAATTTTGGAAGAGGTAAATACAATAGAGGTTATCAACCTTATAATAATTTTTCTCGGAGACAACAAAACTCATCTAATAGAAATTTTGATCAAAGGGGAATGACAATCGCAATTATGCTAACTGGGGTTCAAATCAGAACAATAGTTTCAATAGAGAAAATAACAATGCTTCCAATAGAGATAATAGTCGCGACAGATCGCGATATGACGGTAGATCTTCAAATGATAGATCGTATCGCCATGCTAACTCTGCTCAACAAGAGCCCCAGGTTGTTAATAATCAAGGTAACAATAATAATAGTGTCTCTAATGCTACTGCTTGCTCTGCTTTCGATTTCGAGAGAGCATCTCAGTGCCCGGAGTGCACAACTTGGTTTCAACCTACAGCTATAACTTCCTTGAGTTGCGGTCATCCTCTACCCGCTCTTCCTGCCTTAGCTGCACATGACGGAAGAGGATCTATTACTTTACATAAGGGGTTTGTTAATAATAATCCAGTCTCAGTTCTCTTTGATTCTGGATGCACGACTGTTGGGATTAGACAGTCTCTGGTCCATCCATCTTGCGCAACAGGTAATATGGTAAAATGTGTGACATTCGGTGGGACAGTTGAGACTTTTCCGACTGCCATAGTCCACATTGCCACACCGTTTTTTACTGGTTATATACACGCATGTTTGCTCAGAGCACCTATCGCCAACCTTACTGTCGGACAGATACATGGTGTAAAGGTGTGTACGCCGGTACAAATTGCTGCTTGTGAACGGCAACATAACCTTACTGCTTCCACCTTAGGAACTATGCCAAAATCTTTTCACCAGGGACATTCTGCTAACGTGATACATTCTGCTAATATGGTGCAATCTTGCAGTATTGATGATGCGATTGTTCATCATATTAATGTTGGTACTTCTTTTAGCCCAGTTCGACATACCTCAGTACGTCGCCGCTCTAAGTTATATTCTTCTTTAAGTACTATTATAGAAGAAGATCCTTCGATTTTGCCTGATATAAACATTAATTTTATAGCTACGACTGAATCTACATCCAGTCACGTTGATTGCAACTTCTTTGCTGCAATGACTGGTGTTTTCTCTACTACATGTACGAACTTAATTGTTAGTACATATCTATACCTTATGAGTTGCTTCAGCTTTCTTACTGGGCCTGTTAGCTCGGTATCTTCGTCTTTTACGACTTTTTGTCGCACTCACTGCGCACCTCTTTAACTTCGACGTTGGTCCAAGTTTACTACTATATGCTTTTACATCTTTATTATATCTTTCTTACTTTTTTCTTTGCCCAGTACACAGGCTATGACTTCACATCAGCCTTTAAGATGTACGCCTTTGTCTACTGCATTTCCTTTGTCTTGCGAAAAACCTCAGATTGTCAGCCATCATTACACTTTTAGTCATTATTACCATCTTATAGATTTGCCTATTGGTGTCGGTATCTGGTATATTCATAACTTTACCATAAATTATTGCACACTGCCATTTGTCTCGGACACTTTTATCACTCTATATGATTATTATTCCAAGTTAGACTGTGCTACTTTCTCTGCTATCCTTTCTCATGTAGCAGAGGAAGGTTTGGTTATCACCATACAGGGACCGGAAGTTTACATAGCCACAGTTGGTAGGTTTACTGTAAAATTAATTGTTGTATATCATAAAATCTTACCTTTACAAAACAGAGATTTTCGTTTGTATTTTTTCACAGCATATGCTTTTCCATGAGAGTCAGTACCGCTACGTTGTTGGTTTGAACCGTCTACCGATGATAAACCGCTAAATTTGCTGTTCCAGTTTGGCTTATCGGCAGTGTGACTCTGCGCTAGATTTTGGTGCCTTCTTACTATGGGATGTTCTAAGACTACGGGACTCATCTTGTATATGTAACTTGTTTGAGATAGCTGATAATATTGTATATTACTATAGTATAATGTATTAGAGAGTATTGTATTAGGATATGATGTAATTTTTTATGATAATATGTTGGTTCATCTTTATGCACCATTGCATTACTATATTGTTCGTATACTGCTGTGTTTTGCAATGTTGAAAGTATAATATTGTAATGATACCACTATTTTTTTTTACGTAACTTATCATTGCGATACATGTCGGTATCGTACTTTTTGGAAAGAATATGAAGAGAAGAAAAAGATATTTTTTTTTTTCGAACATTGTAATATTTTTTCTTTGCCCAGCTATTGATTGTGCGCTAGTGGTAACTATGTATAAGGACATTAGTACATTGAGAAAATGTTTTTTGGAGGTTGTGTTGTATTTTTTCTGTACGCGGCGCTTGATTGTGCGTCAGAAATAGCGATGTATAACGGTACTGTTAATTTTTGATACTTATATGGGTTAGCATTGGTACTCCATGAGCTTATTAACTTGGTTATCATGCACATTATGCTATTTTTTTAGATGATAGCTACTTGTTTATTTTGAATTTGGATATGCATTTTTTTTTTGATGTATGTTTGTGTACTATAATGTAGTTCATTTATACAATGCATTGTTTCATGTAATTGTTTACCATGACATATTTCTGTTTTCTTTATTCTTATGGGATTGCTTTCCTTCATTTCTACTCTTTCCTCTCGTATTCCATCTGGTCTTTGTTCACTTTTCACTTTTCTCTTATGATGTCATGGCGAATTTATACTTCATATACTTCATACCTCTTTGAAGTTGATGTTCTTCGTATGCCTATCCCATTATCTGGCTATACTTCACTTCGTTTGTACGTTACACTTACTCCTATCCCTCTTTCGTTCATTCTTGTTATATGACTTAACATAGTGTACTTAAGTGTAGACATTAGTATGCTATCGACTTCTAGTTTTTTTTTCTTTCATGTATTTAAAAAAAAGATTATATCATTTTTTCCCCGGGGGTCGGTGTAGTATGTTAAGTCAAATTTTAGTCAAGGGGAATTAAACATTAATATACTTGTATGTACAGGCCAGATTTTTGTTATCTCCCTTGTGTAGCTACTAGTTTGTTTAAAAAGATTTGATCGAGAATTTTCGCGATTCTTCTAGATGAGTTCAGCTCACGTCTCTCGCGGTTAGCCGCGCATGCGTGATTGTCTGAGCTGGACGGAGATACGGTAATCCCGTAACAGTACGTTCCTGGGCGTTTTGCCGGGAAGGTGTTCAGCCATGTTTTTTTATTGTGTGTATGGGGAGATATTTTTGTGTGATAGAAATGTTGGAGACTCCCTGATATATTTCTAAAGCCAAGGATATGATGGCTTCTACTTATACTGCAATGTATCTTGTTTATTATATTGCCAGAGAAGATAAAGAAAAATATTTACATTACTTTGAAGCCAGGAACTTATACGGCTTATTTCTAATATTGCCAGAGAAGATAAAGAGAATATTTACATTACTTTGAAGCCAGGAACTTATACGGCTTATTTTGCCAAAGAAGGTAGAGAGAATATTGACATTACTTCAAAGCTGGGAATAGGCTTTTATAGATATATATGTGCCAGTTATGCTATATACGGATGTATTGAACTATTGTGATTTCCATGATGTGTTCTGAACTGCGACTTATTGACAGTGTATTTTGGTGATGTCCTCGTGACTGTGGAATAATAAACTGTGTATAACGTTCCTTAGAGTTGCAAAATTTCCTGACTATTATATGTGCTTTTTGGTGTGTGTGATTATTATTGACTTACTTTAAGACTACATGCATTCGCGTTCATTGATGTCTATACACCCACACACCTGTCGGCCACCTGTAAGCCCGACGTATGCTGATCGCCTTCATCAGCGCACATAATAACATTTACATTCTTCCTGGAGCCACCCCTATCAATCCATACTTTCAACATCAACTGTGGTGGCCTCTCGTACACCATATATACAACACATTCAACAATGGGTTTCCATTCCAGTAATGTCCTTTCAATTCCTTTCTGTAGAATAATGGCTACACCTTCATTGTGCTGTCCATCCTCTCTTCCAGAGTAAAGTATTGTTTCTCCTGTTGCTGTTTTAACTTTTCATGCCCCTGTCCATCTGCTCTTGCTTATCCCTAGAATATGTAACTTATAGTTTCTCATTTCTGCCGTGACCTGTTTTAGTTTACCCGTCTCATTCATTGTCCTGACGTTCCAAAATCATATTCTTGTATCATGTTTTGGGGTCAGGACATCCATTCTCATGTCAGTGGCTTCCGTTCGGCCTTCACCACTGACAGTCATATGAGCCTCAGACTCCGGATGTCCGTCCTGCAGCAAAGTTTGTTTATTCGTTGTTGTTTCCGTAACTTCAAATTTTTTTTTTCATAGACAGGGGTGTCAGCCCTATGCTAAAACCCCCAACCTGGAGGACCAGGGTGTCTGCTTTAGTCTGACCCCTGCCCGCGCAAACATGTCCAGCTTGGTAGAACCTTCCCGGAGTAAAACTCCCGCTGGCATAGCTCTGGGGGTAATCAGGGTACGCAAGCCGCCATACCTCGACAAGGTATTGACACCGGTGATGGCAGATAAAAACGGTGGACGCAACATTTTTCGTCAACTTATATCACGTGCGCACAAGTTCAATACATAGTTATATCAAGTTCAAATCACTCAAAAGCTTACCACAGGAGTCAAGCTAAAGCTCACAGTTGATTACTCATATCAAGTTCAGCTCCATCGGAAGCGTACTATCTGAAGTCAAGCTAAAGAGCTCAAAAGTTGAATCTCATATTTATACTAAGTGCAACACACTCTTAAGTGCATTCTATGAAGCAGACTGCAAAGTATATTTTATGAATCACGATTACCTACTCAAGATAATGAGTCTACATATCACTAACATTTCGTGAAGATATCCAATCTGGCCAGTACCCTTCGGAGATTAGACAACCGACATTTTTCTTATGACAACCGTTACCTGTTGATCAAAGCTACAGAAATATTATCAAACAATGAAGGACTCTATGTATATCGTCAACGTTCTCAGTACGACAAAAGTTTTCTGCATAACGTCCTCGACTTAGAGATACCCCACTCGACATAACGTATACCTACCTGGGACATTCTATGCATACATGTGAACTATCCTACCCGGGAAAAGCATTTAGAGACACATGGACTGTGTAGATTACTCACCATTTTGGTAACACGTATCATATCACATCATCATCATTTCGCTTTACATAAGCTCATTCTTCTATTTAATCTACTACAATATTAATATCTCAATGGAACCAAGCCAGGAGGAAGACAGCCGATAGGATAGTCTGGCGCTCTTTCTTCCAAACCTCTACACCTCACGGTAGAAGGGGAACGACTAAGTAAGTAAGTAAGTTAATATCTCATCTGTGTGTTTTGTGTGAATCGTCTTTATCATCACCACGTTCTAACCACTACTAACCCTATTTGTGTAGATATTTAATTAATAAACCCAATAATCGTGTGATCATTATCTAGTTTGTTAATGTATCACTCGTGCTGTCGGTGTTAAATATTTACATGTAGGGAAATTTCTACACTCAGCTGAGGTTGTGGGGCTTTTCTGTTACGGGATCTAAGGGCAGAAGCTAAGGTCGTGGGGAAACAGAACTCTTTCCATAATTAACTAGAAAACACTGTCCAGTGGAAAGCATTCGCATTCCTTTCTTCTTGTCCCTATCTCGAATAGGTCTTTATTCTTTCTTAACGAGCCAATTTCTATAGACCTTCTACCTAATATATCATAGGCTATTCCTGGCGAAAACTACTATCGTAGTTGCCCCAAAACTCATCACACGACAATGAACAGCTGCCGATACGTGAAAGTGGCATCACATCTGTCAAATCACTGTAAATATGGCATATCAAAATTACCTATTTTGCGTGTATGTGAAAAAATAAAACCCCCAAAACACCAAACAAACAAAAACGAAATAAAACAAAATAGAACAAAACACCTAACAGACATAATATTCAGGGGGAGGGGTGTAAAGGCCTGGTGTTTCCAGTTAGATATTTAATTGACTTTCACTTGCCATAAATCATATGTATTGTAAGAACGTCATAAGCCCTTCACCTTCCCGATTACTACATATTAACTTTTGTTCTTGTTAAATACTGTTTAACTAAATTATGCAGTTCCATAGGTCTGTCTATTATTAACACCTCTTCTATATTTATAAATAAATTTGATACTTCTATATTTATAGGTAAATTTGAAGCCCGCAAATAATCTAATTTTCGGATTCTCATTTGTTCATACCTCTTACATTTTAACAAGAAATGTTCTATATTATTGTCTTGAAGACATTCTGCACTGTAAGGTTCTTCAAGTCTAAAAAAGCCGTTTCCCAGCTGTAATCTGAGAAGTTTCTTGTTACTGGGAATTTTCGATTCCCTAGATATCCGACATTTTCTTGATGGAGCCTTGAACATTTTATTTGCATGTCCTCCTTTCAGATTTTTATCCAACTGTTTTCCATTCATCTGTTATTATTTCTTTACTTACGCTTTTAATCTCTGATTTACTCATCCCTACATTTATTAGATTAAAAAAAATTATATCTACCTTTGCTGGCTTCTTTATCTGCCTTTTCATTTCCCTCTATGCTAACATGTAAAGGTATCCAAGCTATTAAGTCTGAGCATCCTCTGGTATACAAGTATGTAGTATCCAGAAATATCTCCTCTGCTATATCAGGTCTACTGCATTATCTTTTCTTAGTACTTGAATAGTTGAAAGATAGTCAGTTAAAATTGTTAGTTTCTTGGGGAGGATATTAGAGAATATTTCTAATTTCTAGTGCTTTTAGTATTGCCACCATCTCTGCAGTGAAAATGGGTGTATTTTCCGTGATGCTATATTCTTTTGCCATTTTCCATATTGGAATATATATTCCTATCCCCAATTTGCCATCCTCTCCCTTGGATCCATCTGTGTACACAGTAATGCTGTCTTTTGATATTTGTTGTATATATTTATTGGCTGTGTTTTTAATATTTTCTATGTTATTTGTTTTCTTAAGTATTTCTGCTAGGTGATAGTCCGTGTCTGGTTTCTTGACCTCCCGTGTAGCCACCACAGGCTGAAAAGGATATTTTTCTTCATTAAAAAACAAAAGGACACAAAAAAAACTCCAAAACATTAAATATTATGATCACATGACGAAATATAAATAATAACACGTAACATTTATGTAATGTTTCAGTGAGTGCAGTAATAAATCATTAAGTACAAAACAACATCTGACAATTAGCCTGCATCAAGAAATTTAAGACGGCGTCAGTACCAAACAGAAAATAAACAAAAACATTTCTGCCATTCGGTTACTTTGCCAGATTTTTCTGGTCAGCCTATTTTCGTCTCAAATGTCATTAAAATTCCGGATCTCCCGGCACGATCAAAACAAATTACCAGCCGAAGCTCAGATCACTCGTGATCACGAGCCGAAGCTGGTGATTACTGAACACTAGTCACCAGAGTAATCCACTGTTTGCGTACAAATCGCCTGCAGTATAGAAGGGAATTGAAAAAAAGATTTAAAAAAAAAATATCCGACAGAGAACTTCTGACCTTTTTAAAAATGACGTACGATTAAAAAAAAAAAATTATAAGATCAAATGAGATCAGGGCAGGTGTTGTACTTGAAATGAGGGTTGCCTACAAAAGGATCTCCAAAGTTTTCAGCTTTATGCCTAGACACAGTGGCGTAACTACTGCCCAGGTGTACCGGACACGTCCTGGGAGCACTAGCACCGAGCGGGTCCCCAAAAGTAGAATGCTATTTTCATAAATAACTGCGGGATTTTTGTTGTTGTTGGTGTGGTTACAAATGCACAGGGCTGGCGTACGACAGCAATAGCTATGCATACCAATTCATTTGATGGTATAATGCTATTGGTTGACAGGGAGACGGCGGCCATGTTGAATTTCACTCATATACTGCAAATCCTCCAGGCGTTTTTATTTGTGGAGTTATGACCACCAAAGTTGAAATGGAAGCTCTTCAACGTGTTGTAAAACCTTTTGCTGATTAGATTTCAGATAACTTAAGTAGATCGTGTGATATAGAACGTTAAAGTTTGTATCTAAACATAATAACCATTTTTTTCTTCAAAGTTTTACAACATTATTTGCAATAAATCAAAATAACATATTAAAAACATCGGATCTGATAACAGTTTTATTATCCAATGGAAAGTATTTATGCCAAATCTCATACTGATTGATTCAAAAATACGCAAGTTACAAGAACATTAAAACGTATATCAAGATTATGATAAAATGATTTTCTTCGTAAGCAAACCATAATTTCTTAAGAAAATACAATTTGCAAAATCAAAATCAAAATAAACTTACTTAAAATATGTTCTGACAGATGATTTGGACATCTTTAGATTCAGGAGATTAGAAGTTGCCAGAACATAGACTAATCCAGGTTTTCATTTTTGTCCTATTTTGATTTTAAAAATGCGCTGTAGCTCTTCCCCTTAAAGTCTTAGCATGTCCCAGTTTCTGGAGACTTAAATGAAATTGATAATATGAAGTGAGACGTGGAACGATCTTGAGCAGACGGCATATGACATGAGGACCTGGTTCAAATTTGTTGAAGGCCGATGCTACTAATGAATTTACTAGTAATAATGATGATGAAATAAGCATTTTTGATAACAGATTTTCCGTATACTGATTACTGCTGCTGAGCACGTTATATAAGGAATGCCCCACTTACTTTGTTTCTGGGGACCCTTATATTGTAGTCACGCCACTGCTTTAACGTTTTTTTTTTTCACTTATTGCTGTGTTGCTCTTTTGCCCGTCTGCACTCTATTTTTCTTTCTATGATAATTTTTTAACAATGCGTTGTGTCTCGTTATGCGACCACAATATTTGGTCATCTAATTTTGAATTCTTTCATTTGTTCTTTCCATTTCTAGTTTTTTTTTCTTTAGGACTTAAGTATTCTGTTTATAACTGTCCCCATGAGGCGCGCCATATATATATATATATAATATATATATATATATATATAAGATCTATTGAGACACTTACACATCACGACAAGATCTAATACGAAATTTTCATAACACGACAAGATCTAATAAGAAATTTACATAACACGACAAAATTAGTGTTGAACAGCACATTTTTAGCGACATTTCCTCATATAGGATAAGAAATTTACAAGGTAAGATCTAGTAAGAAACTCACATAAAACGGCAAGATCTAATTATAAACTTACATACCACGACAAGATCTAGTGAGAAACGTACAATAACACTACAAGAACTAGTAGGAAATTTACATTACACGATAAGATCTCGTAAGAATATTATTTAAAACGACAAGATTTAGTAAGAAACTTATATAACACGAGAAGGTCTAGTAAAAAACTTACATTACACAACAAAATCTAGTAAGAAACATACGAAACACGACAAAATCTAGTAAGAAACTTACACAACATCGGACAATGTAATGAGATATTAACATAACGTGACAAGATCTATTAAGAAACTTACGTAACACGACAAGATCTAATAAGAAACTAACATAACAAGGCAAGATCTAATAAGAAACATACATTACATGACAAGATCCAATAAGATACTTACATAATACCTCAAGATCTAATAAGAAACCTACATAACACGACAAGATCAAATAAGAAACTTACATAACACGACAAGATCCAACGAGGAACTAACACAACGCGACAAGATCTAATAAGACACTTAAAAACATGGCATAATCTAACGAGGAACTAACATAACACGACAAGATGTAGTGTTGAACTGCACACCTTTTAACGACATTTCCTCAGAATCAGTTAGCGGTGCTGCATCATTGTAACACTATCGTAGATCGTATTCATTGAAATGAACATTAAAATCTCAAACGTTGTGCCACCTCTCTTTTTAATAGATTATATAATTATTTAAGATATAAATTAAGAAGAACGCAAGTGGATAAATTGAACAGGTAGAGTTCAAATGATGAAGTTCTCCCAGAGACATAGGGGGAAAAAAACAAAAAAAACGAAAATTTATAAACACGAAACCGCGTAGACATTACAAGCTCTCTCGACAGGTCATTCACTAGTCAACAAATTTTCAAAAGTTATTTGTACCAGAAATTAAATATACCATTTATTATTGATTTTGACATGCTGATTTCAAATATCATAATGAAATTCACCAATTGGCTCTTATTTTTTTTTAAATGATGAATTTACATTACAGTAATACAAATAATGTATGCTTGTTTAATTCTCTGGGGTGAACAGCTAGTCTTTCTACTTTAGCATTATAAAAATTGTGGTTACATACTCAATTAATTGATATTTCAACATAAAATGATAGAAAAAAAATAAACATTATTTAAAGTTCACATATCATGTTTTAAACAGGCACATTTGAACCCATTCCGTCATTATTCAGTCGCTGTTCGAGCTCTCTTTGCTTGCTTCTTGTAGTCAATCGATGAGGTGTCTCTTGTCACAGTAATCAGCAAGCATTGAAGGGCTCCAATTGCCTTGATACCTTGTCTCCATAGCAGCAATGTCCTGGTGAAATCGTTCACCATGCTCATCACTGACCGCTCCACAGTTTGACGTAAAAAAATCCAGATGATAATCCAGAAAATGAATTTTCAAAGACATGTTGCAGCCAAGACTCTTATACTTCAGAAGGAGATTTTCTACAATTTCATTGTAATTATCAGATCTGTTGTTTCCAAGAAAATTGTCCACCACTGACTTAAATGCTAGCCATGCTGCTTTTTCCTTGCCATGCAACACGCAAAGAAACTCGTCATCATGAAGAAGTTTTCGAATTTGCGGACCAACAAATACTCCCTCTCTCTTATTTTAGCTTCACTCAGTCTTGGAAATTTTCTGATGAGGTTTTATCCATTGCCTTGACAAAGTTTTTCATGAGACCCAGCTTAATGTGCAAGGGTAGCAACAAAATCTTACTGGTGTCGACAAGTGCTGGGTTCTAAACGTTCTTACTGCCAGGCTGCAATGACTGCCTGATTGGCCAATGTCTTCTGATGTAATGGTCACTTCGTGCACGGCTATCCCACTCACAGAGAAAGCAACAGTACTTGGTATACCCACCCTGTAGTCCAAGCAAAAGAGCGACCACTTTTAAGTCACCGCAAAGTGACCAATGATGATGATCATAGTTTATACACTTCAAAAGCTGCTTAATGTTTTCATAAGTTTCATATGAACTGCGTGACCAACTGAAATTGACGGTAACACATTACCATTATTCAACAAAACAGCTTTAAGACTCGTCTTGGATGACTCAATGAAAAGCCTCCACTCTTCCGGTATGTAATTGATTTTGAGGGCTGCCATTAAACCAGAAATGTTGTGGCATGCAGAAAGGTCACCCTCTTTGAAAAAGAATGTAATAAGCGGTTTCTGGCGGTTACTATACACAGAAATTGTAACATCTTCTGCCAGGAGATTCCACTGTTGCAATCTGGAACCCAAAAGCTCCGCCTTGTTCTTCGGTAAATTCAGATCTCTTACAAGATCATTCAGTTCACCTTGGGTTATTAAGTGTGGTTTAGTGGATGCAGTTTGCTCAAAATCTGGGTCGCTTGAGGTTGATGGTTCAGGACCACCAATGTCCTCTTCTTCATCAGTGGAAGCAGCTGAAAATGATTCTGGCACTTTGGGAACTGGTAGGTCATCACCATGTGGTACTGGATGTATTGCAGAGGGGATGTTTGGATATTCCAGAGTCCATTTTTTCTTCTTTGATATGCCTTTCCCAATTGGAGGGACCATGCAAAAGTAACAGTTGTTGAGATGATCAGTGGGCTCTCTCCAAATCGTTGGGACTGCAAAAGGCATAGCTTGCCTTTTGCCAGTCAACCACAGTTTAAGATGTGCTGCACATGTATTGCAGCATATGTGTGGCGCCCCGCTCTTATCTTGATCTCCTATTCTGCAGTCAAAATACAAACTGTACGCATTCTTAATCACTTCAGTTATATTTCGTTTTTGTGATAGAAATGTCACCTCACCACATATATAACAGAAATTATTAGCACTGTTCACACATGTCCTAGGCATTTCTAACTACGATACTTTTGATAAAGATAAATGCACTAACTAATGGCAAAATTTTATCAGAGATAAGATATTTATACACAAAGGTGATGTAATCATAGGTAGGATTGCATCATCAACTTCTAGTTACATTTTTATTGGTCATTAGAAAAAATTATGCAATCGCCCACAACAGTTGCGTCATATATATAAATTGACCGTAATTAAATAAACTAGTAGCATATATCTTGAAAACTAGAGCCAATCAACATTTTTTAATGTCTTTTTTGTTTTCAGCACACCAAAATTAGTTAAGATCAGCTATTTTCATTTCTGGTTGTTGACTAGTGTAATCTGCAACATCGAGTAAATTCAACTCAAAAAAATGTAGAGGCAACAGGGCTATAAAGATAGATAGACAGACATATAGGCAGGATGGCAGGCATGAAGGCAAATAGATGAGATAGAAATAAAGAGAAAGTGTTCTGATCTGTCTGTCTGTCTGTCTGTCTCTGTCTCTGTCTGTCTGTCTCTCTCTCTCTCTCTTTCTCTCTCTCTCTCTCTCACTATATATATATATATATATATATATATATATATATATATATATATATATATATATATATATATATATATATATATATATATATATATATATATATATATATATATATATATATATATATATATATATATATATATATATATATATATATATATATATATATATATATATATATATATATATATATATAAACTCTTAGGTATGCTGCCCAATAACGAAAGGTAGCCCCGTTCGCCGAGACGCCAACGGCTCGAGACGCCAACCGCGCCACGAGCGAACTAACGTTAGTGGAAAATCGATAATGGGCGGAGTCAAAGCTTACTGCACGTCAAATAGTCAAATCTAGGTCACGAGTCATGCGTGTGTGTGGAGGAAACTGATTTTAGAGTTTCCTTTTGTTATAATTTGCAATGTGTGCTGTAAGAACTTTGAGAAAACGTAGAAGAAATGCTTTTGAAACATTAGAAAAGAGAGCTGAAAGACTAAGAGACAAAAGCTAGACTCTACGACTACGAAGACGGACAGAAAACATTGAAGAGAAACAAGACTGGAAATGAAAAATGTGGGACGAAGCACCAATGACTCACGATCACGCCTTTCAAGCAGTAGACAGACTACAGCACGATCTGACAGGATTAGACAATTCTTTTGGAGGGAAAGCTATACTACTAGGCGGAGACTTCAGGCAAGTCCTACCGGTGATACTACGATGCTCAAGATCTCTAACAGGTGCCAGTTGTATAAAGAAAAATAGGCTATGGACCCAGTTCCATGTACTGAAACTTACACGTAATATGCGAACAATAGCAAGCAACAAAGAATTTTCAGACTGGCCATTAGAAGTGGGCGATTGAAGAAGTGGTGCAACTATAAGTTTGCCTACACCCTGTTTTTCACACACACACGACCCTGTATAACAGCTCTATGGTGACATTAACTTCAACACTGTTACAGCTCAGCAACTCAAAGGTAGAGCAATACTAAATGTTACAAATGAGGATTCTTTGGAACTGAAGAACAAAGTGTTAGACCGTCTTCACGGAGAAGAGACTGTTTACAAAGGTGTGGACGATGAACCAAGTGACCATCTGGCATACCCTGAAGAATTTCTCAACAGCTTAGTACTAACAGGAAGCTTCCTCATGACCTAAAACTGAAAGTAGGAGCTCTAATCATGCTACTGCGGAGTCTTATACCAGAAGGGGAACAAGATGGATAATTACCCGTCTACAAAGACACATCGTAGAGGCTCGCGTAATCGATGGATTGACCGCGCATACCTCTTATTCCACCTGATACAAATATATCTTTCAAATTCAGAAGACAGTTTCCTTTACGTTCAGCATTTTCAATGACCATTAACACGTCACAGGGACAGACTTTTGAAAGAATATACTTATACCTTCCGAAACATGTATCCAGTCATGCGTAACGATATGTTGGTCTCTCAAGAGTTAGATCAGTGGACACATTAAGTGTTTTATCTGAGAAGAATGACATTTTAAATTGTGTTTACATTGAAATTTATGAATGAATAAATAAAATGTGTTGATATTTAATTAATAACCTTTAAGATATGATGCTGATGGCTTATGTTACGCCGGGTACAACTAGTATAAACATAATTCAGCGCGTCTTTCTCGTCAAACTATACCGCGACATATGCATTATCCGATTATTTGGAAGTTTGATACCTGTACAAATAATTACTGCGAAGAATACTCCAGGTTCTACTGACCTGAAGTAACCACAACGGGAAAAAAAAGAATTATTTAATATTACGTGTCTTTAAAAATGGATGAATGGTATAGCCGAAACTGTCAATCATGGACAGGTATAGCAAAGGACGATAGCTGGGACAGAAACTATGAATAATAGACAAGCATTGCAACAGAGCCGAGGTAGCATGGTGGCTAGTGCACTGGATTCCTAGCTCAGTGGTCTATGGTTCGATCCCCAGATGAGGTGGGAATTTTTTAGGCCGCAAATGGCTCCTGGGTCGACCCAGCCTCAAATGGGTACCAGAGCAACACTGGGAAGGTTAAGGCGGCCGGTGTGATGCTGACCACATCACCCCTAGTGTGCCGACGGTCAAGAAAATATGGGCCTAACACCATATTCTCAATATGCCTCAATGGGCGTGTAACGGGATCCTTTACCTTTACCTTTATAGCAACAGACGATAGCTAGGACAGAAACTGTGAATAACAGACAAGCATAGCAACAGACGATAGCTAAGACAGAAACTGTGAATAACAGACAAGCATAGCAACAGACGATAGCTAAGACAGAAACTGTGAATAACAGACAAGCATAGCAACAGACGATAGCTAAGACAGAAACTGTGAATAACAGACAAGCATAGCAACAGACGATAGCTAAGACAGAAACTGTGAATCATGGACAGCTGTAGCAAAAGACGATAGCTGAGACAGAAAATACGAATAAAGTAGACATTCAAAAATCCGGCAACCTCCGGACCTGAGGAGTGCCGGATTTTTGAAAATGCCGGATTTTTTATGGTTATATATTCTGTATATATTTAACAGAAAATGACTACCTGTACACTTTATCTGCGATCGACAATGCACGATGTTTACGTTTTACACCACTTCTTTTATTTGCTGAATCCATAATGGGGCTATACAGCAGCAAATAAATGATAAAATGAGAAGGAATGAGCAGGAATGCCTGTTAACACGTGCAAGCAAGACCCAACAGCTGCATCAAAACATACACGGCTCCAGAAAACAGTGGCGCGCCAACGCGGTAAATTTAAAAATGCGCTCCGAAATCCATGCCGGAAATCTGAAGGAACCGGATTATCGATGGCCGGATTTTTGAATGTCAACTGTAATACTGAAGCATCAACCACTAATAGCGAGAACATAAACTGCGGGTCATAGACATAGCTAAAGACGATAGCGAGGACAGAAAATGAATCATTGACAGGTGTAACAACGAACTATAGCTAGAACAGAAACTATGAATCATGGGCAGTTGTAGCAACATGATGATAGGAAACTCTTTACAGAGCGATACAACAGGAAGCAATCTGATCATCAGAAGAGGTCCCCCCCGTCCGACAAGTGTTTCGGCCCTATATACTCCTTTACACTCTAAGGGGGGCGGGCCCACTTGGGTCATGACTCCCAAGCGTCTCAGCTTCCTGTTGTCTTGCATCGAAAATGAACCCATTTCACTTATGGTAGCAACTTTAAATTCCACAACTCAGCCAGCCGTGGAGGCAATTGTGAAAGTAACAAGGAGAAGACAAATTATTCCGTTTGTTCCGTCGCAAACACTGAGACACCAGCGCGAAGTCAACGAGTCGCCACTGCGCGTTCCCCACTGGACTTTTGATACTGACACCCCTTATAGTATACACCGCTTGTCGCCCCTGAGTCGCAGCCCGTTCACTAGTCCACCACAAACCTCAGCGTATTGTGGACTTAGAAAAATTCCTGGTGTTTTCTGTACCGCAGACGATAGCTAGGAAATAAACTGCAAATCATTGACAGTTATAGCAACAGACGATAGATCGGACAGAAACCGCGAATCATAGACAGTATAGCAAAAGACGATAGTCAGGACAGAAACTATGAATCAAGACCGAAATATCAACCACTGATAGCAATGACAGAAGCTGTGAATCATAGACAGTTTTAGCATTATACGATAGTTGGGTCAAAAGCTGACCTCTACACCTCACGGCAGAAGGGGAACGACTAAGTAAGTAAGGGTCAAAAGCTGTGAATCAGTTATAGCAATGACCGAGAGCCACGACAGAAGATGTGAATATTAGACAGTATATGAATAATTTTCTGCACCAAAATATCTGTTCAATGAATTCTCTTCTGGTATAAACCAATGTTCCCTTTCTTGGAAAAAATAATAAGCCCACTGCACCTCCAAGAAGCAATCGAAGGACACGACTAATTTGAGATAGTGCAATGGACTAGCACTCTCATCACACAAACTTCACTTCTACAGAGACCATCACCGCTACCACACATAGACCGCTGTGATGCAGGCTTACTACAAAGGATCCAGATTCAGTGATGGCACTATGCTCCATAGAGTGGAAAGTTATATATAATTAATACCATCAGTTCATGACTAGCAACGCTTGATAACAGTGCACATTCAAAAACAATATTTATTTTTTTAAACCTGTATCCAATCCTCAGCTGCCATGACAAGGTTGAATGTGATCTGGAAAAGTAACATCAGTTTTCCTGTGAAGATCAAATTATACAAATCACTTGTATTATCTATTCTCTTGTATGGGTGTGAGGGCTGGACACTCACTGCAGATACGGAGTGAAGGATTCAGGCTTTCGAGCATAAATGTTATAGAAGAATTTTGCGCATTTGCTATAAAGAGCACAAAACAAATGTCTATGTTAGAGAGAAGATAAACACCTATGCAGGCCATCAAGAACCACTTTTGTCAATAGTGAAACGTCGAAAGCTTGCCTGGTTTGGGCATGTAACTCGTCATGACTCCCTTTCGAAAACGATCCTCCAGGGAACAGTCGAAGGTAAACGGAGAAGAGGAAGGCAAAGAAAATCCTGGGCTGATAACATCAAAGAATGGGCAGGACACGGTTTCTCCACACTTGTACGCATTGCTGAGAATAGAGAGCAGTGGAGGACCCTGTCTGCTGATGCTTCCACCATGGCACCCCTACGACCCATGACGGGTTATGGGTTGAGATGATGATGATCCAATCCAACGTTTTCAATTATCCGGATTTCAGCATCACTTTCTGAAACAGAATGGCTGAGTGTTAATTAAATATTAACTCGCACTTTATCAAAAATTATCCGAATGTGACGTTTTGAAGGACGCCTGGGAAAATCCAAAAGCTGTCATTTAAATACACTTTCACCGAAAGTTAAATCACCACCAGCATCATTTAAGTGTCGAATTCGCCGACGCGATCATGACTCTTCACATTCTGATGGTTAAATTAGATTCCACTATAGGCTCGCCAGCTAGTCGCCCAACTCGTGATCAATAACTCGCCCAGTTCTCTTGTACCTGTAAGTTGATTTTCTTTCAATTTTATTTTTCATATTTGTCACACCTTATTTTATTTGTTTTTAAGAACAAAAAAAGGTTGGGGTTAAAGTTAGCGTTATTGGCAATTTTCAGGTCTCGTAGGATTCATGGTTAGGTTTAGGCTTAGGATGTGGAGACAGAACAATAGCTGGTAATTCTAAACTTAACCCTAAACTATTGGCGTCGTTTTTGAAACAAGATTAATCCTGAAAAGAATTTTGTTGCAAAAAATGCAAGCAAAGCCAAAAAATCAGGTCACAACTCAATTCAGCTCCTGCTTTGCACCATCTCTTGTATTAGCAGTCTCATTTTGATCATTAATCATGCGTTGCAAGACTTCAACTTTAGTATCAAAGTATTCATGAACTGGCTTCAAAGCCTCAGTTGTGGAACTTCTGAAGACAGATTTGACAACCATTGGCATGGCATCTTTCAGATTTTGCCTGCGGAGAGTAGAACGTGAAATGAATGAATAAAGTGACTCAACTGCATTTTAAAAAAAAATAAATAAATGAGCGAATAAGGGTATCAGTGCGCACTCAGTTCAAACTGAGAGAATGATTATCATAGATCACAAAAAAATCTTTGCTACATTTTGTAATAATCCTCTGTTTAACACCATTTTTATAACCAGCCATAACTGTAGCATTATCATCGCACCGAAACTGGCAGTCTTTTAATGACATTATGTCTTGTTCCAGTTGTTCCGACATTATGTCTTGTTCCAGTTGTTCCAAAATCTCTTCCATAATACCTTCACTATCCGTTTGTTTGAACTGGATAAATCTAAGTAAAGACTTTTACATGAACTGTTGTCTTCTGAAAATCAATATCAGCATAACGAACAGTTTGAGCCATTTACTCTTGATGCTCTTGGTCTGGAGTAGAATCAAACATAAGGTCAACATATTTGGCCGTCTGGATGCTCTGTAAGAAGTTCTGGCCAATAGTAGAAGCCATCAGCTGAATAAATTCATTATGCATTAAAGGAGGTAAATGTGACGTTGTTCCATGATGCTTTTCCCCAGTACTGAGATGTTCTTTCATGACAGGATCCCAGTTTGCCAACAATTTTAGTAATCCAAGAAAATGTCCTGTCTAAGGGATTCCCTTTGGTTACGGAATGTAAGAATCCGAGTTGCTATACATTTATGCAATTGAGAATTATGTGGAGAACATCTCGCGATCTGTAGAACCTTGCAAAACCTCGAACTGACCTCTTCCGAAGTTTAGTTATGCCGGTGCTTTAGCATGGCATTCCCTACCCAAGTCTGTCAAAATTGATAATTACATCTCAATCAAAAGACATCTAGATTCACATGTCATGAAATTACACTCATGTACACTCATTTAACGACAATTCTGTTTCAGTTATTTCAACGTTTCCACGAGCATTTAACTGTCATTGTAATATTCTCATTTTAAATTAAATTTTTTTATATTAAGTAGCTTTATTGCTTGACCTCTCTCTTTCTCTCTCTCTCTCTCTCTCTCTCTCTCTCTCTCTCTCTCTCTCTCTCTCTCTCTCTCTCTCTCTCTCTCCCTCACTATGTGCGGGAATGACTATGAGTAAATGTACTTGTGTATGCTCAGTTTCTGATTGTGATGAGAATATTAATTAATCCTGTCTGATATTGTTAATATTTTAATTTTAATTTGTAAAACGCTGAAAATTGTATTGCAGGGCAGAAATGTATCAAGGCAATTATGCCTATTTCTTTACCCTGATGAAATAAAGCTTTCGTTCGTTCGTTCGTTCGTTGTGTTTTTCTGTTACAATTTGAGCTTTAAGCTGTACATCATGATTCCTCTGTTCTCTAAATAGATTTCTTTCCATTTCCTTCCACTGTTTGAAACCTTGCCGAGGCTTTCCAACAAAGACTGATTGTCAATTTGAGAAAATAGAAAACAACAAAACTGAAAGGGTACCTTTTTCTGAATAATAAACAAGCCAGGAGCGCTAAACGTCTTCTCTATATCCATGTCCCAACTTTCTTTTAAACCATCTTTTATTCAATGCTCGATTTTATGTGGGATTAAAAGGTCTTTCACGTTTTAAAATACTTCAAACCGAAACTGATCATTTCTTCCGTGTATCTGATAAAGTGACATTCTTTGACGTCTTATCGAATTCCAAGAAGCCTACATCATGAGTAGTATAGTAGGGAGGTTTCGATTATCATTGTGCAGGTGGAGCGGACTTTTTATATAGGGAAATATACCGATCGATAGTGCAGGTGGAGCGTGACTTTAATATAGTAAAATACTAGATCAAGAATGGCGGCGTGTGTTAGTAAGTAGGATGTATTGTATATGACTCAGCAGTGTGTTGTTATGTTTCTTTATTCAGGTGTTACAACATATATACAATATATACAACACACACACACACACACACACATATATATATATATATATATATATATATATATATATATATATATATATATATATATATATATATATATATATATATATATATATATATATACAACATACATACAATATATATTTTACAACATGTAGACAACATTTATACAAATGCCAAGGATTTTTTTAACGTTTTATTAATATATATTTAATGATCTCTTTTAAAAGAATACGAAATGTCAAGCTAAATCTCTAGTTTCAGGCGCTCTGTAGCTCTTTTCTTCTGCTTCGGTGGTGGTGGATGTAGATTAAAGACATCATTATCGCCCGGGTGATTGTCTATGGAATATTGGTTGATAACTGGTGTTGTTGTAGTGGTACAAGCGGGACTGGGGTTGTTACAAGTAATAGTTCAGGGGTGATTTTATTTTTGTCTGGTGTTTTGTGTGTAGGTATTGATGAGAATATAGGGGTGAGAGAAAAAAACCATGTAAGTTGTCGTTAGCTGGTCCGTGTGGTTTTTTAATGGAGAGTGTATTGATTTTGGCTGGCGGGGGTGATGACTCATGGGTGTGTGTTGGGTTGTAGCGGTGCCGATGGAGTAAGACAATGTATAAATACACACACACACACACATATATATATATATATATATATATATATATATATATATATATATATATATATATATATATATATATATATATATATATATACGACATCTAAAGCAAACAGAGGCGTAATAAGTGTTTATATATATACATTTTTATTATCCCGCCAGGTGAAATTAGATGGTGAGAGGTGAAGTGGTCACATTGTCCGAGTCAACTATTCTTGTTATGTAAAAATATAACAGGAAATTTCTGTGTTGGGGGTATGTATAGAAGCCGCACCATGAGGTTTAAAGCCCACATTTGTCTCGCCCCGCGCATGTTGTGAAGTGAGTACATCTAAAAAGGTGTTGGTGTCTAGCTTATTCTGTTGTTTGGTGAGCCCCTTAGTACTAGTCTTATCGCACACGCCGAAACAGTGGTAAGTTTTACTACATAAAGATATCATCCCCTACCTTCGTATTCTAGTCCCGGGGGTTCTCTTATCAAATAATTTCACCTCGCCACAACTATTACAACGACTAACCGTTTTACACTTTGATCTTAGCCAAAAGGTCGAGAAGCGATAACAGATTTTCTGCTGCAGTTCCATGCCTTCTCCTTAATATCGTAAGATTTCACAGTGAAGTAATATTTAACAGATTAAAAATATTTTAATTGCTAAAAGTTAAAGCGGGGAAAACGTAATAATTATTGTAAATTTATAAACAGCCAAATATGTTTAATACTGCTGTGACACATATCTTTTTGTAGTTTAAAGAAAGTTTCTTTAGGACGTACGGTTATTAAAATTACAAGTATGTCTAATTAATGCCCCGTGCAACATTGGTTATACAATTATTTCCACTTTAATATTAGGGGACTTTAAAATAATAAATTGTTATTTTCATAGTTAGTTTTCTTTGAACACGAAGCGTTCTTAATGTTACAAGGGAAAACGTTTTTTGCTATTTCAAAATATTACAGCTTTCCCCCTAATTTACAGGCTCCAAACGATTTAACAGACAGTATGGATATATATATATATATATATATATATATATATATATATATATATATATATATATATATATATATATATATATATATATATATATATATATATATATATATATATATATATATATATATATATATATATATATATATATATATATATATATACCTATTACAAAAATATTAATTTATAAATGGTCCAGTTATATCAAGCTCGAAGCAATTCTACGGTCCAGCCTGGGAATTTCTGCGCGTTACTGCAGAGGTCATGTCTCCCAAATAGGGAAGGAAAACATCCGATCCTCTCTATTCAATGTTTACAAAATAGCTTCTTACATCTGCTTGGACTATTACAACATTTCCGCTCAGGTGTGTCCGACTTATAAGTGCGTGTCTGTAATCTTTCCACAGACGGGTAATTTATCGCCCGGCACGCCTTAGGTAAACCCAACGCTCGGTCGCTGACCGGCCCATCTGGGTTCATGACGAATTATCACTGAGAGGAGTGTAACATGATTTGAAAGTACAAAATATCTGCTTGATAGCAGAGAAAGAAAAGGGGAGACCACGGAAATTTAGTACGTTAAATAAATGTAACTAAGTATTTGTTCCAGTTATCAAACCGTTATCTAGTTTTTTGTCCTGCGATTTTCAAACTTTAGGGAAAACTTTCCTTCCAATCAGCAAAGATGGTCCCAAAATTTTCTCCCAGTCCTGCGCAAACGTTCCAACCTGTAGGTAAATATCTATTAACCTGTTTTTAATTTTGTTATTTTTGCAGGTGCCAAATATTTCTTCAAACGTTTTTTCAAGTTGTAAAATATTTCTTCAAATTTTTTTTCTAGTTGTCAAATATTTCTTCAAATGTTTTTCCAGTTGTCAAATATTTCTTTGAATATTTCTTGCACGTGTCAAATATTTCTTCAAACGGTTTTTCAAGTTGTCAAATATTTCTTACATTTGTCAAAGATTTATTTGATGCGCAGAAATGTATAATCGATGAATATTGCTTGACATTATTTGACCAGTTTTGATGAGCATCTTGGATTGCATTCCGCATGAGAAGAAAAATAACTAAGATTTATATGATGTGCCAATTGCCTAATTGTTGTTCATTGGTTGTCACTGTTTGACCAGTTTGCTGTTCAATAAAATTCATCTATACTCCATAATTGGTACCGTTTGTACCCAGACCCACAAGGAAACACTGGGTGAGACGGTGACATAATCCATAATTGGTGCCTTAGGACCAGTCGCCCCGTAACACTCCACTTTCTTCCCGGCACCAATCAGAACTCTCCTTGCATTCACGCCTGACCTGCTGACCTCGCAGTTTCGTATTGTTAAGTTCAGACCACTCTACTGACTACCCCTCATACACGACTGACATTACGTACCTGCTCCCAGCGGAGCACAGACAGTCCACAGCTTGTTAATCAAGCTGTGACACTATTCAAATTTTCACCTGCAGTATGTAAAGTACCTAGTGCGGGAATTAAAAATTCCTAGTGATAAGAGACGTTTCAGACTGAAGCTGGGAATGGGCTATTTTAGAATAGAAGAAATTTACTTTCCAAAATGGCTACAATACAATAATGCAGAACATTTTCTACAAAACTGCAAGAAGTATGAACAAATAAAACACCAATATTAGATTATTTACCTGCATGCAATTCACTCATGACTATATACAGGTGTTGAGAACAGACAAGCCTAGTGAGCTGTGCAATGTAGTTTTTTTAAATTTTTTAAATTTTAACGTACGCCCGCTATTACTGGAGGCGAAATCTCAGGTTAGTATGTCTAACCTGAGACTTATTTTACGTGAGTATCCTATTTTCTCTGTACGCTGACAGGTGTCTCTCGCCATTCAGGCAGATACTCGCCGTCTTCGGAGAGTAGCGCAATGTAGTAAAACAGTATATAACAACATAACAAATTTACTTATGTTAGTTTGTATATAGAGGACTAATACAGATCTGGTGAAACATATTCATCATCATCATCATCATCCGTCGTCTCCCCAAGAAGCATAGGCTTTCAACAAACGTATACCAAGACTTCCTGCCCCATGCCATCAGGTCAATGTCCTTTCTCGCTCTTTTGGTCTCCAATTCTCTTCTCCCTGTGTCAATCGTTCTCCCTCTCCCGCTCTTACCCTGGGATTCCAGAATAAGGATTGACTTGTAATGTTATCAACAGGTTTACTGAAAGTGTGCCATAGCCATCTCCAGCGTCATCTTCTCATCTCTTTGTCACGGGATTTACTCCCCTTGCTCTGCAGTGATGGTCCATCAATTACCAAAATCTAAAGTATCTAATGAGAGTCTTCAATGGTATCTACCTTCGCTAAAGATTACTCCTGGCAGAGTTGTAGATAAAAGGATGATGATGCTTCTATCTCGAGGGAGATTCACAAGGTAATTCAGAAATCAAGAACAATGCTGAACTAGACCTAGCAGTTGTTAACTTTGTATTTGCACGCCGCCTTTTATAAAGGATTACTATGTATTTTTGATCTTTCAAGCCCCTCAACTGACACACATAAAGCAGTCACCAGCACTTGCAGTGGGGGTTCATGAAATCGTCATTATATATGCTGAAGTTGCCAGCCTCGTATCCCTTGGACACCGACTAGCAATTTTCGCATGTTAATAATGCAAAATATAGAATTATAAAATGTATAAATCTCTTTTGGGAATTCCAACGTGTTTAAAATGCCTCTTACACGGGGTCTGAGGTATTGCTTTGCTAATATAATCTCACTATGACTTAGTGTTCAGGTTCCTAGGATTCCAGGATTTCTGTATTAATGTTATTAGAGTTTTCCTGGGATACAAATCCACAAGATGCTCAGATATGTTGTCCGGTTCTTTAAAGTGGAATCCTGATTCTATTCCGTACTCTGGTTTGTCTGGCTGTCTTCTTGACGAGTTTAATTTCAAAGTGCGGTAAATGAGAGGCACATCTCCAATCCAACCTGCAAATCTGGAAGGACGAGCTAGAGAAGAGAGGGATGGTCATAAGTAGCTCTAAAACAAAATCCATGGTGATATCACGAGAAGAAAAAAGACATCAGATTAAGCTGGGAGAACAGGTCCTGGAGCAGGTCGACCACTTTAAATATCTCGGAGCTATTTTAGACCGAAAGGGAGGCATCAAAGAAGAGTTGGCCACTCGAAAAGCAGCAGCTGGGAGACTTTTTCAGGCCATAAATCGAGGATTCCTCAGCAAGAGAGAGGTTGATAAGAAAACAAAGATGGCTGTATACCGCTCCACCTATGTCCTAGTCTTGACATATGGATGCGAGTCATGGGCAATGACTACAACCCACAAAAGCCAGATCCAAACCTCAGAAATGAGGTATCTGAGGAAGGTGGTTGAAGTAACAAGAAGAGACATGGTTCGCAACCAAACGATACGTCAAGGCCTAAAATCCCACCCCCTGCAGACCCAAGAAGAACAGTCCCAACTAAGATGGTTTGGCGATGTCTGCAGAATGGGAGAAGATCGGCTACCACGACAAGCATGGGAAACAAAGAGCCAGGGATCCAGACCCCCAGGACGACCCAGAGTCCACTGGGAGGACAACATTAGACAATCTTTGAAAGACCGAGGACTAGAATGGAACCAGGCCAGGAGGAAGAAAGCCGATACTATAGTCTGGCGCTCTCTCTTCCAAACCTCTTCACCTCACGGTAGAAGGGGAACGACTAAGTAAGTGCTGTAAACTCACAACGCGCTAAATTATAAGGCAATATTCGGCCCACAGATTGCTACTATATGACAAGACTCTAGTATGAAATGGTGTATTTTTACATGTCAAAGGCCAAGCCAATAGTATGCAAGAACATATGTTTCCCTTTCTCTCACGAAAAAATTCCTACATAACAAACCCGAAAATAAATGTGTTGTTTACAATCGCCATATATTGTATGCAAGCTTCCGTCTATTATTGATCATGTTTACACTCACGACTTCAATATTTATCACAGGTAACCTCTTTCAAAATGGATTGTTATTCTTCCGAAAGTCTTGTCCAACAACGATTATCTCATTTACCCGGTCTAGTCAACATTGACAACCTGGTCAGACAGGACTATTACCAGTTGATAAGATAATCGACTGCGGTCATTCCTAGATTGTTTACTTATTAATCGGCCGCAGGAAAATGTGTTACACATGTGTAAACCCCACTTCTCTCTACCGATCCCAGGTTTCAGTATGGGTTCAAACGAAAGGGATTGATTACCCTAATCAGCAAAAGATGGCTTCTGAAGTCCCGACATAACAACAATTGAGGGAAGGGAGTGTAAACAATGAATCGAAAATACCAAATAATGTCAGAGGTGAAAAAGAACTAAAGTGAATAGCACAGAATGAATTATAGGAACTCAACCTAGGCCGGTACCAAGACCGGCTGAAAAAGGAGGAAGGCGGCCTGCATGGAGGCCGTAAGGAGCCAGCCCCTCCACCATGCAAAGGCACAACAGGCCAATCACCTGTTTGCTTTAAAACACGATTACGCGAACTACAAGAGAGAAAACCGGACTGATTCTAAAGGCAACGAACTGGAACGGACTACGGACTACGACTTATGGAACTTGGAACACAAGAAGTATAAATAGGAAAGAAGAGGAGCTGGTGGAAGAGATGAGGAAAGCAAAATTAGAAATCCAGGCAATAACGGAAACAAAGAAAAAAGGACAAGGAGTCATGGATCTCGATGGCAATACGCTGTTCTACAGTGGTGTACCCACATCTGAAAGAGCTAAAGGGGGCGTGGGTTGCATTGTGGTCAAAAACCAAAAAGATAGTATCAAGGGAAGGAACTTTGTCTCGGAGCGCATTATGGTTGTAAAACTAAAAGAAGGAGAAACCATAGTCAACCTGGTCATAGTGTATGGGCCAAACGAGGATGAGAGAGCAGACGTCAAGGAGGAATTCTTCGAGCTGCTTCAAAGGACAGTGGATGACTGCCTAGATGAAATTATCATGCTCGGAGATTTCAGTGCCAGAGTTGGAAATGGCCATGCTAGATGGGGTGGAGTTATCGGAAGATATGGAGAAGAACTCTTAATGACAATGGAAAGCGACTCCTTAGATTCTGCACAGAGCAGAATCTGATCATTACAAACACAAAGTTCCCCCATAAGCTCATACATGCATACACTAGATGTGAACCAACAAAGAATGAGAAGTCAGTGATCGACTATGCCATTGTTAGGAGGAGCTCATTCAAATAAGTCCGGGATGCTAGAGTCTGGAGGGGGCCAGAGATTGGAAGTGATCACTACCTGCTTACAATCAAAAGAACATCTGAAAGAGTTGCTCAGCCTAGGAACTGCCCAACATCACGCAAGAAACTAAGTAAACGAACGGGAGAAATGAGCAATAATACCTACAAGCTGAGAGAGCCAGAAATTAAGACCAGATATCAGGGGCTTATTGCTGCAGCGGTGAGAAACACAGAAGAACAACCTGATGACTTGGAAACCCTCTGGCTTAAATTCAAGGACATCATAAAGACAGCTGCTGCAGAAGCACGTGGTGAAGTCCGACTTGGGAACAAGAGAAAGAGGACACCTTGGTGGACAGAGGAAGTCAAAGAGAAAATAAGAGAGAAGAAAATGGCATGGAAACAATATTTAGGAGCTAAAAACACAACAGGACAAATGGAGAAACATAAAGAATATGTGACACTCAGAACAGAAGCAAAGAACAAGGTTAGCAGCAAAACAGAAGTCCTAGGAAGAATTTGGAGACAAGCTAGAAAAAAATGCGCGAGAGAACAAGAAATTGTTCTATAAGACCCTAAAGAACACGAGGAAGGAAAAACAATGCCCTCTCAAATTTATAAAGGACAAGCAAGGCAAATTCTTACTGCCACGAAGGAAGTAATGGAAAGATGGAAAGAATATTTCTCAGAACTCCTAGATGGTGAGTATGGTGAAGCATCAGAAATGATAACCACTAGCACAGAAGAGAAAACCAATGATGGTGAAGATGACATAGGGATGGAAGAACTAAAGGCAGCACTGAAGAAAATCAAGATGTGCAGGGCAGCAGGCCATGATGGTATGGCACCAGAGGTGGTTAGGTGCATGGGAGCATCAGGCGACCTGTTACTCTTGAGGGTCCTACAAGCAGCATGGCGCAACAAGACCATGCCGAAGGATTGGGAGATTGCCATCATAACACCAATTTTCAAAAAGGGTAACAATCGACAATGTGGAAACCATTGAGGCATATCCCTTCTCAGTGTCCCTGGTAAAATCTACTCCAGAATCCTAGAGCAGAGACCCCGACGCCTATCTGGGCTACAGTTGGATGAGGTCCAGTGCGGATTCCGAGCAAACCGAGGTGCTCGAGACCTGGTCTTCACACTCAGACGGCTGAGTGAAAAGGCTCTTGAGTATAAGAGTGAGATCTATCTTTGTTTCATAGATCTGGAAAAGGCGTTTGACAGGGTCCCCTGGAGCAAACTTTGGGACTGTTTGGCAAGGAAGAACATTCCAGCACCTCTGATTCATGCTATACAGAGCTTCTACAAGTCTTGCAGAAATTATGTGAGGACAGCAAACCATAAGTCAGAAGAGTTCAGGACCACCACTGGTGTAAGACAAGGTGATATCCTGTCACCTTATCTTTTCATACTCCTCATGGACGATGTCATCAAGGAATGTAAGGAGAGAACAAGAAAGTATTCAGTGGGGTACTGGAAGATGAGACAGGTCTGTATTTCAGAGCTGGCATTTGCTGATGATGTTGCCCTGATTGCTAAAACAGAGGCACATCTCCAATCCAACCTGCAAGTCTGGAAGGAAGAGCTGGAGAAGAGAGGGATGGTCATGGGTGGCTCTAAAGTAAAATCCATGGTGAAATCACGAGAAGAAAGAAGACATCAGATTGTCGTGTAACGACTTCTCACCGATTTTTTCTTCTGTCTATTATTTTATTCCTCTACAAATTTCTCCTATCACTAGACAAGAAACCGTTTCTCTTCGGATATCTTTTTCATTCTTATAATGAGAGTCTCTCTCTCTCTCTCTCTCTCTCTCTCTAGTCTTATATTACACAGCACTTGCGAAACCCAGCAATTCTCACGGCCAAGGGCAATAAATTATTCTCGTAGCTAGCGAAAGTCATTCCACTTGGAAGGTGAAAAACAGTGCTACGACCAGTCCGGAAGTCGACCCTTTGTTTATATCACGAACTGGACGCACGTAAATCAGGGAAAGGGCAGGAACCCTGCCTTCAGCCGCAGGCACTTGCACAGTGGATACTAGGGTCAGTTAAAATGAAGATAACTTGATACCCCTGGGACAAAAATAGAATTTGCAACAATGCCACCCAAGAGGTCACCCACCCCTGCCCGGGAACAGCCATCCTGGAATTGTGGAGGGAATTATAAGTCATTCTACTTTGAACCATCGCTCGAAGCAGAAGCGTATGGGCCTCAATCGAGGCTACTTTGTGGTTGCAAATTCCGTGAGGGTTCAGTTGAGCGAAGTAAGTAGATCTAATATTGCTGATTTTATAACACGAATAATCATATGTTTATCCACAGCTTATTATTGCAGTACCTTTTGTAAGCAAAGTTTTAAATGTATTTCCATTTTCAGTGACAATAGTTTTTATTTGCATATTTACGGTTTACTCAAACTAATGTATGAGATTGCCGAGGTCATGGACCTAATTAACCACTGATCTTTATCTCACATCCTGGCAGAAATAAGACAGGGTTAAATAATTGATGTATATTATTGTTGTTACTTTGGGGTTTGCATATTGACCCAAGCAAAACAGAAGTGTATTAGTGGTCCTTCTATTTTCTATTTCTTATAAGGCTTCATTGTTCTCTGTCAAGACTGCAAACTTGATAAAAGTGTTCTCAATCACTTCTTCTCCCTTTGTCTCATATGGGACATTAATGTGTTTTTCATCATGGAATGTTCTTTACATGTATTTAATGCAATCCTATGCATATACCATGTTGTATTATTGAAGAACTATTTTATTATCAGGTATATGAATGTTATTTTATACAGGAACCAGGACTTTAAGAATGCTTACAATTATTTAGCTATTTAATGAATTTACCACTTGACTGACAAAATGTAAGTCAGCGGTTCTCAAGCCTTGAAACCGTGACTACCCTCCACTTGATTTACTGCTCAAGTAGCAAGAATGTAAATCAGTGGTTCTCGGACCTTGGCAGCAATGACACCCCAACATGTTAAAGCATCATATGAAACTATTACCCGGTGGTTCTCAAACCACTGTTGACAGTGACCCCAAAATTAAAATACTCTCTATGGGCACTAGGAGAACCAGTGGTTCTCAACCATTTGATGATCCCAGCCCCATACCTCACAGTTTGTGAAACTCATTGCCCACATGGGGAAAACCACTGCTATAAATAAGCAGACAGCCAGACAGAGACGGAGAAAAGATACGCTATAATGTCAGTTAGGAAGGAGTATTTCATAGATAATAGATAACACACTGTTACTGAATGGTAGTTAGCATTGTGTTAATTTAATTTCTGATGGACGCTTATCGACCATCAGACTTAGGAGATGATTGCTCTTGAAATCACTAATGGGACTTCAATTGTTTCCAGTCCACCCAGGTTGCGGTTACAAGGTAATAACCCAGGTTACGGGTCCAGGGTACAAACCAGGGTACGAGTCCACGGTACCAAAGATTACCCCTACCCACCATACCCTATTAACCAGGTTACCTTACCATACCAAACCATATCCTGTCACCCAGTAACCCATTCCATACCACACATCCCATAAGCAGAAGAGGTATTCCTCTTCTTCGTTCACCCTCAGATGTCAACTTGAATAAGTTCAAAGTTCACCCTCAGATGTCAACTTGAATAAGTTCAAAGTTCACCCTCAGATGTCAACTTGAATAAGTTCAAAGAAAGCAGTGGTCAGCCTGAGGCTGTTGATATCTCCGTAGATATTCTGATATCTCCGTAGATATTCTCCAGGAATGGTACTGGTGATGGCCATATGCGTTTTCTCTGTTCCTCATATGTTGGGCATCTTTGAAGCAGATGTTCAGCAGTCATTTTATCGGTGCCACAGTCACACTCATCAGTAGTTCCTATCTTTAATTTGTTGAATAGATGGTATCTTAATCTGTTATGACCTGTGCGAAGTCTGAAGATTACCACTTGTTCACTTCTGCTGAGCTGGTAATACGGATCATTTTTGTGTGGCCTGGATGACCTTCTTCTCACTTGTGCCTGTACCTGCGCTTGATAAAACTCTTGGCCTCCTCATAAGTTATGTTTGTGTCAAGTTGAGGAGCTTTCCCCCTTCCTTTGCCAATCTGTCAGCCTCTTCATTTCCAGGGATGTTGCAGTGAGAAGGGATCCACAGTATCACAACTCTTTTAGAAGAGGTATTCAGCAGGGTCGAATTACTTCATCCTTATCTGTGATGTGCACTGAGTCCAGGGAAGCAACCTCTGACACTCTCTGAACCCATAGAACTGTTTATGAGACCTAAGTTCTGGGGAAAACCAAACCAAGAGAGTCCGAACACATATCATCTCCGCAGCTACTACAGGCCTTCGGAGAGATGAGTATAACACCTACCAGCAGTACAGCAATAGAAGAGATCTTCTGGTCCATATGATGACATACTAGTTGTTTTTTTCTAAACAGTAGAGCTAAACTTTTTTTCATATTTATATGTATGTTCCGATATGTGAGAATCTATACCCTTTTATTCAATTTAACTCAACAGCGTCTGTTGTTATTTTTCTTGTTAACTTTATTTGGGCTGTATTTTGTTTTAAATATAAATCTACACCCTGGGGGCTGAGACATAATTAAATTAACTTCTATTGGGTCGGGATATTTTAAATGTGGCTGGACACCAAATCTCTTTCTCAACCTTATGTGCTTTACACAGTCCTTTTGTAGGATTCCTGAGGAAGAATTTATCGTCCAGAAAATATCCTGTTTAGTTGCCAGAATTCTCTTTTAAGTAAATTTCTAGTACACTATTTCCCGAGGTGAGGCAACTCCATTACGAACTCGTAAACTATCAATAAGACATTATTATCTCTATTCTTCCATTCCATCCAAGCTGTCCTCCTCCTCAAAACCACCCCACGACACAGATTAAGCTGGGAGAGCAGGTCCTGGAGCAGGTCGACCACTTTAAATACCTCAGAGTTATTATAGACCGAAAGGGAGGCATCAAAGAAGAGTTGGCCACTCGAAAAGCAGCAGCTGGGAGACTTTTTCAGGCCATAGATCGAGGATTCCTCAGGAAGAGAGAGGTTGGTAAGAAAACAAAGATGGCTGTATACCGCTCCACCTATGTCCCAGTCTTGACATATGGATGCGAGTCATGGGCAATGACTACAACCCACAAAAGTCAGATCCAAATCTCAGAAATGAGGTATCTGAGGAAGGTGGTTGAAGTAACAAGAAGAGACATGGTCCGCAACCAGACGATACGTCAAGGCCTAAAATCCCGCTCCCTGCAGACCCTAGTAGAACAGTCCCAACTAAGATGGTTTGGCCATGTCTGCAGAATGGGAGAGGATCGGCTGTCGCGGCAAGCATGGGAAACAAAGAGCCAGGGATCCAGACCCACAGGACGACCCAGAGTCTGCTGTGAGGACAACATGACAATCTTTGAAGGACCGAGGACTAGAGTGGAACTGGGCCAGGAGGGGAACGACTAAGTAAGTAAGTAAGAATTATAGGATGGCACAGGTAAATGTGACGTTCAAGGTTATTCTGTCACACTCTTGTTCCATTTGCATTTCTCTGGTTCTTGTCATCAGTTCCACATTAGTGATCTTGTCATTTCTTGTTCCACTGGCTTTTGTTTGGTTCTTGTCATTGGTCGCACATTGCGGATCTTGCCATTCCACTTACACCCTTTTATTCTGCGCTATGCAAGCACCCTTTCTGTGCTTCTCTATGGTGCGGAATGCTGGAGAGTTACAGAGAAGGAAATGTCGAAATTGTCCTCTTTTCACACAACATGCCTAACGTAGGTTTTTCTTGTCCTTTCTCCTTGTAAGACGTATTACTATTTGTGTGTGTGTGTTTGTATTTTTTTTTCTTTCCCATTCAACATGGCTAAGAAAAATTCACCGAATCTTTTGGCAGAATACCATCACCAACCAAGATCTGCTTACTCGAAGCAAGCAAGAGGACATGCACACCATCATAGCATGGCAAACGCTGGAGCTGGGTTGGCCATGTCCTCAGAAGAGACCCCGATGCCATCACAAAAACAGCTATGCTTTGGACCCCTGAAGGAAAACGAAAGAGAGGCCGACCAAAAACAACCTTGCGGAGGACTGTGGCGGCTGAGATGCAAAGAATGAACCAGAGTTGGGGCACTGTACGAAGGATGGCCACTGACCAAGCAAAGTGGAATCAATTTGTTGTTGCCCTACAAGACGCCACTAGGCGTGATGGCCACTGACTGCTTTGACGGTCAGCGGCTAAGGATCAAAGAAGAAGAAGAAGATGCAAGCACCTATTTATGAAAATAAATCAACAACATATGATAATGTGAGAACTAAAGGTTTTTTTGCATTTGAACATGCGCCCTAATATAACCTTCTAGGTTGAACGGGCAATGCCTCGCCAAAATGAGGCTAAATTGTATTTAAAAAAATAAATAAAAAAATGAGAATTGCTACTAGAGTCAAGTTACGGTAGCAACCTTCAGTCATAACTGACTACGAGAATGTGACCCTGAGGTGTTAGCCTTCAGCTGCTTTTTTTCTCTGGTGTTTCTTTTGGCGTGTTCTTTTCTCTGCTGGTTTTTGTTAGTTTCTTTTCTCCCAATCTGACGTGGCTCCGTGAGCAGAATCGCCATTTAGTGTTTCATCTTCCCAGGTTGCTACATGTCCGGTGCCTTCATGTCTTTCTTGCACACATCTTTGAACCTCAGCTGCGTTTGTCTGACTGTTCTGTCGTCATCTGCCAGTTGTCCGTAAAAAATATCTTTAGGGATGCGACCATCTTCCATGTCGTGGACGTGGCCAAGTCAGCATTTTCTGCGCTGTCTAAGTAGTGTACACGTGCTTTCACGGCCACCACATGACAGCACCTCGACATTTATCAATTTATCCTTCTACGAAATACCAAGGAAGTGGCGCGGACACTGTAGATGGAAGGTATTGAGTCTTCTTTCTTGCTTAGTATTTGTAGTAGAGATAATAGTAATTTAAATAGTGACCTACGTGATCCAATCACTCACCCGCTTCCCCGCCCTTAAAAATAAAAATATGACAAGTGTGAAAAATCTACCACTTTATGACAACAGGGCAATAATACAAACATATAAGCAAATAGAAAATTTTCTTTTACTCAGTACAGTTGAGCGTCAATATCCAATGGTAATTTGTTCCACAAAACATATTGTATGTTGAAAATATGGTAAGCTGAAAACAGCATACACTGATTTCCTGTAATTTTGTTCCAAAGCCTTTGTAGTGAAGTACATTGATGCAACGATAAAATCATTAATTAATTATATATATATTAAAGTCAAAATAAGATCAGTAGAAATAAAATTAGTAAAGTTGTAACGCGTCTTCTTTACCGCGCTAGAAAACGCGCCCGTCAAGGGTTAACGATAAAAGTTTGAAAAAACTACTAGCGTATTGGTTCCAGGAAAGATAGAAAGAATAAAACACACAAACGCATAAGATTGAGAGAGCGGACACCTGCTGCCGGCTTGTCAAGTGTTAGCGGTTTGAATTAGCTACTCAGGCCAACAGTGCGAGACATGCCGTTAGCTTGTGTCGAGAACGATGTCGCAAGTTTGAAAATTTAAAAATACCCCGCTAGCCCAATACATTTTTAAACACAGACACTGTGGAAAAATATATATATACACACACGCATAATTACTTCCTATCGGGGAAAAAGGAAGATCTGAGGCGAATTTTATAACATTCCAGTAGTGGAAACTTAGAAAACAACGAACACCAAAATGAAAAATATATTGAATTCTTTATTAATAGGGTTAGGATCATAAAAGTTAGCTAGTCTTAGAGCGGGTCTTGTTCTGATGGGTAATATGCTTTCGAATCAAAAATCCGACAGATAGAAATAAAGTTATAGACAAAAGACGGTATTTGTTCGTACAGACAGACCAACACATGCTCGTTTGGACTTGCACTAACGGTGACTTTTTTGACGCGTCCTTGAAAAAGGCAGGAAAAGGTTACAAGTAGTCTGTTGTAGAACGGGGCAGAAAAGGGGGAGAAAAATTATGGGATGGCTTAACACAAAATATATTTAGCAGTAGAGATCTAAGAATGAGAGAGGAAAAAACTTGGTAGTGTCCAAAAAATCAAGTATGTTTTGCTTTTAATTTCAAATTTCAAAATTGTCGTTCGTTTATTGGCCAAAGCCTTTTATATTATTAAGAAAATTCAACGGCTTGACGCCATTTGTAGAAGATAGTCCCGAGATCAGGACGTTGTGAATTTTGTGAAAAGTGATTAGCCTTATAAAAGCAAAGATATATGAAAGTATAGGCATCACAGTCCAGCCAGCAGTACATCTGGAATCTGCTATTATTCAACGTACCTGTGTTTTTTTCATTGAATTCTGGTAAGACCGACATTATTCATATATATTTTGTTTAAAAAAATGTGAGTGAGAGATGCTGCCATCACGACTAAGTAATCAGGTCCCAAGCTGATTTATGCAGGGCTTGAAGGGGAATTAAGATGAAACACATTGCCAGTTTTGTAAATGCACATGTCTTGTGAAATAAAATGTTTTCTTAGGTGACCAGAGGGACACAGCTCACCTATCCCATTGTATGGTAGAAAAGAAAGATTAATAATAGTATTGCAGATGCAGTGCCACCTTTGTAGGAGAGACATGTGAACAACACTAGTACACTGTGGAATGGATGTGCTGGATGGGCCCATGGGATATGACCCAGCTCTTTATTTCTTATGTATGCTCTTTTGTATATAAAACACAGTCTAAATAAGATATCACCCAGGAGACATTGTTTCATTATTACAGGGTCTTATCTGGCACTAGTCAGGTGCCAGAGCTCTATGTGAAAGCTGTTGAGAAGTTTTTGGAGGCCAGTAGTGATAGGGGTCGCCAGTATCCCCCCTATTACTTTTGGAGCAGTGGTCATTCGGCCGAAAGAAGTCAAACAGTTCCAGTGGGCCAGATAAGTGAAATATCTGGTACCCCAACAGTACATCAGCTATAAGAGCAGCATACCCCTGTATCCAAGAAATAAAATATTTCCATACTGAAATGAACAATGACATTAGTCTGTAAAGAGACTCATCATCTCAACCCATAACCCGTCATGGGTCGTAGTGGTGCCATGGTGGAAGCATCAGCAGACAGGGTCCTCCACTGCTCTCTATTCTCAGCAATGCGTACAAGTGTGGAGAAACCGTGTCCTGCCCATTCTTTGATGTTATCAGCCCAGGATTTTCTTTGCCTTCCTCTTCTCCGTTTACCTTCGACTGTTCCCTGGAGGATCGTTTTCGAAAGGGAGTCATGACGAGTTACATGCCCAATCCAGGCAAGCTTTCGACGTTTCACTATTGACAAAAGTGGTTCTTGGTGGCCTGCATAGGTGTTTATCTTCTCTCTAACATAGACATTTGTTTTGTGCTCTTTATAGCAAATGCGCAAAATTCTTCTGTAACATTTATGCTCGAAAGCCTGAATCCTTCGCTCCGTATCTGCAGTGAGTGTCCAGCCCTCACACCCATACAAGAGAATAGATAATACAAGTGATTTGTATAATTTGATCTTCACAGGAAAACTGATGTTACTTTTCCAGATCACATTCAACCTTGTCATGGCTGCTGAGGCCATCTCAAGTCTTGTCTTGATTTCTTTACTTGATCTTCCATCACTATATATAGTGGCCTCGAGATATTTAAAGGTGTTAACTTCTTCTAACGTTTGCCCATTTAACGTAATGTTGGTCGGAACATGTTTCTTATGGCTATTCACCAATATCTTGCTTTTTTCTATATTAATTTCCATCCCATATGTTCTTGTTACTTTCTCCAGTCTAGAGGTAAGGTCTTGAAGTTCTGATTCTGTTCCAGCTATCAGATCAATATCATCAGCAAAACGTAGATTACACAGAGGTCGGCCTCCAATCGATATGGAAGAGACTGGGAGTGATTAAAAAAAATCCCAAACAGCCATCCAGTGATAGAAACCAGTTATAGACAGATTTTAGTAACACTATTAGGATAATTTAACAGTTATTGTTTGGACACTTGTCCCTGTGGGTCTAAATTTTATATTTTGTATATATCTTGAATTCTTTTCATTTTTAAAGTCCTGACCAGAAGAATACTAGGTTCAGGACCAAATAAATCATACAGAAAATTATTAATTGTACAAAGTTATCCCAGGTGTTACTTCCTTTAATCTTAGACCTTTAATATTTGTTTGTATAGATGTGTATTATTGTTAAAGTACCATCACACCACACTTGCATATCCCTAGACATTAGACGTAGCTATCATTCATACTAGTCAAGAATAAGTCTGCTTGAGGCCATAAGGTGGTAGCAGAAAGGTATCCTGATAACTCACCCTAAATTTGTTAGAATCAGGAACCTTCACAGCTGGCCTCATTCAGTACATTAAGGAAAAATATCAACATCATTTCATAACATCAAAACCCACCACAATAAATTGGGGTCTCTTATTCCGGGATTTGAACTTGTTAGTGTTTAGAAATTTAAATATTGTAGCACTAGTGTCCCCAAAAGTTATAAAAGTATTTAAAAGGGAAAATAAAAGCTTATGGACTGTTGAGAGCCAGTAATTGGTCAATTAATTGGTTAACTAATTAGTTAGTGATAGTACTCTGTTTATTAAGAGTTTGGAAAATTATATTAGATCATTTTAAAGATTGATTTTATGGCCGACCTAGCAAAGTTCAGATCTGGTGCTATGCTGGCTGCAAAAGAGATGAATATGGATGTACCAGAGTTGGTTCAGTATGTAACCTCAGAGGTGGATAAATTTATTGCAAGAGAAGATAAGAAGTTGGCTGATGAAAGAAAATTAGAATCAGATAGATTGGCTGAGGATAAAAAAATTAGAAGTTGAGAAAGAAATTAAGAGGTTGCAGATTGAGGCTGACAAAGAGGCTAGGGCATTGGAGGCGGAAATTAAAAGGCTCCAATTAGAAGAAAAAAATTCTGAAAGAGAAGCAGAGGAAAGAAGATTAGCTGCTGAGGAAAGAAAACAGGCTGCAGAGAGGGAAGCTGAAAAGGAGGAGAAGAGATTACAGAGGGAGCACGAGCTACGACTAAAAGAGTACGAATTTCAAGGCCATGCTCCTGAAAATGGTGCCAGCCCTTCTACCTCCGATGCCACTGCTAGTCAGGGAGCCCCAACTTCAGCTATGGGGTTCCATTTAGACCATGTTGTTGAGAGGGACGATGACATTGAGTAATTTTTGTCTAGATTTGAGGTTTTAGCCACCACCTATGGGTTGGAGAAGGAAAGGCGGAGTTTAAAGTTATCTCAGGGGCTGAGGGGAACTTCTTATGAAGTGTTTGCCAAGATGAGCAAAGACGACCAAGACAATTATGACATGTTAAAGCAGGCTCTTTTGCTAAGGTATGAAAAGAACGGAGAATTTTACAGGAAAAAGTTTAGGAATGCCAAACTACTGTCGGGTGAGACCTATCACCAGTTCTCTGCACGTTTAGAGACGTACTTGGAGAAATGGACTGCTCTGGGGAAAACCCAAGATCTTAAAGAGATGATCTTTATTGAGCAATTGAGAGAGTCCATGGCTCCAGACTTGAGAAAGTTTCTCATGGAACAAGGTGCAGAGAGGCTGGGTGAGTTACTTAATGTCGCTGAGAGGTATCAGGCAGCCCAGGCAGAGGTAGCTGGCGCTAAAAAGAAACAGATTGACAATTTTAAGGCTCCACAAAACTCTAATAGATTTGATAACAAAGATCAGGGGAACAAAGGTAAGCACAATTTTGATAGGCCACGCAATGACTTTAGAAACAAAAACCCACAATTCAATGATAGGAAATATGATGAAAGAAAACCTTTTCATCAAGGTAGATTATATTGCAAATGGTGTTAGAGGGAAGGTCATGACATCAAATTTTGTCATAAGAAAACTTTTGGATTTGCTGCTATGAAGATGGGGAACAAGGGAGGAAAGGACAAACCTACTGGACAGCAGGAACCTTATCACCCCCCAGTGTGTGAGGATGTAGTCTGCAATGGGATCACCATTAGGTGTCTCTGTGATACAGGCTTAGATTTTGATTCTGTTGTGAGTGCGCACTTGGTGAACCCATATCAGTATACCACCGAAACAGGGGAGATACAAGGGGCGACCACGAATATACCACTTATGAAACTTCCCATTGCCAGGATAACGGTGAAAACTCGCTATGTGGAAGGAGTAATCAGAGCAGCAGTGATCGACGCACCCATCTACCCTCTGATATTGGGGTGTCGTTATGTCTTCTTGGGGAATCCCAAGAGACCTGTGGTCTTGGCAGCCGTCCAGACACGATCACAATCCAGAAAGGAAGAAGATGAACCTATAAATACTCATCCAGAAGAGATGAGGAAGGCACAGGCTGAGGACAAGACACTCAAGCCTTGTTACAAAAAATTACCTAAATGCCACACACCTCCAAGCAAAGGGGACTATTACATAAAGAACAAATTATTATATAGGAAGACCGGAACTGGAACAAATGGTCACGGCCAGCTGGTTCTTCCTACTTCATATAGGGAGAGAGTGTTGGAATTAGGACATGCGATTCCCTTCAGTGGTCACGTGGAGATCAGCGCAACAGGACAACGTATAGCTTGTCATTATTTCTGGCCAGGAATAACGGAGGATATAAAGAGATATGTAAAATCCTGCCCAGAATGTCAAAGGGTAGCCCCAAAGCACTGGACTGCTCCAGCAACTCTAGGGGAAATGCCCATTGTGGGAACACCTTTTGAGAAAGTTGCCGTGGATATTGTGGGACCTCTCACTCGGACCAAGAGGAGGAACAGTTACATCCTTACTCTGGTAGACACGTGTTCTATGTGGGGAGAGGCGGTAGCCCTGTCGTCAATCGATTCCAAGCATGTCGCAGAGGCATTACTTACAATATTCACAAGGTTAGGATTCCCGCATCAAATCTTGACTGATAACGGCTCACAGTTCAAGGGGAAACTAACGGAAGAAGTTTTCAGGATCTTCCAAGCCAGGCACTTTCATTGTAGTCCGTATCACCACCAAGGGAACGGCCAGGTAGAGAGGTTCAACGGGACTCTCATTTCTATCCTGAGAAAGCTGGCACATGAGAAACCTGATACGTGGGACCAATACCTGCCCGCTGCGTTGTCTGCGTATCGGGAAGTTCCACATAATTCAACCGGGATGGCACCCGCAACCCTGTTATTTGGGAGGCCAATAAAAGGTCCTTTAGAAGCCTTGTTAAGGACCTGGACAGATGAGAAGGCAGAAGAGACTGTTACCTCATCATACCAATATGTGAAGGAGCTGACCACTCGTCTTAAAACTGGCTGAAAACTTGCAAATGATAATCTCAGACAAGCCAGGAAAAAACATGCTGCCTATTTTAATAAGAAAGCAAAGGATAGGGAATTATGTGTGGGAGAGAAGGTGCTTCTTCTACTGCCCGGCAGCCAAAATAAACTACAAATTGGATGGCAAGGTCCATATACTGTTCTAGAGAAGGTGTCTAGAACAAATTATAAAATCGACAAGAAAGGGAAAGAGAAAGTATATCATGTGAACCTTCTAAAGAAGTATCTGGACAGGGAAATCCAGGAAGGAACACATTTAATGTCCTTGTCGATAGCAACAGGGATGAAGAATGAACCGCTCACATCCCATGAGTATCCCTTGAAAACATGTGAGACACCGGCACATGTAAAAGTCAGTAAACACTTGACGCAAAAACAGAGGGAACAGGTTCAAAAGGTTCTGACTGATCATACGACGTGTTAACAGACAAACCGGGGCACACGAATTTGTTAGAATATGACATGAAACTAGTAGACCCAACACCGATCTGTATGAGAGCCTACACGATCCCGTTTGCCAAGGAGAAAGCTTTGAAAGAGGAGATTGAGTACCTATTGAAAGAAGGAATTATTTCTCATAGCAAATCTCCATATAGTTCCAGTGTGGTTTTGCTGAGAAAACCACACTGGAGAACATCGTCTGTGTATAGATTACAGGAAACTGAATGCTGTCACAGAGAATCAGGTGGATCCATTACCTGACACAAATCAATTATTTGCCAGGCTAAACAAGGCAAAATATTTTTCGAAGGTGGATCTGAGCAAAGGCTATTATCAGATTCCAGTGAAGCCTGAGGTCAGACCTTATTTGGCGTTTAGCACTTCGGAAGGACATTACGAATTCAACATGTTACCTTTTGGGTTGAAAAATGCTCCGAGTGTATTTTCTAGGATGATGCGAAAATTGTTGGATCCACTAAATAACCCATGCATCACAAACTTTATGGATGATATCCTCATTGCTACAGAAACATTTGAGGAACACATTAACTCTTTGACTATGCTGTTTGATAGACTAAGGGAGGCTAATTTGACGGCTCGACCAACAAAATGTTGTATTGGTTGTAAAGAGTTGGAGTTCTTGGGACATACTGTGTTTCAGGGTAGTATGACCCCTGACCCCAAGAACCTTGAAAAATTGCAGAGAGCACCTAGGCCACAAACAAAGAAAGACGTGAGATCTTTCGTGTCGTTATGTGGATTCTATCAGAAATATATCAAAAATTTTAACTCTATTTGTGCTCCTCTGACGGATTTAACTCGCAAGGGAAATCCTGATAGAATTGTTTGGTCAGCCTAATGTGAATTAGCCTACCAAGAGTTAAAGGAAAAACTTACAAGCAAGCCTATCTTGAAATTACCTGATTTGAGTCAGGAATTTGTGGTGAGAAGTGACGCAAGCAATGTGGGCCTGGGGGCTACGTTGTTGCAAAGATCATCGTCACCAGAGGGAGAGCTGAACCCAGTCGCTTATGCTAGCCGCAAGTTAAACAAAGCGGAACAAAACTATTCAACAAGCGAAAAAGAATGTCTAGCTTTGATCTGGGCGATACGAAAGTTCCAGATCTATCTATATGGTAGAACATTCGTGGTTCAAACGGATCATCAGCCTCTCGTATTCTTATCACAGGCCAAGCATGAAAATGCCAGATTATTAAGATGGTCGTTATTATTACAGCCATATCAATTTACCATCGAATATATTCCGGGGTCACTGAACGTGGGTGCAGACTTCCTCAGTACGCATCCCTGTGATCCAAATCAGAGTATTCAGCAGGCGTAAGGAGTTGATTTTATCTATGTGTATCACTGTTTGGAACTAGCATCAGGCAAGTTCTTAAGTGGGGAGATGTGTAGTGAAGTACATTGATGCAACAATAAAATCATTAATTAATTATATATATATTAAAGTCAAAATAAGAGCAGTAGAAATAAAATTAGTAAAGTTGTAACGCGTCTTCTTTACCGCGCTAGAAAACGCGCCCGTCAAGGGTTAACGATAAAAGTTTGAAAAAACTACTAGCGTATTGGTTCCAGGAAAGATAGAAAGAATAAAACACACAAACGCATAAGATTGAGAGAGCGGACACCTGCTGCCGGCTTGTCAAGTGTTAGCGGTTTGAATTAGCTACTCAGGCCAACAGTGCGAGACATGCCGTTAGCTTGTGTCGAGAACGATGTCGCAAGTTTGAAAATTTAAAAATACACCGCTAGCCCAATACATTTTTAACCACAGACACTGTGGAAAAATATATATATACACACACGCACAATTACTTCCTATCGGGAAAAAGGAAGATCTGAGGCGAATTTTATAACATTCCAGTAGTGGAAACTTAGAAAACAACGAACACCAAAATGGAAAATATATTGAATTCTTTATTAATAGGGTTAGGATCATAAAAGTTAACTAGTCTTAGAGCGGGTCTTGTTCTGATGGGTAATATGCTTTCGAATCAAAAATCCGACAGATAGAAATAAAGTTATAGACAAAAGACGGTATTTGTTCGTACAGACAGACCAACACATGCTCGTTTGGACTTGCACTAACGGTGACTTTTTTGACGCGTCCTTGAAAAAGGCAGGAAAAGGTAACAAGTAGTCTGTTGTAGAACGGGGCAGAAAAGGGGGAGAAAAATTATGGGATGGCTTAACACAAAATATATTTAGCAGTAGAGATCTAAGAATGAGAGAGGAAAAAACTTGGTAGTGTCCAAAAATCAAGTATGTTTTGCTTTTAATTTCAAATTTCAAAATTGTCGTTCGTTTATTGGCCAAAGCCTTTTATGTTATTAAGAAAATTCAACGGCTTGACGCCATTTGTAGAAGATAGTCCCGAGATCAGGACGTTGTGAATTTTGTGAAAAGTGATTAGCCTTATAAAAGCAAAGATATATGAAAGTATAGGCATCACAGTCCAGCCAGCAGTACATCTGGAATCTGCTATTATTCAACGTACCTGTGTTTTTTTCATTGAATTCTGGTAAGACCGACATTATTCATATATATTTTGTTTAAAAAATGTGAGTGAGAGATGCTGCCATCACGACTAAGTAATCAGGTCCCAAGCTGATTTATGCAGGGCTTGAAGGGGAATTAAGATAAAACACATTGTCTGTTTTGTAAATGCACATGTCTTGTGAAATAAAATGTTTTCTTAGGTGACCAGAGGGACACAGCTCACCTATCCCATTGTATGGTAGAAAAGAAAGATTAATAATAGTATTGCAGATGCAGTGCCACCTTTGTAGGAGAGACATGTGAACAACACTAGTACACTGTGGAATGGATGTGCTGGATGGGCCCATGTGATATGACCCAGCTCTTTATTTCTTATGTATGCTCTTTTGTATATAAAACACAGTCTAAATAAGATATCACCCAGGAGACATTGTTTCATTATGATAGGGGTCGCCAGTATCCCCCCTATTACAGTTCCAGTGGGCCATAATAAGTGAAATTATCTGTAATCCCCCAACATATATCACTTATAAGAGCAGCATACCCCTGTATCCAATAAATAACAAGTATTTCCATACTGAAATATACAGATTTTTATTATTTTGTATATATCTTGAATTCTTTTCATTTTTAAAGTCCTGACCAGAAGAATACTAGGTTCAGGACCAAATAAATCATACAGAAAATTATTAATTGTACAAAGTTATCCCAGGTGTTACTTCCTTTAATCTTAGACCTTTAATATTTGTTTGTATAGATGTGTATTATTGTTAAAGTACCATCACACCACACTTGCATATCCCTAGACATTAGACGTAGCTATCATTCATACTAGTCAAGAATAAGTCTGCTTGAGGCCATAAGGTGGTAGCAGAAAGGTATCCTGATAACTCACCCTAAATTTGTTAGAATCAGGAACCTTCACAGCTGGCCTCATTCAGTACATTAAGGAAAAATATCAACATCATTTCATAACATCAAAACCCACCACAGCCTTGATAGGCGATCCTAAACAATACTTAAAAGTGGTATTTGTAACAGGGTATGCAATACTTCACTCCGAAATAAATAAAGAATAGTACTCCTGTACCCTGGTGCACGTGCATCCTATGGATACCATAACTGAAATGCTGTTGTGCTTATGGCTTCCACATTCATCATGTAAAACATATTTACCCAGAAAGCACCGCTGTAAGAGGATGTGAATGGTTGGTGTAGTCTTCCTGCTAGGAGAACCAGCAAGAGTGGAAGTGGTGATGATGCGTGGAAGTGGTGATGATGCGTGGAAGTGGTGATGATGCTGTTCATGATTTATTACATTATAAATAAGTCTTTAATAAAGATTATTTTATAAATATTTACAAAACATCTTTAAAATAAAAAAGAAAGAAAAAAAACTATAAATTAACATTTCACCTTGGCCAACATTTCATCCGCGTGTCTAGAAATTTCCACTAAGGTTTCGTTCCCAGCTGTATCGGAAAGGCATCGATTTCTGCAAATGTTATCAGTCCAATTAAAGCTCTTAAGGAAGGTTCCAGAGAATATAGGATGTCAAATCTATGTTAACGTGAGTCGATGTCCCACCGTATTCAGAAATTGGTCAGGGTGGCAAATGCCATAAGCAAGTAGCCGCAGTTGAACAAACTATTTTAAAATTACTGACACTTTGGCCGAATAGCATCACCAATCAAGAACTGCTTATTCGATAAGATAAGCACACCATCGTAATGGGCAGGCGCTGGAATTGGGTTGGCCATGTTCTCATAAGAGACCCACACACGATCACAAGAACTGCCGTCCTATGGACCCCAGAAGGAAGGTGAAAGAGAGGCCGCAAAAGAAAAAAAAAATTGGCAGAGAACGATGGAAGTCGAGATTCAAAGCACTGCGCAAAGGATGGCCACCGACAGAGCAAAGTGGAGACAGATTGTTGCTGCCCTATACGTCAGTCATCGGCTAAGGATCCAAAAAGAAAGATGTTAAACATTATATTTTCGTAATTAATGAAATAAAACGAATTGATCTGACCTTTCTAAAGAACCGTCAATGGATTTATTCGATGTTGAATTATTAACATTCTACTGATAAACACTATGCCAATTTCAAGTGGACAACATTTAGCAAGCACATCAAACATTACGTGTTGGTGAAGTGTTAAAGAAAACAAATTGCAGATAAATAAATTTTGTGCCCACATACCCGTTCCTGGTAGCAGCTGTGGATGGAAGAGGTCAGTAGTGTTTGGCATGAGCTGATCGAAGACATATGCTCCCGAGGGACCTAACGAGTAACGACGAAGCATTATTCGAAGAGAAAAACAAAATGTTGTGATGCGTAATTCAACACGTGATTTATTTGGTTTCATTGGATAAACAAAGCCGGAGGTTAACCTTCCTGACAGAAAGTAGACCTGATGGATATTACGTTGTTGGCCAAAAACAGCTACCGGGAACTACTTTTTTATTGGCGGACGAGATCATTAAATATATTGATGGAAACTGGTCATTTAGAACTTATCAGGTTACGCGCTTTCAACATTTTACAGTATCCCACGGGAGTTGTAGCTGTAGCAAGTTTAATGAGGTCATGAAATGGTTACATTGCAAAGTGGAGTCAACTATCACAATCTCTCGTGAGATTCGGGTCTATGCTTTCCATCATTGTCATTATCGTCATGAAATCCACAACCTTCATAACCATCGTTTTATCGTTGTTATATGCATACCATTCTCATTACTCTTTGGGCGGATATGGGCTAAAAAATAAGAGGTCTCGTGTGGAAATTGCGCACGTTAAAAATTCCCCGGCAGATGGACGTCGTAAAGAGTAGGCTGCACGGCTGCTGTCCCGGCGAAATTTAAAAAAATTAGGCAAACCTACCCACCACATAAATATTTATAGAGTGTGTGATTCCTGCATAACACACATTCGACCCTCGCCCGTGCTACGGAGTTCGTGCACTGTGTTGAGATTCTCCTTGTGTGATCTATGGAAGGAGATCGGATCACTGACAGAGTTGTCCGTGTGCACGAGGATGGTTCTTAAAACCAAAATCATATCAACACTAAGGAGATAGAATGGCGCTAGTTCTGCGACATCACTGCCCATCAGCTCCGCTAATATGTCTTTCACCAAATTTATGCCCACGTCTGCTTGTCCCGTGCCACGCCTGCTTGTCCCGTGCCACGTCTGCTTGTCCTGTGCCACGTCTGTGTAGAATAACAGTTTGCTGAATAATCGTGTGTGTTGTGTATTGGCCACTGTTGAATGTCGTAGGATACATAATCTGTTCTCTTGACAGTGATCAAAAATATGATGACAGGAATATAACATGGCCGCCTTCCTGAGTTGTCGCTCACTCACTCGCAGGAGGGTAGATATAAGCCAAAGTTAATTTAGAATGTGCATATAAATAATTTCATAAAGTTTTTCCATACAGCGCTACAGTAATCACGTTACTTCATGTAGACATAACTGCTGTAGGAAAGCCTGTCATCTTCGTCGATACAAAACACGACCCTAGCGATACGAAGCACAATGTTCCATCTAGGTCTAACCGACTCGAGATCATCAAAAATAGGGTCTGGCATACCTGGAGTCCGAATCACACATATGAGGAGGATCTCTGACAAATAGACTCTTGCAAAGACATAAACTTCTCCTGGAAAAACATCTACGAATCACTGTTAAACCTTAAACAGTGCCAGCCCTGGAAAATACACTCAGCCATTTCTTGGCGACATTATCGGAACTCTTCACAACCCAGTAGGACTACGAAAACCTGCGCTAGATTCCGGCAGAAAGAATATAGTCCGACCTGAACATACAAAGGTATACAATATACGACTGAATCTTCTTTCACTAGACAAGTAGTACACATGAATTCAGGCCATAAACATAACAAGCAAAATTAATCTATTTTCTGGCCCGAACAAATAAGAACGGACATGAATTCAATATCCATGCGCCGAATCAATATCAAGAACGATCACTCATATAATCTAGAGTGTAAATCAATCATGAATTATCTAGCTTTACCAGAGGAAGCATTTTCATACACAAATGAATGCAAATATATATTTTCCATATTAAATAGCCATATCGTATTTTTGTAATATGTGCGTCAAAATATGCACGCAACAGATTACCACACCCCTCGGGGGAAAAAATGGTACATTTGTTTTTTTGAAATACATCTAGGAGCAACATACAATAGGCTCACAACGCACCAATAACAATGCGCAGATGATAAGCATTGAGAATATATTTCATGATCTTAGAGAAAGTATTTCTCTAAGTATAAATATTTCCAGAGAGGTGTCACCAACGCATACTACAATACTGGCAATGCCACACTTTCTACATCAGTTTATACATAAATTTCATCTTAGATATCTTAACATCATGATCATCAAAGACGAAAAACATTGAAAGATCAGCGGTGAATAAACATCAATGAACCGCTAAGTAGTGTTACACTCAATATATATAATACATTACGCATGTATACCCATTTTAGTATAGAAACAATGTAGTAGAGTTAGATTTGTAAAAATATCAGGATCTAACAATTAGGAATTATGTGGGCATCTAGATAAGATATCTGCCATCACAACGAGATCTATCACTATCTCTATTAAGACCATTGCTCTTATTTGACCTCAAATTAGCATAGTTGCTATTGTTATCTTCTCTTTGCTCAAAATATCTTCTCAATGGATTTTGTTGTCTCCAAGCAAAACTATTATAAGGTTGGTAACCTCTATCAAAGATCCTATAGTTACTGGGACCAACAAATTGAGCATCATCAAATTGCTTCCAGTTCTTCGAAGAAGAACCATTACGTGAAAAAGGGAAATTTACACGTGATGAACGCCCTTGGCGCTGTTCATAATTATGATTATCTTTTCTAGCACAATTGTTGTTATTTTTGCCTGTGGCACTGTGCTTAACAGAAGGATCGTACTGCTTGGGCTGAGTACGATGTGTACTAACAGTTTTATTCTCTTTTACCAATCTATCAGAACCTTGAAAAGTTGATGCACGGTTTTTCTGAGGAATCTTGTCATGACATTTATCAAAGTCCTCACCGTGATCCAAAAGACTGACACTTGATTTATTTTTGTCGGCCTCATGCCAACTCCCATTAGAGGCAGTATCGTTATTTCGTGGGAAACCATATTTTCCACGAAAAGATTTGCTCACATATTGTTTCATGTTACTACTAGCATGTTGTTGACTCTTTGCACTAACATAGTGACCATCAGATTTGTGTTCAAATCTATTCACCTTATTATTAGACAACATCTTATTGTTCAAAACAATATCTAACAAACCGTCGACCCTCTTACGAAGTTTTGTAACTTCCACTTCTGCCAAAGCTTTCTCTCTAGAAAAAGCTTTCTGAGTTTTCTCATTAGTTCTCACTTCCCAGTTATAATCTAACTTTGTAACACGTAACTGAGATACAAGAGTTTTCTCTCTAGCAATACTATCTTTGAGATCTGTTCTCAACTCTGTCATCTGAGACGTTGTTTCTAGAACCTTAGTCTTTTCTTGAACAAGTTCAAGTTTCAGTGCTTCCATAGCACTATGATGAGTGGTCATCAGTTTATCAATCTTTTCATCATTTTCTTTCTTCGCTCTCAACTGTGTCAACTCCAGTTGCAGTGACTGAATCTCCATATCCTTCTTATTCTTAAACACCTTAATCTCCTCCTGAGATATTAAATTCTTTTCTTCTAGTTGGCGGCTTAGAAACACATTCTGACTCAATAGATTAGTTAGTTTATCATTATATATCTTCTTGTGTTTCTCAGCCTCCACTTTTAATTTCTCATAGTCAGCTTTTACTTGTTCAAGCTCACTAATAAGAGACTGTTCTTTATTAAGATGATTGTTCTTCATTAAGCTCACTTCAACTTCTAACTTTTTCTTCTGACTAAGAGAAGAGTCATATACTTTCTTATTATCTTCTGTCAACATCATCATTTTATCCTTTAATATTGTATTTTCATAATTCACTGCTGATAACTTATCAATAAGAGCTTTCTTGTCACTTTGAAGCTCATTTATCGTTTTCTTTAATACATTCAACTCCAAAGCTAAAAGTCTATCTTCATCTTCTCTCTGCCACTGTTCAGCTTCTTTGTCTAATTTTGCCAACTCAGCTTTCAGTTTCTCAATTTCCAATCTTTGTTTTCTTTTTTCAGCCTCAGCTTCTCTGTCTAGTCTTTTTTCTTCAGCAGCAGCAGCAGCTTCTCTTTTCTCAGCAGCAGCTTCTAATCTTTTTTCTTCTATTTGAAGTTTACTCTCTTCTGCAGCAGATGCTTTGTCATATTGAGCAACAGCCCATTCTTCTAAATCTTTCCCAGTCTTATCAAGGGCTTTCCCTTGTGCAATAAAGTAATCTAAACTAGACATCTTGTCTAATGAGATCAGTAACTTGAAATAATAAAATAATTACCTTATTTCACTTTCATGGGAGACAAGTCTATACTATAGACTTAGTCTTAGTGAAAAACTTGTATGGTTATTTTGTTTATAATATAACCAATGATAACTTGAGTACCTGTGGAAAACAATATCTGTATATCCCAAACACTGTGGGAGACAAGCCTTACAAAGGTCTTGTATACTTCCTTAATGTAATCAATGATCACTTGAGTACCTGTGGAAAATAATATTTTCTATCCCAATCACTGTGGGAGACAAACCTTACAAAGGTTTTGTACACTTTCTTAGTATAATCAATGATCATAAGTACTGATCTGTACTATAATATAAATATATTCAAATATACCTTATATATATCTGTCAACCAAAGACATTAACAAGGACAAACAAGAAAAGACAATATGAAAACAATTGCAGGAATCAAATTAAATCAAATAGAAAAAATCAAAAAAAAAATGATCACAGAATCTGTGATGATAACCGCAATGAAATCAACAAGACAAATAACGCCACAGTGTATAAACATAAGGGTGTAAAGAACTGAAATGAAAGGAAAGATGAGACCTACAATTATACAAACAAATCAAACAAAACTAAAGAACATAGAAATATTACAAAAACAACAAGAAGGACAGTTTCGTCACAGCTAACAAATATTTGCAAACAATGTTGCATACAAATTTCAATTAAGAAATTTGCTCCCTATAGAACGCTAGAGCAAGACCAATGTCACTTGGTATTTCTTGTTCTAGTCACCTCCCATCCAGGCCCGCAGAATACAAACCAACTTAACACACAACAAATAACATATAAACATAAATACATGTAAATCTTAATAGCATAAATGCATACATATATATATATACTTAATAGAATGTATTGTGGATAGAATGTGATGCTGGTATAGTGTTGCAAAGCAGGCACAGTTTTTTTTTAATTATAACAATAACTTGCCACTTTTAATGAACAATTAAATAATAGATTTGTTTTCTACACTATTACAATGTTCAATTTTTTTTGAGCATATGAAGATCCAACGATGAAATATGCACTTTATGTTCAACAACACTGTGATTCTTCTGTACAGGATCAACAATCACTTCTTTCTTCTGTACGATGAGAAATGTCAACAGTACTGCTCCCGATATTTTATACAATTGATACAACTGTCCTGTATAATACCGTCTGTACAGCGAAAAACTGTCAACAAGCGCTGACCTAGATACAGCATCCGATCGGTAATACAGGTCAAGCTGACATCGACTGCCCCGTTGTAACTTGTATGAGTGGGAGTGTCAAGTAACGCGAATGGTGTAGTAGTTCGGTGTAACAGACCACTTGATAATACCTCTCACACACTCTCATGTAATGCAATGACGACTTGAACTGCCGCTGACATTTCAATAGTTTAATGAAGGCACGCACACTGGACAGCACGGATACAGTCATGGGTACATGTTGACATAAATTCATTGGTTATTTGAAACGTGGATGATACATTCATGTAGTAGTGAAATATCATTCAACCCAAGGTAGCATTCACTGTTCTGGTAACTAATCGCCGTATCCTCTACTGACTGAACGCGTCAATGAGGATCGGTAAACATACAAAAGTCATTGGCCGAACCTTCATTTCATGGCTAAGTTCTTAAGCTGAGATATGTCCAATGTTTGTATAATAATCATAAACCACGATAGTGGGTTTTCACCTCATAACAAGATCTCGATACCACTGCCCGATAGTAGGATACATAATCTGTTCTCTTGACAGTGATCAAAAATATGATGACAGGAATATAACATGGCCGCCTTCCTGAGTTGTCGCTCACTCACTCGCAGGAGGGTAGATATAAGCCAAAGTTAATTTAGAATGTGCATATAAATAATTTCATAAAGTTTTTCCATACAGCGCTACAGTATTCACGTTACTTCATGTAGACATAACTGCTGTAGGAAAGCCTGTCATCTTCGTCGATACAAAACACGACCCTAGCGATACGAAGCACAATGTTCCATCTAGGTCTAACCGACTCGAGATCATCAAAAATAGGGTCTGGCATACCTGGAGTCCGAATCACACATATGAGGAGGATCTCTGACAAATAGACTCTTGCAAAGACATAAACTTCTCCTGGAAAAACATCTACGAATCACTGTTAAACCTTAAACAGTGCCAGCCCTGGAAAATACACTCAGCCATTTCTTGGCGACATTATCGGAACTCTTCACAACCCAGTAGGACTACGAAAACCTGCGCTAGATTCCGGCAGAAAGAATATAGTCCGACCTGAACATACAAAGGTATACAATATACGACTGAATCTTCTTTCAGTAGACAAGTAGTACACATGAATTCAGGCCATAAACATAACAAGCAAAATTAATCTATTTTCTGGCCCGAACAAATAAGAACGGACATGAATTCAATATCCATGCGCCGAATCAATATCAAGAACGATCACTCATATAATCAAGAGTGTAAATCAATCATGAATTATCTAGCTTTACCAGAGGAAGCATTTTCATACACAAATGAATGCAAATATATATTTTCCATATTAAATAGCCATATCGTATTTTTGTAATATGTGCGTCAAAATATGCACGCAACAGTCTGCTTGTCCCGTGCCACGTCTGCTTGTCCCGTACCATCCGTTCGAAATCTGTCCATGTCTTCTTTATCCGTTTCTATTAGTGTATTTCAGTCGCCTTTACCTCCCCTGTCCTGTTGATTCCAGCACAAGGTCTGCCTTGTAATGCTTTAACAGGTTTTTTTCTATGTATGTCATATCCAACAACAGCATCCTCTTCTCACTTTTCAGGTAGAAGTATGATGATGCTTCTACCCTGAAGGAGTATCCACAAGATATTTAAGAAATCAAGAACAATGCTGAATAGGTCTGAGCACGTTAACTCTTTATCTTTCCCGCCACCTTTTGTGCAGAGATATAATATTAACTCGTTCAAGCCCGAACTGAACTAACAGTAACATTCCACTGCTTATGATTATTATTATTATTATTGCTCGTATTGGCTCTTTAGAAGTAGATATAACTACATATATTAGAATATTTATTCACACGTGTGCATTTCTCTTTGTAATAATTAATTCAACTATAAATTTGTAAAAAAAAACAACATACACAGATTTAATGATCAATTATTTTATACACGTGTAAATAAATAAGAACTGGTGATTAATAAAAAATAAGTCTCATCATGGAATATATCGACTTTCGTAAGCTTAATTTTAGAAAAAAAAAAAGTTCTTTGTGTAGCCGGCTAAAAAATGGGACTTGCCAGAATACTAAAGTGCCGATGCTGATGGTTCTGCAGATTCGTCTCTGTGGCGAAAGCACGTTTCCAGATCAGTCAGAAAGTAACCGCTCCTGGTCAAGGCAAGAATCTTCACAACCCGTGGAATATAGGTTTCAAGAGTCAACTACAAGCTTTGAGCTACAGAATGGTAGTACAAAAAATGGTCTCTTCGGGTCGTACCACAAATAGTTGGGTCGCCTCTGCTGGTACCACAAACATAGTAACTAGGAATCTTAGACAGCTTGCTCAGGTAAATAGTCTTGGCAACTTGATATAGAAGCCGAGAACTCACGTCAGTTCTAGTAAAAATCCCTCTCCGACTTAGTGCGTAAGTCAGAGTATAGTCCGGTTTCTGTATGAATAACTTATGGTTTCCTTGCTTTTGTGTTCAGAAGTGTTCCACTAAGTCCAGTCCTATTTAAAGTCAGAATCTTTACTTCTATTGTTTTCTGGCTTCAGTCAGAGCTGTCTACTTGACGATTCGGGAATGCAGTGCCGTAAGTCTAAAATGTTCTACGTTATACGAGGTGTGTTCAAATGAAACCCGTCCCAGTGGCTTTATAACAAATATATGTAAGGTACATCAGCTGGAGTAGTAGAATTAAATACAGCAATTGTTATGAAGCAAGTACTCACTGGGGTTCTTTAGAAATAGTCACCATAGGCATTCAGACACGCATCCCACTGCTTGGGTAGACGGCGGATGCCGTCCGAGAAAAATGACTTTGGTTGCTTATTGAACCATTTGGTCACCGAGGCCCTGACGTCTGCATCGGAGTCGAATCGTTGTCCCTTTAGAGATTTTTATAAGGGTCCGAACAAATGAAAGTCACATGGTGACAGATCGGGGCTGTAGGCTGGGTGTGGCAGAACTTCCTACCTTTTCCTTGCTAACGCTTCCTGCACAATGTTCGCAACATGTGGACGAGCATTGTCGTGCAACAGCATTAAGTCGCAACAGATTTACAACACAAAGAACCACCAGGCTTACTTTAAAAGTTAAGCATGCCGGGTCGTAAATTTCTTGATCATGTATGCTTTTAAACTGGTAATAATTAAGTTTTCTTTTTTTATGTTGTCTAGTTGTGTATCTTGTATGGAGTCTCCAACATTAATCACTTGTTTTGAGTGTCAACTACTAAGCGAACAGCTAGCAACTGTAAAATTCCGACGACGTAGCACCCGTATTATGCTGCATCAATCTCGTCGAATTGCTTGGCTTCTTACCAATAAAGTGCACAATTAAAGTCATTTAATTTGCATACAATCATGAAAATGAATTCAAATAAATTGTTTATTAATACGTTTTTTAATATAAATCGCCTTCAAATTTCGCTAATATAACATGATTCGTATGTTTCATTCAATTTAAAACAACTTAGAAGTTCAAATATGTTAATTGAATTTCAGAATACTAAAGAATCCAATTGTTAAACTAAAAAAAGTCTGATTTTGTGCCGTCATACATGCATCCCCTAAATTATACTATGTTTTTCTGATCTTGGCATCCACTTCCGGTTTCATTTGAAACAATACGCCTACGTATAACATTATTTTAAAAATAAAGTTTGCTAGGAAAGTTAATAAAATCAAGGAAACTGGCTAAAATGACTCTTGAGTTTTACGAAATGGAAAAAAAACCTATTTCTTACAATAGGCTTTAATTTACATGTGGCTATTTAAAATAATTTAACAACAATAAATATATTCAATATAAAAAATCTCATTTATTAATTTTTATCAATAAATTATAAATGTCACTACATGTACAATAATCCGATTTATAATGTAAATTTTTATTCAAATCCTCCATTTAATACTTGACACGGAACTCCGCATTGGTGTATTTAAAAATTTACAATAATTTACAAATTTAAACATTGTATTTAATAAAAACAAACATATACCCGTCATTTTTACGAAAATTCTTTAATTATTTTATGCTAACCACTCAATATTCCTAAAAAATTAAAAATTAAACATTTTCATTAGGCCATCACTTAAACTTTTCTAAATCCAATCCTATAAAATGCGGGCGGATTTCCCGAGAAATATTTAATTAAACAACCAAACCCTGTTCTTTACTATTACTGCCATCACCCTTTTTAGTAACTAACTGGTATCTATTATCACAATCTGGAATAATAAACTACCATTCGTTATCTTATTTGTTATAAATATATTATCTTTTAAATCAATAAATATCAAAGCCAACCTTTACTAACATCAACTTTCTAAACCATAAGCAAATGTCAAATTTAAAATTTCATTAATTTTTCCAGGGAATAAATTTATTAAAATGCATTCATATAACAATATTTAAAAACTTTATTTTACAAAACAACTCCACAATATAAATTACTTTACCAAACTGAAACGATAGAGTTATTGCTTGCTCATTTCACCCTGCAACCTCAACATACGCACTATATCATTAATAATTAATGCCTATATTTAACTTAATCTTTTTACTCATATTTTTTGTTAAATACAAAAAATACAATTTATTCCACTCCCCCATACATACCAGCCAACTATGTGCAAAATAGATAATACAAAACAACAGAATCGGCATCATTGGGGATCTACATTCCTGTAAACACTATATTAATTTCAATTATTTTCATTAAATTTCTACATTCCTCTGCTAGTGGCAAAACCCTAAAAATATTCAACAAATAAATAAAGCTAAACGATTCACCCTTTATAAACAAATAAAATTATAAAAAAACCATTTACCCTAACTCAATTAACGCTCAATCTATTTTTTAACTAATCAATAATTCTTCCCATAATCAAAAAACTTACCCCCCAAAACCAACATTCCTTTAAACAAACGTTTACCCCATTCAACCTTCAACCACCCTACATTTCAACACGAATGTTCCAATCCACTGTTAATAATTATTCACCGAATTTAAACTTCAAAATATTTACATAACGGTTTCAATTTCTTAAATTTAAATCTTAATTTGCGTAATATAACGCTTAAATTATAGACGCGATACTCATATAAATTATTATATTTTTTTTAAATTTATATTCATAATATTAAAACAACCACAATATATTCAAATGAAACTTTACGTTATACACCCAAACGAAATTTTACCTTTTCAATAATATAATTTTTTTCATGGCATTTAATAAATATTCGTTAATAAAAAAACCTAATAATTTAACTTTAAATTAACTCCCTTTTAACGCAATTCCAAGAACAACAGTAAATACAATTCAAACCAAAACAATTCAAACCACACCCTCATTAATAAAAACATTTAAAATATTCCAGGTTGAATTTTACGCAAATAATAAAAAATAAATAAAAAAAAAAAAACATCCATTTTCAAACAATTTATATAAAAACCCCTCCAAATTAAAAAATAACAATAAATGGGTGTATCACATAAAAAAACACTACAATAAAAAAAAAATTAAAATTTCGTTAATTATATTTATAAAATTAAAAAAAAAAACAAAAATAAAATAAAAAAAAAAAAATTCACTTCACTTAGCTTAGCACAATTTTTGTCAAAAACCCGGCCAATACTTTTACCATAAATACCATAATAAAACAACCATAAAATAAAAAATCACACAAAACCCTATAAACCAATACCACAACCAAATACAAAAAATATATAAACCAAACCAACACAACCCACAAACAAAATCCAATAATCAAACACAACCCCAAAACTATTAATTACGCACGAAAAATAAAAACACCAAATCTGACAACACAACCCCCCAAACACAAAACCCGGATGTAAAACAATATAAAAAATCACTTTAAAAAAATACAAAAATAACCTAATTTTAAAACAAAAACTAATTCCACCAACCAAACAAAATATAAAAAACACCACCATTTTTTAACTATATAATAAAAAAAAAAACAAAATAAAAAAAACAAAAACACCAAAATAAAAAACCAAAAACCCCCCCCACTCTCACCCCTCCTAACTACAACACCCCACCCCACCAACCAAAAAACACAAAACACATTAAAAAATACAACACCACCACCCCAACACCCAACCACCCCCAACCCCCCCACCCCCCAAACCCCCACCACCACCCCCACCCCCACAACCACAAACCCCCCACAAACCCCCCAACACCCCCCCACCCCAACCAACAAACCCCCACCCCCCACAAAAAACCCCCAACAACAACAAACCCCCCCCCCCACCACCCCCCCCCCAACCCCCCCCCAACAAACCACCCCCCCCACAACACCCAACACCAACCCCACAAACCACCCCCAACAACCCCCCAACCCCCCCCCCCACCCCCCACCCCCCCCCACACCCCACAACCCCACAACCCCCCCAAAAACCCACCCAACAACCCCCCCCACCCCCCCCCCCCAACCAACTGATGTTTCCATTGCATGCTCGCTGATTTGCTGCACGGCTCAAAGTGGTGGCACCACGACTCATCGCCTGCCACTATGTGCAACAGAAATTCATCACCCTCCTCTTCGTAACGCAGCAAGTGGTTCAAACTCCACCCCATGCGTTCTTCCTTATGGTGATCGGCTGCATCAGTGGGACCCATTGTGAACACACCTTTCGATACTTCAGTTTCTTCCTAACCATCATTTGAACTGTCCCAAGAGACACAGCGAATTCCTCTGCTAGCAAACGTAAGCTCCGACGATGGTCCACCCGTATCGCTGCATCAATCTCGGCGATGGCTTCTTCTGTCGCAACAATATGCACCTGACCTGGCCGCGGAAGATCTTTCGTTAACTGACGTCCTTCTCGAAACATTCGTGCCCAGTATTTCACTGTAGTCTTAGACACACTTTTGTCACCATACATTGCTTTCATTCGGCGATGAATGTCGACTGGTCGACATCCTTCGGCTGTTAGGAACTGAATCACCGCTCACTGATCGACCTTGGACGGTTTCCGTATCACACCGGCCATTATTTTAACGGTCTGCAGCACAACCAATGAATACTAGAAGAATGAACACTTACACACTTGTACATTCGTATGTGCTTATTACGTCAGATGTGACGTTATCATGCTCCTCCTACGAATGTCCACTTTGCGCAGCACGGTCGGGTTTCATTTGAACACGCCTCGTATTTCAGACTTCATCCACGCACTCTATGTGTCTGCTACATGGCAACTCCCAATCAGAGCGATTGTATATGACAACTCTAATTGCCAAACGAGGGGCTTTCAAAGTACATGTTATGATAGAGTAGTGCTTATGGAATTTCCTGCTTGACTCATACGTTTGAGAATTTAAACAGCCACCTTCAATATATGGAATTGTGATTTCCGTAAAGTGTTGTCAAAGTTTACTTATATCACACTTCCCGTTCACTCTTCAAAATTTCTTCCAAGATTGCGTTTATCTATAATCACCTGTCCGAAGTAATTCGGAAGTCTGACTACTTATCAAGCTCTGCCGATCTCTTGTATCACATGACTTGTCGCAATCCGACAGCGTGAAACGTGAGCAATGATAGTAGGAAAAAAGGGTACCAATTCTGAGAAGAGGATAGGCACGAAATTATGTGCGTTAAATATGCCGAAATAATAATTAATACATCGTTGAGAGGAAATTACGAAAAAGCAAGCGAGCCGTAATGTCACAGTTCAGTTCTTGTTTCCCTGGCATTTGTCCAGTTCATGTTTCCCTGGCAATTGTCCAGCTCTTGTTTCCCTGGCATTTGTCCAGTTTCAATCTGTCTGTTCTACAGACGTAGAGGTCTCACCACCACCACCAATATTCCGACAGTTCTCATTCGCTTATGCTGTGGGTTCCAGAATAAGAACTGTCTTGTACTGCTGCAGATTTTCCGAAATTGGTGCTTACGTTGAATACAATGTTTCAAGTGAGATCACCAATATGGAGCTGATGACGAGAGCCAGACTGTTGTCAGTTTAACTAGAGGTGGTAAAAAGATACTAGAGGTGCATGTCCGATTTGTGGGAACTCTCGAAGACAAACGTGTTGGCCGTTGTCTCAATACAACGAACAAAGCAGTTGATAGCATTACAAAGCAGTCCTTAATTGGGAATCCGCTGACACGAGGAATAGTCTGAGATTGAAATAACGGACGGAGAAGAGACTTTGAGATGAACATGAAAGTTGTAAGAAAAGATGTAGAAAGTCTTTGAAGCGATGACACAGGATTGAGTAAGTTTGGCGTGAAATTGTTGAAAGTCTATTGTCCATGACGGAGTATATATATATACAGTAGAACTCCATTTATCCGAACCCCAATTATCCGAACATCCAATTATCCGAACACTTTTTCCAGAAAAAAAAATCAATCGCCACCAGTCACGTTAGACTACATTTCTGAATCATTTCATGCGGCAAGCTTCAAATGTGTGCGAACAATTTGTAGAGGATGGGATGGGCTAATGGTCGGTCGCTTACGTACAGGAAGTCAGTTAGATCATAAAGTCAGTTAATATCTGGTTTACCAATCCAGTGTACGTGTGCGTTCTAGGCAGAACACTGGCTAAACAGACAGTTCAACTTAAAATAATTGTGTCTGCTACTACAGCAGAATAATTTTGGTGTACAAGTATTTCTCTGTGCGATATGGCATCTTCCAGTAGGCCTAAAGCATATAAAAGGAACCGCAATGTTTTGTCAATTGAACGAAAACAGAAATTATCAAGAGACTAGGAAAAGGTGAAACTGTGTCTTCACTTGCGAGGATTTTCAATGTTGGGAAAGCTACCGTCTCTGACATCAAAAGTAAAAAGGATAAAATTATGAGTTTTGCATCGAAATTGGAGAGTGAAAATGGGTCGAAGAAACGTAAAACCATGAGAAATATTTGAAATTGGAAGAGGCTTTGTATATATGGTGTCTGCAAAGAAGAAGCAATCGGAACCTATCTCTGGCTCTCTATTGTGTGAAAAGGCACTTCAGTTCAACAATCAACTTGACGGTCCTCCTGACTTTAAATCTCGTCATGGCATACGAGAACTGGAGATTCAAGGGGAATCTTTATCTAGCGATGCAACTGCTGCTGAAAATTTTAAAGAAACATTCTTGGCTTTTTTGGAAGAAGAAGGTTATTCACTCGATGATGTGTATAATGCCGATGAGACTGGCTTATACTGGAAATAATTGCCTCAAAAATCACTTGCATCTCAGCGCGAAGCAGCTGCCCCTGGGTTTAAAAAGTGCAAAGAGAGAGAGTAACAATTTTGGTAGCCGCGAATGCCAGTGGAAGTCATCGTTTACCGGTGCTAATGATCGGCAAAGCCAAAAAACCACGTTCTTTAAAGAATGTGACATGTCTCCCATTGTGCTACAAAGCACAAAAGAGTGCTTGGATGAATAGTGAAATATTTCTTGATTGGTATACAAATCAGTTCATCCCAAATGTAAAGAGGTTGAGAGAACAAGAAAAGAAAACTGGAAAAGTAATTCTTCTGCTGGACAATGCACCATCTCATCCAGAGACGGATACATTGAATGCAGTTGATGCAAATTTTAAAGTAATTTTTCTGCCTCCCAATGTAACAGCACTGATTCAACCAATGAATCAGGGTGTTATAGCAAAGCTTAAAAAGATGTACAAGAAGGAAGTCCTGCGTCGTTTATTGTTGGCTGAAGATGAAGAAAGTGTGGTGGCGTTTTCCAAAAAGCTTAATCTCAAAGACTGCTGCTATATGTTAGCTTATGCTGGGACCACCCTGTCACAAGATAATCTCAACAAGGCTTGGAATAGATTGCTTGGGAAAAAAGGAGGAAATGAAACTACTGCAGTGGACACAAATGATGATTGTATAAATGAAGTTGTGGAACTGTTTCAATGCCCGGATTTTCGGACTGGGACAAAGATGATGCCCACATGTGGCTAGAAGATGATAATGATTCTGGTTTTCAGTTTTTGAATGACGAAGAAATTTTTTCTTTTGTGCAAAAAGAAAACTAAATACATGTAGTGACCGATGACGAAGACTCCTCAGAAGTACATGATGTACTTGTAGATTATGAAGAAAACCCAAAACATCGACCAAGTCCTGAAGAGGCTTTTATAGCACTAGAATCAGCGATGGCTTGGTACGAGCAAGAAGATGACAGCTGTCCTACACAGCTTCTGCTGTTGAAGAGAATGCGGGACTTAGCAACCAAAAGGAGACTATCCAGTTTGGTGCAAAAGAGGATTCCTCATTATTTTAAGTAGTGGGCTACATCTGTGCAAGTACATGTATACGTAAGTTGCGCCTGGTTTTGAATCGTTTGTAATGTTATTTTGAAAACATTTCTCTTTCTTAAAAAAAAAAATTAATACAAGTAGTACATGCACTGCAGTGTAATGACAGATTTTGGTGATACAGTAATCTAATACAGTGTGGGTATTATTATTACAGTACAAGTAAATATGTTTTATAGTGTATTTTCCTTGTGATGGTTAATTATTTTTTAGAAATATGTGTACATGTACTCGATACATTATGTAATCCAATTATCCGAACATTTGATTATCCGAACGATGCTCGGTCCCATGGGGTTCGGATAAATGGAGTTCTACTGTATATATATATATATATATATATATATATATATAAATAAGAAAAATATATATATATATATATATATATATATATATATATATATATATATATATATATATATATATATATATATATATATATATATATATATATATATATATATATATATATATATATATATATATATATATATATATATTTTACTTATTAAAAAACGTGTGAAAAATAATGTTAGGTGTGAATATCCGATCGTTCATCAGAAGAGTGCACAGATTTTCTGTTGTTTTGATTTCTTATTTTGCTTTATTGTGATTTCTTGATCGAGACAATGCGACGTACAGCTGTCCGTGAGAGAAAACTGGCTCGATCAAGAAAATATTGTTAATAGAACATGGCTGTTTGCCCGCTATTAAAAGTCGTTACGTTAGTTCTGGAGTGTCCGATTGGCAGAGTGGTTAGAGCGCTGGTCTCTCGTGGCAAAGGTGCCGGGTTAAATTCACAGTATCATTACGGTTCAGTTTACACAGCTGTAAATGGGCACATGACTTTGCTCTTGAGTTAAGGAAGGAAAAGGCATCAAGCAAGGCAACTGGTCACCACACCTCTCGATGCTGGACCTAGTATAGTGAAGTCTCTTAATTCCCCATACTTATGGTGGTAGCCGATCATTAGGAAAATACCTGTTGATTTCATTCTAACAAAAGCGTGAAACTTAGATCATTGTACGCGCATTCCTGTTAATTATAGTAGTAAAATAATGTTGTACAAAGTCTGAACATGCACGCCGTTCACATTGCACATGGACACCAACCTTTGAGCCCTTTTCTTTGTAGAGCGTTACTATTTTCGGGAGAGTATTAAAAAACCAAAATATTTGTTTTACATCCGAGGTTTAAACAAAATGTCTGAACAAGCATGCTGTTAACATGGCGCATGCACACCGTGCTTTGCGCACTTTTCTTTGTTGTATGTTACTATTTTAGGGAGCGTTACGTACAGACAGAAAAAGCTGGGATATTATATATATATATATATATATATATATATATATATATATATATATATATATATATATATATATATATATATATATATATATATATATATATATATATATATATATATATATATATATATATATATATATATAAAATAGCGAGAGATAAAAGGGAAGCTGTGAATCACATACAGATATAGCAAAAAAGAAAAAATGGCTAAATACGGAAGGTGTGAATCATAGACAGGTACAGTTAAAAAAACAGTAGTCAGTACAGAAGCCGTGGCCACAAGTACCACCAAAATAGGTAAAAGTTGTATTATAAACTTTGCAGTCAGAAGACGTTTGAGATCCATTGCAGCCGACTTTCAATATGGAGATGGCATCTGATAATGATGTTGATGACGATGTTTTGATCTTATCAATTTCATCAACTACAACGGCAGAGTCATTCTCCGCAGTCAACCATCTGTACATCATCATTATCTTTTACGTCAGCGCTAGCCTCTTCAGTGTCATTGTCCAGTCATAATTATTTCCTTTCTTCAACAATTTTTCTTCATTAACACATGAAAATGAAAACAGAAGTGACCAACAAAATCTGTCTGGCTGCTTAGTGACTTGAGCCTGACGTCATTAACACCCAACACACCGTTGTCAGAAGCCACCTTCTATATCTATATATTTGTTAATTTCTTAATTTCTTTTACTATGTTTTCTTCGACGTTCGCTTTACTTCGCAATAGCCTTCACTTTTATTTCGTTTCTAGTTTTTAATTGTATTTACATACGCCTCATTTTATCGCCCCATTTTACCATGATCTTTTCTAGTGGCCATTTTGTCATACGGGCTTTCATGGAAGCATCACCAGCCTCTTTCATTTACAGTCGTTATATTATTTATTTACTTTTAAAATGTCTTTAACTTAGTTCTCGTTTCTTTCTCATCAGTTTTTGTTCTTTTGTACCTGACGAAAGCATTGTGAGTGTAACTTAGGCTTTGACATCAAAAATATGTGATGGTTTGATAGAACTGAAGAAAAAATAAAACAGACAGATGCTTTATGGACGGAAAAAACACAGGGATACATTCGTTTTGTGTCTGTGCTCTCCAGCACGGTACAACATTTTGATAATGATAATGCTTTTGTTTTTGTCTTTCAAAAACTCACTTGCCGTTTTGTTTTATAAAAACTACGACATCTTTACACTTTCACTTCAAGGTATGATAAAAGAAATATTGACTTTTCTTCCTGTCTATCTGTTTTTCTTTCTTTCTATCTTTCTTGTCTTCTTTCTTTCTTTCTTTCTTAAGGTTTTGATGTTTTCCGTTTTCTGAGAAGATTTTTCGCATATCCGTATAGTTTCTCTCTTTTGCAACATTCCCGCTGAATATTAAAAAAAAAAAAATGATCTTTCACAACGAATTTAAAAAGTTTGAAGTTTGTCTTCATCTGTTATTTGTGTGGCGTATATTAATCCGCCGTTGTAGACTGACCAGCGGATTCATTTTGAAATTTGGACGTGTTTTATTCTTCTGTTTTTTCTTCTGCGTAATATCTTGGCCCATAAGAAAAGTGATAGCAAAAATGAAAGTGTATTAATCCGCCGTCCTGACCAAACCAGCGGATTCATTTTTATAATTTCATTTTTTTTTTTTTAAAGTAGAATCCCAAGCCACAAGAGAAATTTGTAAGCTTTCAAACTCAAAATGATGAGACAGGGAAGTCGTGTCTTATTATATTGCCTTTATTTTGGCTTCTTTAGTCCCAGAAATGGTGTTATCGTAAATGGATCATGCTTATTTCTTTACGTTTTCCATCGCTAATGTGTACTATGTCTGAGTTGTGATAAAGTTACTTGTGCTGGTAAAATGTTTTTGTCGCGGTTAAAAATTTGTTAAAAATAAATGTATGTATCATAATTTTCCTTCAGACAGGCATATCGTACAAGATGACTAATAAAAAAGTTATGCTTGAGTATTGTAATTTCATTATGTGAAAAGTTGCTACAGAAACAACCTTAGCAAGATCATGTGAGTACTTGGCGCATACTTCCTTCAAGGGGCCCAGCTACAGTGTTGTCTCCCTGCTCCATAAGGAGCGAAGAGAAAAGTGGTGATTTCCCTTTTCATTCCCCATTGATCAAAGAACCACAACTACAGCTGAACCAATTAAAGGAAGCCAGTACTAAAGAATTCTTGTGCTCTTCCATGTTTTCTTTAGCATTTATTGGTTGTTCCATAGCAGTTATTGCCGTAGTGTTAGAGACTTCACCATACTGAGTCCAACTTTATGAGGTGGGGGTCACCAGTTATCTTCATTGCTGCCTTTGCCTCCCCTAACTCACGAGGAGATTCTTGTACCCATTTACAGCTGGATAGACGAGCGTGACGATACTAGGATTTGAATCCGTAACCTTTACTTTAATAGTTTCTGTAACACTTTATTGGGGTGACCATCTGTCCTCCTTGTCCCCGGATTTGTCCTCCTTAAGATGGACCGTCCGGGCGATTTTTTCTTCAAAAGTGCATCTTGTCCGGCATTTTCTGGAGATTGAATATGACTTAGAGTAGGTCAATCTTATGAAATCAAATTCTTTAAGGTGTATGATTACAACTAAATACTGAACGAGTTGAAAGAAATGTAGTCAAGTTGTTTTAAATTGTGGCAATTATGTGACAGACATTCTTATGCAGCTCTTGTGTCAGAGTCTTTGTCCTTGAAGATTCCGAAAACGCTTGTTGAAAAATGAAGAGGCGGACTTCCCAGTTTGTGTGACAATTTTCATGATGATCACAAATGCCTGCGCATGTTGTTTAGAAGATTTAGAGATATCAATGAAACCATTACAAGATTTCACATATTTTTCATGTGACGAATCATGTATTCGAACGTTACCTTATCCTGTGACCTACTTCAACTCTCTCCTGAGCCCTTTCTTTTTCTTTTTTCTCAACCGCTCCTTATTACAATTTTTCGCTCTCATCGACCAAGGTTATCTTATCATATTATGTCACTCCCTAAGGACACCTGACAGCTTGACCTTTTTTTGCAGCCAAGTCAACGTAGTTGTTTGTTTAATCGCTAACTAGACGGTGTAAGAGTCTACATTTAGCGACATTCGTATTGTCTAACCTAGAAGTTTGTCGGGGAAGGTACTTAACGAACGTTTGATTCATGAACAAGACCGGAAAAAAAATTGCCGCGAAAACATGTTGTCTCAGCTAGCTGTCCAATCTCAGACGGAAATTTTAGATAAGGTGCTAATTTATCAGATCCGACCAGCTGGAAAGCTGTCGGAAGATAGCAATTATGATTTTGGAGCACGGAAAATAAGGTAATCGCTTCCGCACAGAATTTGTTAAAATAAAAACCTATGAGAAAGTAATATCTTAAAAGAGATTATCAATGATAGATCTGTGATGTGGTAAATTAGGTAGACATGACAGGCAACATAGAAGTGGCAAAACCTTATATGGTCAAGAAAGACGGTCAGATGATTTTGAAAATGGCCTTTGAGGGGAACATCTTATTTGTGATGCAGTAATGTTCTACTTGACCGTCGGAGAACCCCTACTAAAATCAGACGCTTATTTGTAGTTGATTGGCATTTAAATGCCAAAATAAATTACTTCTAGCTGGAGAAATATGTGCGTGGGAACGAAATTTCACTTACATCATTGAAAGACGACTTCACTCTATTTCCATCTCGTCAAAGAGAAATCTCACTGTCGTGAATTATTCTAATCCCCATATATAAATTAAAACGTAAATGCAAAGCCTAACAAATAAATTTAATAAAAGGAAAGAAGAATGGTAAAGAACAGTGCTGTCACAATGACCGTACTCGAAATCCCCCTTGTTTTCTACTTCGTCTGCAAATTGTAACGCTTTCACGTTGATAGTAAAAGCCTACTGTATTATTACCCGCTTTCTTCAATGAAACGTGTACTGTATCACGCAAGCTGATCAATGACCTAGATTTAATATTTCATTCATTCCATACACGGCGTAACTAAAGACAGATGGACTAAAGGATAGAGAGAAGGGAGAGGCAGAAAGCCGAACACGTGCAACACTAAACACGCGTCGCGCGATACACAATTGCTGCCATCACGCGTGTAAGGCCACATGCACTAACTTTATTTCAAATCGACAGTGATAAAATTCACTACCCTTCCCAGAGTTAGGTTTTAAAATCCTGAAAAACGCTTATTAGGAATTATGACATTATACCGGTTTACGTTTGAAAATATTACAGTACCCAGACAGCACATCTTCGAAACAGGAGGTAGAAGAAATTGCATATTTTGAACGCAGCATATTAGCTCTATTAAATATATATATATTTGGGTTCCTTAGGGTTTGCTGACAAAGAATATGTAAAACGTTACGCAAATAGTCTAGGAATTACCAAGTTATGGCCAAAATAAAATAGTGGGGGTGCCTGACAGCATGAAATCATTTCTGCTCATAAAATTTTTTTATAACGTGTTTAAAAAAACATTACGTACGGAAATAGCCTACCATGTTAACTCCTATGTGATTGGAGCGCAACAAATGAAAGACTAAACACGATTGGTCGGACTATAAATACTATCTTGAGTTGTCAGGGGAAACGTGAGAAAGGGGTACTTTTTTGAAAAGATGTGTAGACATGGTTTCATTGGTTAGAGCTGCGAATATACACCATTCAGAGCGTCTGTTCATTGCCACATCTTGTAATAAACCTACTAAGAAGCAGTGCGTTGAGCACCAGTGTATATTTTTTTATAAAATAAAGCCTGGAACATCGGCAGATCGGAGTTGTGCTATATTCATTGCCATTCAACGTCACTATGTAATATTTCCATGAATTGTGGTAAGCTTGTAATATTCAATATCTTTTAATGAAAATTGAATGTAAATTGATAATTTATGTCTATATATATGTGTGGTTCAGTAGCGAACATGATGTAAAGCCTATAGGCTCCAGCCTGAACAGAAGGTGTCGGAGGAAAGTAAAACTGCATGGAATGGCCAAACAGTACACTGACACCTAGATTATTAACTAGAAAGAAATAATGCTGGAATTGCAGAGGCGTAGTAACCATTAGGGAGGGAAATACTGGTATAAAGTATTTCAGATGAAGCTGACAGTTGGCCTAACGCTCTGAACTCAATGTTTGTGATGTATTGTGCTCAGTGTAGAAATAGAGTGTAAATTAGTTCTGACGTAGAAGGTACAACCTTCTTGTTTCAGGGACCGTGGTCTTAAAGTTATTGAGCAGCACCTGGTCAGAGCTTTGCTGAAGCCAGAAGTGGACAGCATACTCCTTGGTCAATATAGCAACCAGTGGGGTGGCTCCAGAACTCATTACAGTTATCGAGCAGAGGAGTCTTTTACTGCAGTCATCACGCAAGATAAGAGAGTGTGGCCATGGAGCTCAACATTATGTACCCCCATCTTAAAATAACATTGTAACATAAAATTAAGAGGGGAAGTAAATTGTTTTAATACCAGGAACTGGGAACATCTCCAATACTAGTTCCAATAGAAACAAACTATTGAAGTCATGATGACAAATACCAACAGAGCTTGAACAAAACAAAACCAGTATTACCTCATATTACCACTACACAACTGACACACATAGGATACCATTAATAATATATGTCACTACATGAATCATATTAATAAATTCTGTACATATACCTTGTAATTAAAATTGATTGTGATTCCTGGTTCCCCTTGTATTTGAATCAGGACACATATACATTCATGACAGCAATGAATACATATTGTTATTTGAAAAGTTATCAGTGACTCCTTTAAGATATCCTCTTAGAGTGTTTTATGTATGTGAATGTCACAGTGTTGTCAAGTGTGGTGGAATAAATTAAATTGTTTATCTGTCTGTTGTTGTTATGACTTACAATTCATCATACACATACCCTAGACATATAACGTAGTCATCACACTATTCCAGAATAATTCTGACTGAGGTATACATATGTGGTAGTAAGTAAGGTTATCTATAATACACTACTCTTATTAGATATAGATACCTTCACAGCTGATCTCAGTCAGTACACTAAGTCCCCTATAAATATTTATAACATCCCACTTTACCACACTCACACAGCCAGGATAACGAATAGAATCAAGATTTCAGTTAAGGACCAGACAATGTACTAGAGGATCTTCTAAAATTAGAAATATAAAACTTCAACTATAGTATTGGAAGTCACGAGTTCTTGGAACCTGCCAACGGCGTGAATATTTGGGAGTATACTCAGTAACCACATCTACATGCCTACGATGCATAGTAACACCAGACGGCGGAAAAGCAAAGCCATCAACAAGAGACTGAATAAAGCGAGAACAGCCTTTGTCAGTCTAATCAACAGCTGGAAGTTTTTCCAGCACAGCACAAACACCAAATTAAGATTATATGAGAGCTGTATGCTTTCTGTGCTTCTCTATGATGCGGAATGCTGGAGAGTAAAAGGAAAAGAAATTTCGAAATTATATATATATATATATATATATATATATATATATATATATATATATATATATATATATATAGAGATATATATATATATATATATATATATATATATATATATATATATGTATTTCAATAGTTATATTCCGTTACCCAAAAGCACTTTAATCTGACTCACTGGGTCTAAAATTAATGCTCAAGGAAGGGTAAAAATTCCGAGGACGATGAAGTGCCGAATGGAAATCGAGATCGCCTGATGTTCATATCAGAAGACGCAATACTTAAAAAGAAGCACTTATTACTTCTTAGTTTGTGGTACATGTTGCCAGCAGTCGATGCTAGTCGTCTACGTCGGACGGGTCTTGAAGACGCTTGCCTGGACAACCTAAGTAGTTACCCAAGCCTTTTTGCAAAGGATGTGCTACTGTCACCAGACTTGACTATTGAGAAGGACCAGTCCAAAGACCCCATATCGTCAGTTAAGTAAAATACTAGCCCAGCCAATGGACATTTTCAGTCACATTCTCTTAACTACCAAAATATAATATCATCCGATGAGGACAAGAATCATCGCTTCATTTTTAATAAACAAATTTATTTATTTTAATCCTGTTAACTCATAATTGATTATTAAACTTGTTATATGTGAATATAAATCTATAGTCGATTTAATCATAACAGTGAGTTTGCACCCGTACGACTGAGGTTTTTTTTATTTTTAAAAATACATAACCATGAAGAGCTAGTCAATTAATAGTTGTTGAATCACCTTCAGCTGGGGGCCCAGAAAATTGGAATCAATACTTCCACACAGAAGGGGTGGGAGAATAATAAGTTCATGACAGCGTAGATTATCTCATTTGGTATGCTTGCTTTTCTTGAAAGTCCTGTAAGGCTTCCTTACGTAGGAGCATCATTATTCTACTTATATCTCTTCCACGAGTAATCTTGAGCAAAGGTTGATACCCTTGAAAAACGCTCATTTGTATGCTCTAAGTTTGGCCATTGTTGGACCACTACAGCAGAGCAGAGGAGACAAATCCACGTGGAGAGTCATAAGTCATTAATAGAAAGTCACTGGACAAAATACTGAAATAGTTTCTATGTGGATTCCATCAACGGAATTTTGTTTTCCGTATTATAATTTTTTTTAAAGATCTATCCTGCCAATTCCACGATTATTTAAAATTCAATACTGAGTTGACGAAGATAGGAAACTCTATACAGAGCGGTACAACAGGAGGCAATCTGATCATCAGAAGTAGGTCCCCCCGTCGATCAAGTGTTTCGGCCCCTTAATATCCTTTCCACTGTAACGGGAGTGGGCCCACTTAGGTCATGACTCCCAAGTGTCAGCCTCCTGTTGTCTAGTGCAGAGAATTGAACCCACTCCACCTTGTTTGCAGCTTTCAAATTCACTCCAATTTTCTGCCAGCTGGAGGCCATTGCGAAAGTAACCCCTATGTTGAAAACAAATTACTGTCTCGAAGAAGGCAATGTCCGCAAAAATAATGAATAATAATAATAATAGCATAATAATAATATTAATTGTATCAATACTGATTAACATTTGGAAAGTTAATTTCTGAGGTTAAAATGATTGTAAAACATACATTTTAAAGGACATTTTATTTCTATTTTTCTACCCTTTAATAACTAGCTGTAGTCATGACAACCATGCAAGAATAGATTGATTTTAATGTCCTCTTTTTGTTTGTCCTACTATATGGCTTGTATTGTCCTATTTTTTCCCGCCCAAAAGTCAGAAAATGTCCTCTTTTTGTTAAACACTGTGTGGTCACCCTAACTTTATTTCACACTTTGAGGTTGTCAGCCTCATGTACACCTCACATTAGTTGCCTCTTGTGACACGAGAGAGTAGTAGACATAATCTTTTGTGTCATCTCAGAAACCCCCAGGAAATGCGCTTTTGATATTAGGATCTATTTTTGTCTGCGTAGAAACCTCGATCATATGAGAAGTGACAGGGACAATACGGCTGCCAGCTTCTTAAGCTTGAAAGAACAAAATAATAAGATGGTTAATTTATTTCTCATTAACGTGTTGACGTTTTGGTGTCTTTAGTTCCGGTAGTAGAGTCACAAATACGTCTTGCTTATTTCTCATTAACGTAATGACGTTTTGGTGTCTTTAGTTCCGGTAGTAGAGTCACAAATACGTCTTGCTTATTTCTCATTAACGTGTTGACGTTTTGGTGTCTTTAGTTCCGGCAGTAGAGTCACAAATACGTCTTGCTTATTTCTCATTAACGTGTTGACGTTTTGGTGTCTTTAGTTCCGGTAGTAGTCACAAATACGTCTTGCTTATTTCTCATTAACGTGTTGACGTTTTGGTATCGTTAGTTCCGGCAGTAGAGTCACAAATACGTCTTGCTTATTTCTCATTAACGTTTAAACGTTTTGGAGTCTTTAGTTCCGGCAGTAGAGTCACAAATACGTGTTGCTTATTTCTCATGAACGTGTTGACGTTTTGGTGTCTTTAGTCCCGGCAGTACAGTCACAATTACGTCTTGCTTATTTCTCATTAACGTGTTGACGTTTTGGTGTCTTTAGTCCTGGCAGTACAGTCACAAATACGTCTTGCTTATTTCTTTACCTTTTCCATCACAAATATGAACTATGTCTGTGTTGTGATAAGAGTTATCTATGTACTAGTAAAACTTGTAGTTACAGACGTGTGGAAGATCATTAATTTATCATAATTTTCCTTTAGCATTTCCTGTGGGGCATTAACCCACCATTGCTGGTGTTACTGTGCAGGAAGCCTGTACCAAAGAATTCTTGTGCTCTTGCAGTAGTGGTATAGATAGCAATCTGTTTTATGTGGTGAGATTTCCAGCCTCATATACAACCTCATGTTACAAGCCTTTTATGACATGCCTGAGAGAGAGAGAGAAAGAGGGAGAGAGACAGAGAGAGCTGTAGACATAATCTTTCTTTGTCTTCTCATAAACCCGCTTGGAATGCATGGGGCATTTTGATATTAATTAAGTAATCATTCTTCTTCTTCTTCCATCCTTAGCCATCAACCGGCAAAGCAGTATGTGGCCAGTACGCCTAGTGGCGTCTTAGGGCAACAACAAATTGATCAATCTATCGCTGTTTCCACCACGCCTAGTGGCGTCTTTGTGGAACAAAAACAGACCAAACAATCTATCATTGTTTCCGTAATCAGATTGGTTGGCAAGCAGGTGATCAGCCCACTGTGCGAAGTTTTTACGGGATGGGGTAAACAGCCCCATGCCCATACCCTCCTTAGTCGCTTTTTACGACATGCGTGGTAGGGTGCAGTGTTACTATTCTTTGCTCCCTTTTCGGGCCCCGGTAACACACGGGTGAATTAAGTAATTCATCAACTATTAAACTGACCAATGAACATAGGCCTTCAACAAATTTATGCCCCGTCTTTCTGTCCCTTGCCATCAGTTCAAAGTCTTTCCATGTATTCTTCATTCCTCTTCACGTCTGCCACCAGTTCTCTTTTCCATGTATTCCTTTGTCTCCCTCTACCTCTTGTAACTATTTTTTCTCCAATTGGCGCATTTGTCTCTTGTCAATCTATTTTCCCACTGGCGCTTGTCTGGTTCTTGTCATCTATTTTCCCACTGGCGCTTGTCTGGTTCTTGTCATCTATTTTCCCACTGGCGCTTGTCTGGTTCTTGTCATCTATTTCCCACTGGCGCTTGCCTGGTTCTTGTCATCTATTTTCCCACTGGCGCTTGTCTGGTTCTTGTCATCTATTTTCCCACTGGCGCTTGTCTGGTTCTTGTCATCTATTTTCCCACTGGCGCTTGTCTGGTTCTTGTCATCTATTTTCCCACTGGCGCTTGTCTGGTTCTTGTCATCAGTACCAGATTAGCGATCTTGTCATCAGTACCAGATTAGCGATCGTGTCATCAGTACCAGATTAGCGATCTTGTCATACCACTTTAATCCTTATATTCTATGCAAGCACCCATTTACAAAAGTCTGTAGTTTTTTTACTGTTGTTCTTTGTTGTTCTCCATATTTCAGAGTCATACAATAGGATGACGACATCTGAATTGTTGGACTTGATTTCTTTATATGTCAATATATTCATTTTGACATTAGGACGTATTTTTGTCTGCGACAGGGAAAACATGGCTGCCAGTTTCTTAAGCTTGAAAACACAAAATGATAAGATCGTTAATTTATTTCTTATTAAACTGTTTGGTTTTGATGTCTTTTGCCCTTTAAGTGGTGTCATAAATAGGTCATGCTAATTTATTTAACGTTTTCCATGTCAAATATTAACTATGCTTGAGTTGTGATCCGGTTAATCGCAGAGGCAGATTGACTAGTCGTGCAAAAGGGCAGTGCCCGAGGGCCACAGCAGAAGGGGGTCCATTCTCCTCTAGCCTCCACCTAGCCTAACCAACAGGATGGGTAGTTAGGAACATCTGACCCTTATTGCCGGGAGCCCAATGACCCTTATTGCCGAGAGCCCAATGACCCTTATTGCCGGGAGCCCAATGACCCTTATTGCCGGGAGCCCAATGACCCTTATTGCTGGGAGCCCAATGACCCTTATTGCCGGAAGCCCAATGACCCTTATTGCCGGGAGCCCAATGACCCTTATTGCCGGGAGCCCAATGACCCTTATTGTCGGGGGTTCTTATCACTGTTAGTCAACTCATGGGACATTGGTATTAGTAACATTTGATGTCGCAGTTACAGACCTGTTGTGGTTGATTATTCACTTATCATCCTTTACCTTTTCTCCATTCAGATTGTCTAGGTATGGCACTGGTCACGGACATATGTACATTCTCTGTTCCTCATATGTTGGGCACTTTTGCAGCTGTTGTTCAGCAGTCATATTAACGGGTCCACTGTTACCATTTTCAATGGATTACATGTATAAATGCGCGCTTGCGCAGATCAGAATGATTAAAAAGGTGCGGGGATTTCGCAAACGTGAAACAGATGACGAGAACCAGACAAGAACCAGTGGAACAAGAGATGAGAAGAAGACGCTGTGTTGCGTCCACTGTTGCAAGGTGGTTTGCTCTGAACAATGTTCCATGTGATATGAATAAAACAATTATAAATTTCTGGCCATTGCTTTTTCTTTGATATGTTAGTTTTTTCATTCAGTGATAGTGCATCGTGCCTTCGATGGAAGATTAAGCGAATGCGGGGGTGGAAGATTCCGAACAATACTTGAACCTTGGAATACGATTGATTTGATAAGTCATTTCATTGAGTCCATACATTTAATTCACAGTTGTACACATCAAGACAATCCATGCACGTTGATCACAAAAATACATATTATAACTTGATCATATATTGAAGATATATGTAGATATACTACCAGTCCTTGTCCAATAATCGAATTACTGTAGGCAGAACGTCGTAACTATATGTACGCGCAGTTGGTGGTTCCAACGGCCGACAGTGAGATTACGCGTCTGGCAAAATATAATTAATACGGACTGTTAATTCCTTCCAACTTAGGTTTAGTCAATTACTAACCTGGAAACGTTCATCTCTTTCATAGAATCAGTGGACTGACCCATGTCCATATTTACATACAATATAACTGTGTGGCATTCCATGCCCGACACCATAAGAATACAAGGACACGTCTTCTCAGTTCGACGGTCATACAAAAAAGGGTCCCGTCTCTTGGTCACGGTGCGTGACCTACCAACGCTGAACGTCATAGCGTTCAATAGTCTAATAATATTTTACATTACATGCTGTAACCCCTAAAATCGTATGCTGCTAACCTCTAGCAGACGATGCCAATTAAAATACCGTAACAATTCCCTGTTCACCGGGGGAGAAAAAAATCTATTCGATAGATTTTTTTTGAAAACCTATCTAAGTGAATAATCTCAAAAATTTAACCAAAACCAAAAAAACAAAAACAAAATGCGACATATGGCCTACGATGTTCTGACTAGAACAGTGTCGTGGTCATGTCGACTAACAGTCATATAATCTATTAACGATCATGTTATACAGAATTGTTATACACAAATGTTATATTAAATGTCATGTCAGGACTAAAATAACTAATTAAAATTAAACTAATTAATTATATTAAGTGTGTATTAAGAGTCAAGTTATTGAAAATCTAATGCAAGAAAGTTAAAAACGATGTTATGAGAAAAGAAAAGAGAGGAGAGAAAAAAACCAAATGAGAAATAAAGTAGAGAAAGAACATAATGTATAAATTTAAGTTAGTTATGTGTGTTTGACCATAATCATATGTGTTAAGTGGGTAATACTATCTAACTTACCTAACTAAATAAGAAACTAATATGTAATATAATTATGTAATTCATTATTATATATAAGAATATTACTTAGAATTATGTGAGATTCTTTTCTTTTATTCATTTTTTTCATGTTTCATTTTTTCTTCAATTTCTTTTCATTTTTTTCTCACATTTCATTTTAATTTCCATTAATTCAACAGCTAAGTTAAAATTAATTAACATTGGATGTGACGATCCATCCGTAGTCTTGATCCTTGTGAATTTCCATTAGAGAAGACTGTTTAAGTGTTCTGATTCAGAATAACTATAGATATTCTTAACGTCCAAGAATTCCTATCACAAACTGCAATTAGTTCGAAATGTCATCAAGTATTAATTTCAAAGTTGTTTCAACCAGTTTTATCCGGAACGGACACTAGCCAAAGTCCCGGCGTAAAATACGAATACATTGTCTCTTGATTTAGTTCATTTCATATGTCTGTAGTACGCAGATACTGGTTTTATAGTCAATTGTTCATTTCCATGTCGAAATGTACCGTTAGTACTATGTCTCTTGGGTAAGTTTCTGCGAAGAGTATCATTCTTTATGAATCGACATCAGAAGGATTTCTAGAGAGAGTATCTGCCAGGATGTTCTCTGATCCTTTAATGTATTCGATAGAAAAGTCAAAAGGCTGAAGTAGAATGGCGTATCTTGTCAGCTTCGGGCTCTTGTGATTAGCACGACGTAGTGATGCCACCGCTTTTTGGTCCGTCTGTACCACAAAGGGTGCGCCTAATAGGAATTTTTCGAGCTTTGTGATCGCCCAAATGACGGATAGTAATTCTCTGTCAACTGTTGAGTACTTGATTTCTGGTGGCTTAAGTTTCCGTGAGACATACAGTGTGGGATGGAGGACGTCGTCATGATATTGGAGCAAACATGCGCCAATTCCGTAATTACTCGCATCTGTACGGAGTATAAACTTTTTGGAAGCATCAGGTAGTCTCAAAATAGGTGGGTGTGAAAAAATATCAATTATTTGACGGAATATTCTATCACATTCACCAGTCCATGTCACCTTCACTGGCATGTCCTTTTTTAACAGTGATGATAAGACAGCCGTGATAGATGACAGGTTAGGTACAAATCTGCTGTAATATTGGACTAGTCCTAGCAAGCTTCTAACCTGTTTCTTCGTTTGAGGAACGGATACGTTTAAAATTTTAGAAACCGTACTAGGAAGTGTTTGGATATATCCCGCTCCAATGATATGTCCCAAGAAAGTTATTTCATGAAACGCTACTTGTAATTTAGTAGGTTTAGCAGTTAAATTATTCTTTCTTAATGTGTCCAAAACATATTTTAGTCCCGAAAAATGATCCTCAAACGACGAACTAAATAAGCAAATGTCGTCAATGTATGTGATGATGTCTGATCTACCTGACAAAATTTGTCGCATCATGCGAATAAAGGTAGCTGGAGCGTTAACAAGCCCAAAAGGCATCACATTCCACTGGTATAGACCTTGCGGAGTGGAAAACGCTGTGTAGTATTTAGCTTTTTCGGTTAGTGGTATCTGCCAATAACCTTTAGTTAAGTCTATCTTAGTGAATATAGTTGCGGTAGACAGACGAGGCAGTAAGTCGTCGAGAAGTGGATGTGGTTCGCTATCAACTACAGTTTGTGCATTTAATTTTCTATAGTCGACGCATAGTCTAATGTTATTGTCCTTCTTTCGGACAATAACTAATGGAGAAGAAAATGGAGAATTACTAGTCTCAATAATTCCCAAAGATAACATCTGTTCAAGTTCCTTAGTAGTTTTAGTAAGGAAGTGTAGAGGAACAGAATAGGGATGTACCCGAATTGGAGTATCATCGTTAAGAGTGATGTCATGACCAATAACCGATGTGCGACCTGGAACGTCGGTCAACACATCTGGATAAGATTGTAGAAGTTCAGCAATCTGTTGATGCTGTTGCGGTGTAACCGACGAAGAGATGGTTACGTCCCGCCAAGATTCAGTAGGTTGTACTACAGGTACAGGTAACGCCAACTGTACCTCAGGAAAAGAAGATTCTTTTTCCTGGATAACAGAAAGATTAGAATAGTGACATGTAGGTACAAGAGTGTCATCTAGTTCATGAAAAAATAGCTTGTAGATGTTCAGGACGAGTATGAAACTGTTTGAGCATATTTATGTGAAATATTTTGTGATGTCCCTTAATGTCCAGGACATAATCAACATCAGAAATCTTATCGATAACCTGGTATGGACCATTCCATGAGATAAGAAGTTTATTATCGTTATGTGGCAATAACACATAAGCTTGATCTCCTGGAAATAATTGACGTAATTGTCTAGTACTGTTTTGAAAAGTTCTAGCTTTCGCTTTAGCAGCCTCAGATGAAGCTGTTGCCGTTTTGCAGGCATCAATAATGTTATTCCGGAGATTAATTACATACTCATAGGATGACTGGGTATCCTGAGTCATCTCGGAGTCGATCAATAGATCCTTTATTAGTCCCATCGGACCTCTTGGTGTAGTTCCAAAGACCAATTGAAATGGAGAGAAGCTAGTTTGTTCGTGTGGCACCTCTCGATAGGCGAATAACACAGCAGGGAGTACTCTGTCCCAGTCCTGTAGATGGTTAACTGTAACTTTATGTAACATTTGTTTGAGTGTACGGATAAGTCTTTCTACTGCACCATTACTCATTGGGTGATAAATGCTACTGAGATTTATATCTATATTCCAGGTCTTCATTACTTCTGTCATAGTCTCAGATATAAATTGAGATCCATGATCTGATAACAGCTTTCTAGGAAAACCTACTCTAGAAAAGATCAGATGTAGTGCATCAGCTACATCTGTGGTAGTGGTGGTCTTCAATGGAATGGCTTCTGGCCATCGTGTGCATAAATCGACGCACGTGAGAACAAATCTATGTCCTCTGGCTGATGGTAAAAGTGGACCAATAATATCTATGGCCATCTTGTCAAAGGGTCTCACAGATATGTCACAAGCCTGAATAGGCGCCGTGTGAAAGGCTCCCCGTGCTTTCACTTCCTGGCATATAGTACAGGAGCGTACGTACTGTGAAATATCTCGTGACACTCCCGGCCAAAAAAATGAAGATAATACTCGAGAACGTGTCCGAGTATATCCCATGTGACCTGCGCACTTAGAATCATGTGCGTGTTGAAGTATGTACCGTCTAAAAGCAAAAGGTACCATGACCTGTTGTTTTACCTTAGTCTTATCCATAAAACATCTTAATAATATATCATTCTTAATGATAAACCAATGAGCATTTTTATTATCTAAAGAAAGATTGTCAACTTTGTTGACCAGAGCAAAAAATTTTATTAGTGATCTATCTTCCTTCTGTTTTGCAGCAAAGGATGCTCGATCAATCGAAGAATATACCTCAATATTTTCATGTTTGTCTGTTTCCTTTTTATCAGTGTCCATAGTCTCTAATAGATTCGTCTGTGCTCTGGTTATTACTGCATTTCCGAGGCATAGATTATTTTTTTCCCATTCAATAATTTCTTCTGGTGTGCAATCCTTACTTCCATGTATGCGTCCCACCATAAGGTCTGCAATTGGGTTCCTTAACATGCACACTTTAACGTTGCCTGTGAAAAAAATGTATTAACATGTATAAGGGCAGTTGGATAAAATTCTATTGTCCCTCCAAAAGTCATGCACCTGACATGTTCCCCAGTTGCACAATTAGGATGAACAAGTGACTGACGGACCCCGATCGTTGTAGATCCAGAATCCCTTAACACTGAGACGATGGATCCATTAACAATTCCCCTGTTGAAAATCAGCGAGCCTGTTCCGTCATTGACTGCCAAACCGACTTCTGGGAGAATGTGTCCGCAGTTCAGAACCGTCTCTTTTGCCTTCTGAAATACAAGATTACATTCTGGGCAACTATTTGCCACGTTATAATTTATAGCAAAACATGCAGCAGAAGACTGTATTGTATTATCAATATGTGAATTCTGAACCCCAGGGGTTGTAGCATTTGTAACGGCTGCCCCTGTATTATGATTATAATTTGTCGTTCTACGAGAATGAGAACGATGACGATGATAATTATTTGAATTATCCCGTTGTCCCCTATTGTAACTGTTATCTCGATGTCTCGAGCTAGGATTATTGTTGTTGTTCCAGTTGTTCCCATTATTATAGTTATTTGACCGATTATGATTTGAGTTACGTTGACTATTGTTGTATCTGGACTGTGGTGAATTCTTGGAGTGTGCATTTGGAGTATCCGCCAAGTTGTTTTTGGTCGGCCTCTCTTTCGCTTTCCTTCAGGGGTCCAAAGCATAGCTGTTCTTGTGATGGCATCGGGGTCTCTTCTGAGGACATGACCAACCCTGCTCCAGCGTCTGCCAGCTATGATGGTGTGCATGTCCTCTTGCTTGCTACGAGTAAGCAGATCTTGGTTGGTGATGGTATTCGGCCAAAAGATGGGGTGAATTTTTCTTAGGCATGTTGTGTGAAAAGAGGACAATTTTGACATTTCTTTCTCTGTGACTCTCCAGCATTCTGCACCATAGAGAAGCACAGAAAGCACGAAACTCTGGTATAATCTTAATTTTGTGCTTGTGCTGTATTGGGAGGACTTCCAGATGTTATTTAGGCTAAAGAAGGCTGTTCTTGCCTTATTCATTCTGATGTTGATGTCTTTGCCTGCCCCACCGTCTGGTGTTACTATGCTTCCTAGGTATGTGAAGGTATCTGTCTGTACCAATTGCTGATTCCTTACTGATATGGGTTCAGGGTTGTTCACATTGAGCGTCATGACCTCAGACTTCTTTAAATTGATGTTCAAGCCCACCTGCTGGCTAAATTTATTAAGTCTATCCGTTTTTTCCTGGATGTGTTGATGTGAATGTGCCAGCAGTGCAATGTCATCTGCATATTCCAGATCTTCCAGTGTAGAAAATGTAGTCCATCTTATTCCTCTTGGACTGCCCTCTGTTGTCTGGCGCATCACCCAGTCTATGACTGTTAAAAAAAGAGTGGTTGATAAGGGGCATCCCTGTCGTACTCCTGTCTTCACCTCGAAGGTTAGGTTGCTCTGCCCAACACTACACGTAAAGTTGGCATAGAGGCTTTTTATGATTGTCACTATGCAGCTTGGAATTCCATAAGCCCTCAGTATTTTCCATAAACTGTCCCTATGTATGCTGTCAAAAGCCTTTTCAAAATCAACAAAATTTATGTAAAGCTGTCTTTGCCATTCTGAGCACTGCTCTATAATGTTCCTGAGAGTGAATATATGGTCTACACATCTTCTGTTCTTTCTAAATCCTGCTTGTTCTTTCCTCAGTTTGTAGTCTACTGCCTTTGAAATTCTCTGTATAATTATCCTGCCTAGTATTTTGCTGGGAACTGAGAGAAGAGTGATTCCTCTCCAATTATTGCAGTCTGCAAGATCTCCCTTTTTGGGCAATTTGACAATTATTCCTTTGTTCCACTCTGATGGTGTTGTCCCCGTTTTCCACACTTGTGCAAATAGTGGTTCTAATAGTTCTGCTGCTAGCTCAGGGTCTGTCTTAAATAGCTCTGCATTTAAGTTATCATGGCCCGGAGCTTTACCGTTCTTTAACCCTTTGATTGCTGTGATGATTTCTTCTTTTCGTGGAATGTCTGTATTTACATCTAGATCGTTTTGTGGGTTCGCCATCCAGAAATTCCTTGAGTTTAAGTGCCCATGCAGTTTTGCTAAGGTTATTGAATTTGCATATATCCTCAAAGCGTGATAGCCATGCTGATAAATCATCAACGTGTAATTTGAATGGTGGTAGCTTGAAATAATAATTGCCCTTATTATGGTTGGATGAAGATCCATTTTGAACATTATCATTTTGGCTTGCTGCAGCACTTTGTGCATGAAGTTTTGCTGTTTCCAATTTAAGCCGTTGCAATTCCATTTCTTGCTGTATTATGATTTCTTGTCGTCTCAATTTATTCTCTTCTTCAATCCGTAGGATTTCATCTCTTGCCACTTTCCGTTCTTCTTCTTCTTTTAATGTAGCTTTCCTTCTCTCTTCTTTTTCCTCCTGTTCTGCAAATTCTGCTTTATATTTAGCAAATTGTTGTTCTGCAAATTCCAGGAGTGCATCTCCCTTTTTATTACAATCTTTTCCAATTTTAATGAATTGATCCAAGGTAAGCATTCTTGACGTTAATTTTGTAAGTAATTATTGCACTCACTCAACGTATGAATACTTCATTCATTCATTCATAACCCTCCACTCCCAAAGGAGCATAGGCCTTCAACAAACACATGCCAAGTCCTCCTGTCACGTGCCATCATCTCAAGTTCTTTCCATGTTCTCCTCATCATTTTCACCTCTGTTTCCAACTCTCTTCTCCATGTACTTCTTGGTCTTCCTCTGCCTCTCTTGCCCTGCGGGTTCCAGAACAAGGACTGCCTTGTAATGCTATCAACAGGTTTCCTCAGTGTGTGTTCTATCCATCGCCATCGTCTTCTTCTCATCTCTTGTTCCACTGGCACTTATCTAGTTCTTGTCATCAGTTCTACGTTGGTAACCTTGTCATACCATTTTAATCCCTCTATTCTACGCAAGCACCCATTTATGAAAGTCTGTAGCTTTTTGGTTGTTGTCTTTGTTGTAAGTATGAATACTTACTAAATAATTACAATGTTATTGAACTTGTATTTATAAGTTCCACCAATATAATATTTTGTAATGATATTATGTGTGCCCACTAATATAAGTCAGAAGTAGTTATGCTATTTATTTATTTAAGATGCCTAATTTATATCACGCATCTAATTTTATCCCTCAATAATTATGAGTGTTGTCCCTCCATAATTAATTTATTTAATTAATTATATGTGCTAAGTCAGAATGTAGTACTGGGAAAATGTACCAATAAACATGCAATATGTCTGTCATTTAAATCAGACCATAAATTTATATTGAATTATCAATATATAATATATTATTATGCCTTAATCATGAGCTATAAAGTGCATTGCCACTTTCTTGAACCACCACTGCAAATTGGTGCAAAGTCCCTAATTCATCCTTAAATTGCATAAAAATTAATGAAATTCATTTACACTCTGGTTATTGACTAAATTATAGTATTATTATTATATGATAAATGTATGAGATGAAGACAACAAGACAATTAGTCATCCAAGGATTACGAAACAGTAGTACGATACGACAAGGACATTTTCACAATTAAAAATGAATTTACAAACTAAGTAGAACAAGCGGAAGTACCGTAAGCAAGAAGGAAGGTCACGGATTGACCTGAGGCGAGATTGAACTCAATCTATGACAGAACGCAAGAAAAAAAATTGACTGCAAAAAGTAATGACGTCATAGGACTCATGAACGGACATATATTAACAATTCAAATAAATTATAGCAAGATGGAGAAAATACGCAATAGTTACGAACAAATTACAGAAATGAATAAAAATTGGAACTAAATACACTGGTTATTACTAGACTAGACATCTAACATGCAAGGTTAATTAATAGCAGATACGAACGGATGAAATCATCGGAAAGTCGTCGATGGGTTCCTTCGTTAAGTGCAATTAACTGACGGCCCTATAGTGCGATTAAAACCAATTTGGACATCCAGGGAGCCATGAAATTGGTTTCAATTCTCCTCCCAACCATCCCACGAAGTAGGAACAATACAAACGGTGAAAACAGATATAACATAGATATATGAAAAATAGAATAGACATGCCTGTACAGACGAAATGAACTTAGTACTGTGTTATCTCAATGACAACAGTCACAAAACTAGACTTATCTTTTAACACGTCGTCCGATGCGATCTTCACCAACGGACTAGACCAGGGTCTAGAACTGCTTGCTCCTCGTTGGCAGATAACGACTTTTCCATCTTTTGGTCTATTGTGATCTTGTATTTTTCATCAAAACTGGAATGCGCTGACTTTGTCCCTTGAGCGTTAGCATGTACGCACGATGTTGTGACGTCAGGTTGACCTTCGTAGTTACGCGTGCCACGTAATATTTATGAAATCACGTGATTGTTTATCGAAAGTAAATAATTCATTCGAAAGTCATGAAAAATTTTTTGGTTTTTTTGTTTGTTTTTCGTCCCCACACTGGCCACCACTGTTGCGTCCACTGTTGCAAGGTGGTTTGCTCTGAACAATGTTCCATGTGATATGAATAAAACAATTATAAATTTCTGGCCATTGCTTTTTCTTTGATATGTTAGTTTTTTCATTCAGTGATAGTGCATCGTGCCTTCGATGGAAGATTAAGCGAATGCGGGGGTGGAAGATTCCGAACAATACTTGAACCTTGGAATACGATTGATTTGATAAGTCATTTCATTGAGTCCATACATTTAATTCACAGTTGTACACATCAAGACAATCCATGCAAGTTGATCACAAAAATACATATTATAACTTGATCATATATTGAAGATATATGTAGATATACTACCAGTCCTTGTCCAATAATCGAATTACTGTAGGCAGAACGTCGTAACTATATGTACGCGCAGTTGGTGGTTCCAACGGCCGACAGTGAGATTACGCGTCTGGCAAAATATAATTAATACGGACTGTTAATTCCTTCCAACTTAGGTTTAGTCAATTACTAACCTGGAAACGTTCATCTCTTTCATAGAATCAGTGGACTGACCCATGTCCATATTTACATACAATATAACTGTGTGGCATTCCATGCCCGACACCATAAGAATACAAGGACACGTCTTCTCAGTTCGACGGTCATACAAAAAAGGGTCCCGTCTCTTGGTCACGGTGCGTGACCTACCAACGCTGAACGTCATAGCGTTCAATAGTCTAATAATATTTTACATTACATGCTGTAACCCCTAAAATCGTATGCTGCTAACCTCTAGCAGACGATGCCAATTAAAATACCGTAACACGCTGGTGATGGAAAGGTCACACATTGAGGAAATCGGTTGATAGCATTACAAGGCAATCCTTGTTCTGGAATCCCCAGGGTAGGAGACGTATAGTTAGACCAAAGATAATATGGAGAAGAGAACTGGAAACAGAAATAACAATGATGAGGAACACATGGACATACCTTGAGCTGATGGCACGCCACAGGATGATGATGACATATTTTTGTTAGAGGCCTATACGTCTTTAGGAGCTCAATGGTATTGATTGATTGATTGATTTGTGATCGATTTGTTGATTGATCGTTTGATTGATTGATCGATTGTCTGATATATAATGTGATTGGTTGATTAATTGATTGTTTGATTGATTGGTTCATTGATTATGGGTTGATTGCTTGATTGATTGGTTGATTGACTCATTGGTTTATTAATTAATTGATTTGTATTTACATTCATCAGGAGTTCCTATTTTTAGTTTGTTGAATGGAACTACTGTTGTGACTGTGCGGAGTCTGAAGATTACCACTTGTTCAGTTCTGTTGAACTGGTATACGTGTTCTGGACACACTCTATGGCGATATCAATAATCTCAGATCGGTTACTGTTTTCATCAAACATATTCAAGTTGATGTCTCAAGTTGATGTCACAAGTTGATGTCTCATGTCACAAGTCGATGTCTTAAGTTGATGTCTTAAGTTGATGTCTCAAGTTGATGTCACAAGTTGATGTTTCAAGTTTATGTCCCAAGTTGATGTCTGAAGTTTATGTCTCAAGTGGATGTCACAAGTTGATGTCACAAGTTCATGTCTCAAGTTGATGTCACAAGTTGATGTCTCAAGTTGATGTCTCAAGTTGATGTCTGAAGTTCATGTCTCAAGTTCATGTCTCAAGTTGATGTCACAAGTTGATGTCTCAAGTTGATGTCACAAGTTGATGTCACAATTTAATGTCTCAAGTTGCTGTCTCAAGTTGATGTCATAAGATGATGTCTCAAGTTGATGTCTCAAGTTGATGTCACAAGTTGATGTCACAAGTTAATGTCTCAAGTTGCTGTCTCAAGTTGATGTCATAAGATGATGTCTCAAGTTGATGTCTCAAGTTGATGTCACAAGTTGTCACAAGCTGATGTCTGAAGTTGATGTCCTACGTTGATCCTGAAGCTAACGTCTCAGGTTGATGTCTCAGGTTGATGTACCAACTACCTAATGAGTATGTAGCCTCCACCGGATCTGGTCACTTATGAGCAAGCATGCAAAAAAACATTTATGTACTCTTGTAACAATGGTTCATGTAACACCTTAAGTGATATGATGAACTTCCAGTCATATTCACAACCTCATTACAGTCGCCTCTAAGGAATTACCTAAAGGGGCAGTAACCCTATTATTTTTAAAATCTCCTCATAGAAACCCATCAGCGACACTGGACAGGCAATGCTTGTGTTTGTTGCCAACGAGTCTTATATAACGCCACTTATTATTTTATTTGTTGCCAACGAGTCTTATATAACGCCACTTATTTTATTTGTTGCCAACTGTCGTGAAACATTCTAAATCCACATATATAAATTAAAAGGTAAATGTAAAGCCTAACACATAAATTCAGTAAAAGGGAAAGAAGAATGGTAAAGAACAGTGCTGTCACAATGACTGTACTCGAGATCCCCCTTTTTCTGCTTCGTCTGCATATTCTCACGCTTTCACGTTCACTAGTAAAGCCTACAGCAGCATACACGCGTTTCCACAAAACAATAAAACGTGTACTGCATTTCTAAGAAAACCTTGAGATACGCAAGCTGCTTAATGACCTAAATTAATACTAGCATTAATTTCATTTTATACACTGCGTAATGAAAAGACAGATGGAATTAAAATAGAGAGAGGGAGGGCTGAAAGCAGGAACGCCGGCAACACTAACACGCGTCTCGCGATATACAATTAATGCCACCCCCAACGCGAAAGGCATGAAGCACTAGCTTTTTTTTCAAATAGACAGTGATAAAAAACACTACCCATACGAGAGTTAGGTTTAAAAACCTGTAAAATGCTTATTGGGAAACATGACATTTTACTGTTTTATGTCTAAACTCCTGACATTAGTCTGACAGTACAGCAGACACCATAAAGTTTGGAAGTGAGGAGGTGGTAACAGCACGACTATCCTAGAAGAAAATACATATTTTGAACGCCGCCACTTAGCTCCCTTAAAACTTATATATTTGGGTTCCTTAGGACTTGCAGACAAAGAATATGTTAAGTGTTACGCAAATAGTCTAGGAATTAACAAATTATAGCCAAAAGAAAATAGTGAGGGTGTCAGACAACACCAAATAATAATCGCACAGTGGCATGTTTTGAAACCACCATTTTACGGGAAATAGGTCACCATGTTAAATCCTATTTGATTGGCGGGAATGATATGTAAGGCTAAACACGATTAGTCAGACTACAAATACTAATTTTGGTTGTTAGGGGAAACGTGAGAAGGGTAAAATTTTTTGAAAAGCTGTGTAAACATGGCCCGATTGGTTAGACCCGCCAATATAGTCAATTAGGAGCGTCAGTTCAGTGCCACATTTTAAAATAAACTTACTCAGAAACAGTGCGTTGAGAACCAGCTTATATTTTTTCTAAATAAAAGCCTGGGACAGCGGCAGATCGGATTTTGTGCCATATTCATCGCCAGTCAACGTATTTGTGTATTATTTCCATGAATTGTGGTAAGCTTGACATATTTGATATCTTTTTAATGAAAATTGAATGTAAATTGATAATTTATGTCTGTATATGTGTGTGGTTCAGTAGCAAACATGAGGCAAAGCCTAGATACTGCTCCAACCTGAACAGAACGTGTCGGAGAAAAGAAAACTGCATGGAATTGCCAAACAGTACACTGACACCTATCTTATTGACTAGAAAGAACTAATGCTGGAATTGCAGAGGCGTAGTAACCATTAGGGAGGAGTATACTGGTGTAAATTGTTTCAGATGAAGCTAGCAGTTGGCCTACCGCTCTGAACTCAGTGTTTGTTATGTATTGTGTTCAGTGAGGAAATAGATTATAAATTAGTTCTGAAATAGGAGGTACACCCTTCTTGTTTCAGGGACCGTGGTCCTAAGGTATTGAAGCAGCACCTGGTCTGAGTTTTGCTGAATCCAGAGGCTGCCAGCATACTCCTTGGTCCAGATAGCGACCAGTGAGGTGTCTCCAGAACACAGTGAAGCAATCGAGCAGAGGAGTCTTTTCCTGCCGCCATCACGAAAGATAAGCTTCTGTGGCCAGAGCAGCTCAACATTATGTGCTCCCCCCCCCTCAAAAATTGACATTATATTAAACACAGAGGGATAATAAATTGTTTCAATTGACAGGTACTGTGAACTTTTCCCAATACTATTTCCTCCATAAGCAAACACTTGAAGTCATGATGAAAAACAACAACCAAGCTTGAACAAGCCAGTATTACCTCATAGTACCACTTCACAACTTACACACATAGGATAATAACAATAAAATATATCAATACAAAGATCATAACTATAAATTGTGTACATATAAATTGTAATTACATTTGATTGTGATTCCTGGTTCACTGTGTAGTTGAATCAGGATATCTATTATTGAAAGGAATTAATACATATATTTTTAACCTTTAACACTTGACTCATTTAAGATAGTCTTATAGAGTGTTTTATGTGTGTGAGTGTCACAGTGTTGTAAAGTGTTGTGGAATAAATTAAATTGTTTATCTGTCTGTTGTTGTTGTGACTTACACTTCATCATTTTCATAACCCTAGACATTCAACGTAGTCATCACAATATTCCAGAATAATTCTGACTGAGGTATAAATGTGGTAGCAAGTAAGGTCATCTGTAAGACACCACACTTATTAGATACAGATACCTTCACAGCTGATCTCAGTCAGTACACTAAGTCCCCTATAAATATTTATAACATCCCACTTTACCACATATATTGGGGTCTCGCTCCTGGGATATTGAACTTTCTCCTATTATATATATTGGGAATAATAAAAATTTAAAAGGTATCCTTGGGTGGAATTAAATAAGGTTGAGCTCTCAGTGCCTGTGGTTGTCCTTGGATAATTAATTACAGATTGTATTGTTTAGTTAGACATTATATAAATTTACCTGTTAGAAAATGGCGGACCTGGCCAAATTTCGATCTGCTGCTGTGCAGACTGCAAAAGAGTTAGGAATGGAGGGACAAGTTATGATTGCTTATGTCACTACGGAATGTGACAAATATATTGAACGTGAAGAAAGAAGATTAGAAAAAGAGGCCGAAAGAAAATTAGAATCTGAAAGATTGGCCGAAGATAAGAGGTTAGAGGCTGAAAAAGAAATTAAGAGGCTGCAGATTGAGGCTGAGGCTAAGAAATTGGAGGCAGAAAGAGAAGACAAGAGATTAGCTGCAGAAAGGGAAGACAAACGATTAGCTGCAGAAAGGGAAGCAGAAGATAAAAGATTACAAAGGGAACATGAGTTACGACTAAGGGAGTTTGAGTTTCAAGGCCATGCTCCTGAAAATGGTACCAGTCCCTTTACGTCCGATGCTAATGCTAGTCAGGGAGCCTCAACCTCAGCTATGAACTTTCATTTAGATCATTTTGTTGAGAAAGACGATGATATTGAGAGCTATCTAAATAGATATGAACTATTAGCTACCACGTATGGGTTAGAGAGAGAAAGGTGGAGCTTACAGTTATCTCAAGGGCTTCGTGGGGCAGCTTATGAAGTTTTTGCCAAAATGAGCAGAGGTGATCAAGAAAATTATGACATGCTAAAGCAGGCTCTTTTGTTAAGATATGAAAAGAACGCAGAATTTTATAGGAAAAAATTTAGGAATGCTAAACTACTGTCAGGTGAAACCTATCACCAGTTCTCTGCACGGTTAGAGACATACTTGGAGAAATGGACTTCTCTGGGGAAAACCCAAGATCTTAAGGAAATGGTCCTTATAGAACAACTAAGAGAGTCCATGGCTCCAGACCTGAGAAAGTTTCTCATGGAACAAGGTGCAGAGAGACTGGGTGAGTTACTAAATGTTGCAGAAAGGTATCAAGCGGCTCAGGCAGAGGTATCAGGTAATAAAAAGAAACAGGTAGATAATTTTAAGGCACCACAGAACTTTAATAAATTTGATCCTAGAGATCAAAACAAAGGTAAGCACCAGTTTGATAGGCCACGGTATGACAATAAAAATAAAACCCCACAATTCGATGAAAGGAAATATGATGAAAGAAAATCTTTCAACCAAGGAAGGAGATGGTGTAAAAATTGTCAGATGGACAATCATGACACTGACCGTTGTAGAAGGAAACCTGTGTATATGGCCACCCTTCAGGTCAGGTCAACCTCAAGAAAGGAGGAGGATATTCTGATAGATACCACTCCAGAAGAGATGAGGAAGGCACAGGCTGGGGATAAGACCCTCAAGCCTTGTTTCAGGAAATTGTCAACTTGTCATACAACTCCAGGCAAGGGAGATTTTTACATGAAAAACAAGTTGATTTACAGGAAGGCCGGAACTAGATCCAATGGTCACGGACAGTTGGTTCTTCCAAAGACATATAGGGCAGACTTAATAAGGAGCCTACATGTGAAACAAGATGGGGACCATGAGAAAATTGGTACCATCATCCAAAAGGTGGCTCACAATTATTATTGGCCCAAGGCAAGGTGGGACATTGAGAATTTTGTAGAAAGGTGTAGCATAGCACATGAGGGAACACCCACAAGTGGGAACATTGATCAGGACCTGGACACGCCACGGGGAAAACGTAGGCCTGACAATAGAAAGAATAATAAAGTGGACCAAGTGGAATGGGAAGCCCCTTTTCACGGACAAGCTTCAATTAACTGTTTTACAATGGCCACGATGCAGAGAGTGCAAAAAGATGTCTTACCCCAGGATAAGCCGAAAATCCCTCAATCGGACTTAAACAAACTGGAGGAAGAGGATGTAGAGAGGAAATCTCTCATCAAGAATTCTAAGTGGGGAGAAAGCCCCAAGAAAAGAATTGGTAGCGGTCGTTTTGTGAATGATAATTCTGGGAAGAAAAATCATCACTATAGAGCTTCGAGTGGAAGAGACCATACCGGTGCATGGACAAATAGGTCCACAAAATTAAAGGTCCATATGAAGCGCTGTTAAGAACGTGGACTGATGAAAAGGCAGAGGAAAATATTACATCCTCATACCAATATGTGAATGAGCTGACCACTCGTTTAAAAACTGGCTGGAAACTTGCCAATGAAAATTTGAGACAAGCCAGGAAGAAACATGCTGCCTATTTCAACAGGAAGGCTAAAGACAGAGATTTGGCTGTGGGAGAGAAGGTACTGCTTCTTCTCCCCGGTAGTCAGAATAAGTTACAAATTGGATGGCAAGGTCCATATACAGTTCTAGAGAAGGTGTCTAGAACCAATTATAAGATAGATAAGAAGGGGAAAGAAAAAATCTATCATGTGAATCTCCTGAAGAAATACTTGGAAAGAGAAAATCAGGAAGAGACACACTTATTGACCTTGTCCATTGCAATGGAGATGAAAAAGGAACCACTTTCATCATTTGAATATCCATTACATCCCTGTGAGACAGCGGCACAGGTGAAAATCAGTACACATTTAACGAAAAATCAGAAAGAGAGAGTGCAACAGGTTCTAGATAATCATACAGAGGTGCTCACAGACCGACCGGGGCATACAAACTTATTGGAATATGATATGAAGCTGATAGACCCCACACCTGTCTGTATGAAACCCTATTCGATTCCTTTTGCTAAGGAGAAAGCGTTGAAGGAAGAGATAGACTATTTGTTGAAGGAAGGAATTATTTCACACAGTGAATCTTCGTATAGTTCCAGTGTGGTGCTCTTCAGGAAACCCTCTGGAGAACATAGACTCTGTATACATTACAGGAGACTGAATGCTATCACAGAAGGACAGGTGGATCCATTGCCGGATACAAATCAGTTGTTTGCCAGACTAAATAAAGCTAAATATTTCTCAAAAGTGGATCTGAGTAAAGGATACGATCAGATTCCAGTAAAGCCTGAGGTTAGACCATACCTAGCTTTTAGTACCTCAGAAGGACACTATGAGTTTAACAGATTGCCATTTGGATTGAAGAATGCGCCTAGTGTCTTCTCTAGAATGATGAGAAAATTGTTGGATCCTCTGAATAACCCATGCATCACAAATTTCATGGATGATATCCTTATAGCAACAGAAACATTTGAGGAACACATTTGACTCTCTGAACATGCTGTTTAATCGACTTAGAGAAGCGAATTTAACAGCCCGACCAACCAAATGTTGCGTTGGATGTAAAGAATTAGAATTCTTGGGACACACAGTCCATCAGGGAAACATGACCCCTGACCCCAAGAATTTAGAGAAACTAAAGAAAGCCTAGAGACCACAAACCAAGAAAGACGTGAGATCCTTTGTCTCATTATGTGGTTTCTACCAGAAGTATATCAAAAACTTTAATTCCATATGTGCACCGTTAACTGATTTGACACGTAAAGGAAATCCAGATCGAATTACATGGACACCACAATGTGAATTGGCTTACCAGGAATTGAAGGAAAAGCTCACAAGCAAACCTATTTTGAAATTACCTGACTTAAGTCAAGAATTCATTGTAAGAACAGATGCCAGTAATATCGGGTTAGGTGCAACTCTGTTACAGAAATCAGATGCATTGGATGGGGAATTAAGCCCAGTGGCATATGCTAGCAGAAAGTTGAATAAAGCTGAAACCAATTACTCAACTAGCGAAAAAGAATGTCTTGCAGTAATATGGGCGATAAAGAAATTCAATATTTATCTGTATGGGAAGGCATTCAAGTTGCAAACGGATCACAAACCCTTGTCGTTTCTAGCGCAGGCTAGACATGAAAATTCTATGTTACTCAGATGGTCATTACTGATGCAGCCATTTGAGTTTAGCATAGAGTATATATCTGGTAAGACAAATCTGGGAGCGGATTTTTTAAGCCGCCATCCGTGTGATGAGAATCACCGTAAGCCCCAGAAATAATAATGAATTTCTCTATGTGTATATAGAATTATAGACTGACATATAACTTCTGTTTTAAGAGGGGAGAATTTGTCGTGAAACATTCTAAATCCACATATATAAATTAAAAGGTAAATGTAAAGCCTAACACATAAATTCAGTAAAAGGGAAAGAAGAATGGTAAAGAACAGTGCTGTCACAATGACTGTACTCGAGATCCCCCTTTTTCTGATCCGTCTGCATATTCTCACGCTTTCACGTTCACTAGTAAAGCCTACAGCAGCATACACGCGTTTCCACAAAACAATAAAACGTGTACTGCATTTCTAAGAAAACCTTGAGATACGCAAGCTGCTTAATGACCTAAATTAATACTAGCATTAATTTCATTTTATACACTGCGTAATGAAAAGACAGATGGAATTAAAATAGAGAGAGGGAGGGCTGAAAGCAGGAACGCCGGCAACACTAACACGCGTCTCGCGATATACAATTAATGCCACCTCCAACGCGAAAGGCATGAAGCACTAGCTTTTTTTTCAAATAGACAGTGATAAAAAACACTACCCATACGAGAGTTAGGTTTAAAAACCTGTAAAATGCTTATTGGGAAACATGACATTCTACTGTTTTACGTCTAAACTCCTGACATTAGTCTGACAGTACAGCAGACACCATAAAGTTTGGAAGTGAGGAGGTGGTAACAGCACGACTATCCTAGAAGAAAATACATATTTTGAACGCCGCCACTTAGCTCCCTTAAAACTTATATATTTGGGTTCCTTAGGACTTGCAGACAAAGAATATGTTAAGTGTTACGCAGATAGTCTAGGAATTAACAAATTATAGACAAAAGAAAATAGTGAGGGTGTCAGACAACACCAAATAATAACAGCGGCAGATCGGATTTTGTTGAGAACCATATTCTAAATCGCCAGTCAACGTATTTGTGTATTATTTCCATGAATTGTGGTAAGCTTGACATATTTGATATCTTTTTAATGAAAATTGAATGTAAATTGATAATTTATGTCTGTACATGTGTGTGGTTCAGTAGCAAACATGAGGCAAAGCCTAGATACTGCTCCAACCTGAACAGAACGTGTCGGAGAAAAGAAAACTGCATGGAATTGCCAAACAGTACACTGACACCTATCTTATTGACTAGAAAGAACTAATGCTGGAATTGCAGAGGCGTAGTAACCATTAGGGAGGAGTATACTGGTGTAAATTGTTTCAGATGAAGCTAGCAGTTGGCCTACCGCTCTGAACTCAGTGTTTGTTATGTATTGTGTTCAGTGAGGAAATAGATTATAAATTAGTTCTGAAATAGGAGGTACACCCTTCTTGTTTCAGGGACCGTGGTCCTAAGGTATTGAAGCAGCACCTGGTCTGAGTTTTGCTGAATCCAGAGGCTGCCAGCATACTCCTTGGTCCAGATAGCGACCAGTGAGGTGTCTCCAGAACACAGTGAAGCAATCGAGCAGAGGAGTCTTTTCCTGCCGCCATCACGAAAGATAAGCTTCTGTGGCCAGAGCAGCTCAACATTATGTGCCCCCCCCCCCCCCTCAAAAATTGACATTATATTAAACACAGAGGGATAATAAATTGTTTCAATTGACAGGAACTGTGAACTTTTCCCAATACTATTTCCTCCATAAGCAAACACTTGAAGTCATGATGAAAAACAACAACCAAGCTTGAACAAGCCAGTATTACCTCATAGTACTACTTCACAACTTACACACATAGGATAATAACAATAAAATATGTCAATACAAAGATCATAACTATAAATTGTGTACATATAAATTGTAATTACATTTGATTGTGATTCCTGGTTCACTGTGTAGTTGAATCAGGATATCTATTATTGAAAGGAATTAATACATATATTTTTAACCTTTAACACTTGACTCATTTAAGATAGTCTTATAGAGTGTTTTATGTGTGTGAGTGTCACAGTGTTGTAAAGTGTTGTGGAATAAATTAAATTGTTTATCTGTCTGTTGTTGTTGTGACTTACACTTCATCATTTTCATAACCCTAGACATTCAACGTAGTCATCACAATATTCCAGAATAATTCTGACTGAGGTATAAATGTGGTAGCAAGTAAGGTCATCTGTAAGACACCACACTTATTAGATACAGATACCTTCACAGCTGATCTCAGTCAGTACACTAAGTCCCCTATAAATATTTATAACATCCCACTTTACCACACCAACGAGTCTTATATAACGCCACTTATTTTATTTGTTGCCAACGAGTCTTATATAACGCCACTTATTTTAATTTGATGCCACGTAATTCACCAGCGCAGATGTTCGCTACCTCCCTGACACACATCACTCGTTCACTTACTTCACTCACTCGCTTCTTCGCTCCCTCTCTCTCTCTCACTTACTCACAAAATCACCAACTCACCCACTTGTTTATCCACCCCTTCATCCCCTAATCATCATGGTTTTCTTTTTCTTGCTTCATATGGAGCATGGAGCCAGCTCTGAAGGTGGTATCTTTACTAAATGATTAACATGCTGCAGCAGTCGTTGGTTTTGCAACAACCTGTTTTATATAATGAA